>CM026892.1:25909562-26136218 GCA_015227895.2 Colaptes auratus
TTTTAGTTGTTAGGGGTTGGTTTGCTCTGTTTTGGTTTGCTCTGTTTTGGTTTGCTCTGTTTTGGTTTGCTCTGTTTTGGTTTGCTCTGTTTTGGTTTGCTCTGTTTTGGTTTGCTCTGTTTTGGTTTGCTCTGTTTTGGTTTGCTCTGTTTTGGTTTGCTCTGTTTTGGTTTGCTCTGTTTTGGTTTGCTCTGTTCTGGTTTATTTTACTCTCTTCTATTTTACTCTATTTTATTTTACTCTATTCTACTTATTCTATTTATTTTTCATTTGATTCTGTTCTATTTGATTTGTTCTGTTTGATTCTATTCTATTTTACTCTATTCTGTTCTACTTTATTCTATTCTACTCTGTTCTATTTTACTCTATTCTACTTTGTTCTATTCTACTCTATTCTACTCTGTTCTATTCTACTCTATTTACTCTATTTTATCTATTTTACTCTATCTATTCTACTCTATTCTATTCTACTTTATTTTATTCTATTTTTTATTTTGCATCTAAATACATTCTTTATGCAGCCATCCCACTGCTCATTTCCAGCCAGAGCCCCAGGCTGTGTCGGATAGAGGGATTTCAGTTAGAGAGTGTAGCTTTAAGAAGCCAGCTGAACTGCTCCTGCTCTCCATCTCCTCCTGCTCTGCGTGGGGTGGGAGTGTTTGGCTTTATTTTTTTGTTGCAAAGTTTCATCATCTGAAAGTGACTCAGGCCCATCGGTTCAGACACTGTTATGGGCAAGGTCAGAAGCATCAAGTGTGCGCAGGTAGATGGTAATTGGCTGTCTGGAGAAAGCAGCAGGGAATTCAATCTATTACATGCACTTGGATGCACTAAACCAACACTCCATGAAGCCACTGGAGCATAGAAAAGCTTTGCTAATCTCTCTCCAGTAATTATTGGGGGGGGTTGCCATGCATGTGTCAAAGAGGGCATGCATCACATCATGGATTCCAACCTTCCTTGGGGTTTTGGTTTTAATTTTATTTTCTATTAATAAAACACTTTTTTGTCCTTCAGAGACTTTGCCTGATATGAGGGGAAGTGTATTTAAAGACAGCAATGTGCCCTTCGTGGCCAAGAAGGCCACTGGCATCCTGGGGTGTTTTAGAAGAGCTGCGGTCAGTAGGTCGAGAGAGGTTTTCCTCCCCCTCTACTCTGCCCTGGTAAGACCATATCTGGAGTATTGTGTCCAGTTCTGGGCCCCTCTGTTCAAGACAGATCTCAGTGAACTGCTTGAAAGAGTCCAGTGCAGAGACACAAAGATGCTGAAGGCAGTGGAACATCTCCCTGCTGAGGACAGTCTGAGGGAGCTGGGGCTCTGGAGCCTGGAGCAGAGGAGCCTGAGGGCTGCCCTCATTCATGTTGATAAAGATGTGCAGGGCAGTGTCAGGAAGATAGAACCAGGCTATGCTCAGGGATGTTCAGTGATAAGGCAAAGGGCAATGGGTGCAAGCTGGAGCAGAGGAGTTCCACCTGAGCATAAGGGAAAACTTTTTCACTATGAGGGTGACAGATCCCTCAAACAAGTTGTCCAGAGAAGTTGCAGAGTCTCCTTCTCTGGAGACTTTCAGAGCTCTGTGACCTACTCTAGCTGATCCTGCTCTGGCAGGGGTGTTGGACTGGGTGGTCTTTGGAGGTCCCTTCCTACCCCTAACATTCCAACCCCTAATATTCTGTGATTCTGGGAAAATCTCAAAAGAAGTTACTCTGATGATCAGTGAAGCTCTTGGGAAGCAGGGATCATTCTGTTGAGCTAAGCTAGCCTGAAATCTGCCCCTCTCCTGTTCAAAGGAATTCTATTGTTACTGTGCCTGTGGAAGCAGGAGAATAAAGACACAGACATCTGGAGGCCTTAAGTCTGAAGAGGTTGCAATTCAGGTAGTTTGAGATAAGAACCCGATTTTGTGGTGTTAATAGAAAATACTGCTTCACAGGAACTGAAATACAAGAGAAGGCAGACTTTGGAGGGTAGGGAGTTGAGGACATCACTGTCCCTGGAGGAGTTAAAAACCCATGTAGGAGATGGTTTAATGGCCATGGTGGTGCTAGGTCAATGGCTGGACTCCATGGTCTTAAGAGTTCTTTTCCAACCAAACCAGTTCTATGATTCTGAGAAGCCTCCTCAGCCCTCAGAAGGGGTTAATTCTCATTGTCTTTTGCATAACTGTAGATCATTGCTAATTCGTAGCTATCCACCAACATTTGCATTAAAATGGGCTTCTCCAAATCTCTGAGCCACCATTTGACAACCTGTGAAGTAGAAGATGAGCTCTGCTGGGGCTGGGAAGTAGGTGGTGTCTAAGGGTAAGTGTATTTGGAAGAAAGCTGTGAAAATTTGCAGTGAAAGCAGCCTGGAGATACCTGGAAAGCGCTACGTTTAAGCTTTCTCTTTGTAGACCCAAGCTGCTCACGCTGGGAAAGCAAAGGGGTTTCAATTCCCGAGTCAAGAGGCTTAGCTCTGGGTCTGAGAACTGAGCAATTCAAAGGCAAGCAGGTTAAGGTTGACCTAAGCCTGCAACATCTGTACGGAGCCCAGCTGTCTGTGATCAGGCTCCACTGCTTCCGTAGGAAAGCAGCCTTCAGGTGACGAGAGGACTTTGCCAGGGGCAGTTGTAGGCAAAGCGAACGAGGCTCCAAACAAACTCTGCTGTGTATCGTTGGCTGTAAATAAAATGGCCTGGCTAGGACAACTGAAAAATAGCTTTATTGTATTTGATATCAAAATGTGCAGTCTGTAAGTGGTACAGTGGGTGTGATTTCATGCTTTATTGTTCCTCAATCCATTTGGTTTGCAGGGAAAAAGGGGGTTTTATTTTCTTTCTCCTAGCTGCTAGCTTTGCCAGCGCCCTGTGAGCTCTGAAACTCAAGCTGTGATGATCTTTCTGGCTTCTACATTGGTAATAAAGAATCTGCAGGATAAACTCCTCTCTTAGTTACACCTGTGAAACCCCACGAGCTTCCAGGGTTTCACAGGCAAAAGCCAAGCAGGGAATAGCAGCCTCTTGAAAACCCAAAAGGGCAAGAGCCACCAGAGAAAACTTTGTAAGCTGGGGAAGCATCCCTTCAGACTCACACAAAGAGAGGTACAGCAAAGTGGAAGGTGGAAATGTAATTAAGAAAACCTGACACTGAGGAAAGTCTGCCCCTGTGCTCAGCACTGGTTGGGCCACACCTTGTGTACCAGTTCAGGGCTCCTCAGTTTAGGAAAGATGTTGAGCTGCTGGAATGTGTCCAGAGAAGGGCAACGAGGCTGAGGAGGGGTCTGGAGCACAGCCCTGTGAGGAGAGGCTGAGGGAGCTGGGGTTGCTTAGCCTGCAGACGAGGAGGCTCAGGGGAGACCTTCTTGCTCTCTGCAACTCCCTGAAGGGAGGTTGTAGCCAGGTGGGGGTTGGTCTCTTCTCCCAGTCACCCAGCACCAGAACAAGAGGACACAGTCTCAAGCTGCACCAGGGGAGGTTTGGGCTGGATGTTAGGAAGAAATTCTTCCCAGCAAGAGAGATTGGCCATTGGAATGTGCTGCCCAGGGAGGTGGTGGCATCACCACCACTGGAAGTGTTTAAGAAGAGCCTGTCTGAGGCACTTGGTGCCATGGTTGAGTTGATGAGATGGTGCTGGGTGAGAGGTTGGACTCGATGATCTCAAAGGCCTTTTCCAACCTGGTTGATTCTGTGTTTTGTTTTCTGAGAGTCAGACTTCCAGAGCTGGAGGATGCTAATCTCCAGCAGGTGGGTGGTGAGAGGTCCGTTGCCTGGATATGTTCAGGGAAAGGATGGCGAGGAGCTGGAACCCCTCATTGCTGGAGACAATTCAAGCATTTGGAGGAGCATGATTTGAAAAATGGCAACAGATTTGCTGCACTTTAAAGTCTACTGAGATGCATGTTGTGGGTTTTTTTAAAGCAGAATGATTCTTTGTTCCCTTTTCTTTGATGTTTTCTTCCTAGAAAACGATATTCCAGCATTCTGGTGACTCATCAGAAGTGCAGTGTGATAAGAAGTGCTAAGCCTGTTATTTCTGTCTGTCCTATGCCAGTTATTTAACATAATTTACCTCATATGTCTGTTCCAGCTCTGAAGTTCTACAGTCTTGTGTGAAGTCAATGCTATTAAGACATCATCAGATGCCCTTAGGGTGTTCAAATTCAGGCTCTGGCCGTGGTGGCGTGCAGGAATGAAATCTGGGGGTTAACACAGAGCAGGGATCTGCTACTGCATCTTTATTGACCCACAGAAGGCCAAGATGGTAATTGGGGTGCTGGAGCACCTCAGCTACTAGGTCAGGCTGAGAAAGCTGGGGGTGTTCACTCTGGAGAAGAGAAGGCTCCAGGGAGACCTAAGAGCAGCTTCCCAATGCCTGAAGTCACCATCCCTGGAGATGTTTAAAAGTCTTTTGAATGAGGTTCTTAGAGACATGGTCAAAGAGAAGGCTCCAGGGAGATCAAATAGTGGCCTCCCAGTAACTGAAGGGGGGCTCCAAGAAGGCTGCAGAGAGATTTCCAAAGGCCTGCAGGGATAGAAGGAGAGGCAATGGTTTGAAATGAGAGAAGAGCAGACTTAGACTGGATGTTAGGAACGAGTTCTACACCACGAGGGTGGTGGAACACTGCAACAGGTTGCTTGGAGAAGTGGTTGAGTTCCCATCCCTGGGTCAAGGTCAGGCTGGACAAGGCTCTGAGCAAGCTGACCTAGTGGAGGACTGCTAACTGCAGGGTGGTTAAATAGATGACTGCTAACTGCAGGGTGGTTAACTAGATGACCTTTGGAGGTCCCTTCCAACCCAAACCATGCTATGATTGTGTTCTGTGCTTCTATTTAAACTACTTACAGCTTATTCTCATGCTCTTGGTAACGTTTTCATCCATCCTCAGCATGTTCCTTTCTTATTAGGTCTCAACATATGACAAAGCAAATCAGCACCGTGATTAGTTTTGTGTGCATCTGTGTTGTGATCAATGGCAAACTGAAACAGGCCCTGGGAAAATACTTATAAATTGAGGTAATGAGCTGATGTCCTTTAAAACTACATAAGAAATGAAATGCTTGCAGTGATCCATTGCCACGTAGCTGAGCAGAGACACGCGGGTCAGGCTCTCGTGCCTGGGAAACTGATGTGCTTCCGATGCCTCTGGTGCCAAGTTTCTGCTCTGAGTGACTCCAGGCTGTTGTGCAGGGAGTTCAACAATATGTTTTATTAGCAGAATGGTATTTCAAAAGGCTGTCCTTTAGCCACTGGAGAGAAGAAGTCAGAAGTGAGAGAGGAGTGCCAAGGAAGGTGAGGGATTTTTGCACGTTTCCCTCTGTGTGGTTAAAGGAGGATTCATATTTTCACCTCTGCCAGTGACTTCCTTCATGAGCCTTCAGTTTCTCTAATAACTCTGTGGACAGGGAGGTGCATGAGTGCTAGAACAAAGTTATCTAAACCTCAAAACCACTTCATCATGAGCCAAACTCTGTAATTCCTACTTAGAATTCAATGTCCTCTAGAACTATCTGCAGCCATGAGTACTCTGCAGGTTCTTGCTTTTCCACATCTAACCATAGCCATGGCTCAGAGCCATCCTTCTTTGGGCACTTTCTTACCAGAAAGTCATAGAGTTGTGTGAGTTAGAAAAGAGTTTTGAGGTCATCCAGTCCAAGCATTCTCTAACTCTACCAAGGCTGGTGCTAAGCCACGTCCCTCAGCATCACGTCTCTCTGGTTTTTAAACACCTCCAAGGATGTTGATTCAACCACCTCCCTGGGGAGCCTCTTCCAGCTTTTGAGAACCTTTTCAGTGAAGAAGTTTCTTCTACTGTCCAACCTAAATCTCCCCTGGTTTGACTTTCAGAGATCCCTTCCAGCCCAATGCATTCTATGATACAACCTGAGGCCTTTTCTTCTTGTCCTATCACTCTTTACTAAGTAGAACAATGAGGAAGCTCACCAGAAGGCAGAGGGGGAAATGCAAGATGCAGTGGCAATGCCTCTGCAGGAATTCAGGGCTGAAAATGTTATAGGAGGTAGCTTTGGCAGACAAGCAGAGGAATTCCTCACAAGCAAAGAGTAGCTGTAGAAGTGGAACAGGTTAGCTCTTCCTACTGCAGATGATGTTGTCTCCTTTTATCCTACTTTGATGGCTAAAGAATGAACCCCAAATACAGGGGGTGGGGGAGGTCAGCTGATGGCATGGAGTTCTGGAGGCCTCCTTGGCTCAGTGGACCTTTCAGTTTCATCTTGTCTCTCATCATCCGTGTACTTTGCCAATTAAAAGACCCGAAGCAATTAGAGTGACTATAATTATCCATGCTATCAGGTTGGCTTGCTGGGCATTAGCCAAACAGCACATTTAACAATCACTTGCACTTCAAATACCGTAATCAGCAATTATCTGAAAGGCATAGTCTTGACAATCAGCAATTCAAGGTCTTGGTTTGTTTGAGGAAGGTGAGCAGAAGTAATTCCATAGCATAGAGACTTCCCATCCAGACACAGTTCCCCACATCTGTGGGAGGTAGCACACATCCCTACAGGAAGGCTGGAGAGGGACTTCCATCAGGAGTGGCCACCAACAGGACAGGGGGAAAAGGATTTACATTGAAGGAGAATAGGTGTAGATTGGATCTTGGGAGCAAATTCTTCACTACAAGGGTGGCAAGACTGTGGAAGGGATTGTCCAGAGAAGCTGTGGATGCCCTCTCCCTGGAGATATTCAAGGTGAAGTTGGATAGGACCTTGAGTAACCTGGGCTAGTTGAGAGGTGTCCCTGCCCATGGCAGAGAGGTTGGATTAGATGATCTCTAAGGCCTCTTCCAGCCTAAGCCATTCTATGATTCTATGAATCCCAAGTTTGATATTAGTGCATTAACATCAGCACTTGAAGCAGCTTTTAGGAATGATGGAACCTACCAACTGTCAGAGTGGTTATATCAATGGAGTGTGGGCACCAGCTCTGGTAACAGATAGTTTGGGATTCATAGATGTAAAGGCCAAACAAACAATCCCAGAGGGACAAACCATTCATCTGAGCATTGCCACATTGAGCCTTTGCTGACTTGCATTAGCTTTGCTTTCCTCTGCTTTGTCTTGCTCCAAATTCAATTTTTTTTTTCCTGTTGTGAAATGAAACATTTGCAGATTGGAAAACAACAAAACAACACACAAACTCCACACCAGTTCTGTTTTCTGATAACCTTAGAAAATGGGGTTTGTTCCAATCTTACTAGATGGAAAAATATGGGGAGCATTGAAAGAATGAGCTTGGCTGAGCATCACTGTTCTCTCTTTCCTGACTGTGATCCATTTGGGAAGCTGTAAGAGGGAATCAATCTACCCTTTCATGACCACTGTTGGAGCATCTCTCCTATGAGGACAGACTGAGGGAGTTGGGGCTGTTCAGTGTGGAGAAGAGAAGGCTCCAAGGAGAACTAATTGTGGCCTTCCAGGATCTGAAGGGGGCTACAAGAAGGCTGGGGAGGGATGTTTAAGGCTGTCAGGGAGTGATAGGACTGGGGGGAATGGAACAAAACTAGAAATGAGTAGATTCAGACTGGATGTTAGGAAGAAGTTCTTTAGCATGAGGGTGGTGAGAGCCTGGCACAGGCTGCCCAGGGAGGTGCTGGAAGCCTCCTGCCTGGAGGTGTTTGCAGCCAGGCTGGATGTGGCTGTGAGCAACCTGCTGTAGTGTGAGGTGTCCCTGCCCATGGCAGGGGGGTTGGCACTGGCTGATCCTTGAGGTCCCTTCCAACCCTAACAATTCTATGATTCTATGACTGTCTTTATATAGTTTAAAATAACACATAGGGTAATTTTCCTTCTTTTTCCAAGCAAAAGAAGGTGGGGGGTTTGAGTCTTCCAGTATGATTCTTTTATTCCTCCAGTCTATGATAGCTCTCATCTTTTATGGGGGAACTTGCTGAAGCTGACTAATTATTCTTGACTTCTCTTATTTACTGGAAATGATTTAGCTGAATCATAAAAGAATAAGGAATGTCCTTGGAATGTTTTCCTGTATATATTGCTCCTAGCAAGTAAATCCTTAATGCCATATATATATATAAAATCATTCTGGAAAGGAATCTGGTACTTAAATTGTGTTCTTTATTCAGCATCCTTGCCTTCACCATGCTGAACTAATAAATGGTAGATGTATACCATCAGGGGAGCAATGGTTTATCCAAACCCCTCCTGTCCACTTTTGTTTGTCTAAATCTTGTTTTCAATCTAATGTTGCCATTAAAATATCTGTCTCCCACAACCACCTCATCCTCCTTTTTAATAACATTCTCCTCTTAGGCTGTTCTTCTCCAGGCTAAACAGCCCCAGGGCTCTCAGCCTTTCCTCCTCAGAGAGATGCTCCAAGCCCCTCAGCATCTTCTTAGCCTCCACTGGAGTCTCTCCAGTAGTTCTCTGTTTCTCCTGACCTGTTCAGTAAGGTTGTGCTTATTGCCATGAACTCTACTTTAAGGAAATCATTGAGACATCACACAATTAAAAAGTTACAAGCCTTCCTGGCTTTGGTAATCTGTCTCCAAGGGAATACATCCCAAGGGGGCCAGCCGACACTAGGAGTTGTGTTTGCTAATTGCCAGCGGCACTGAGAAACAAACAGGAGGCACAGGGCACCGCAGTGAATCCAACCCAGAGACCAGCAGACAAAACCACCACCCACAAATATGCATCTGTATAATTGCTAAGGAAATGAAGGCTGAACAGAAATTAAAAGCAATTAAAGTCTTCATTTCCATTTCATTCCTGACTCCAGAATATTTTCCTGCGCTCCACTGTGGTGCTGGTGGAGTTTGCTCATGGGGTCTGCTTGCTAATATGGCTGGGATACAGGAGAACTCCTTAATTAACCTGTTTCTGTGGGCATCTCACCACTGCTGTGAAATATGTGTGCTGACAGGGATGTAACAATGGGGAAAGCAGAAATGACAGATTTGCAAGCAGTGGTCAATTGAAAAATGTTCCAGAAATGCAGGATTTGAATTATTGGGCCAAGCTTCTCTGCAAATTGGAATCCAGCTCAGTTAATTGAATTCCCTGGATCTCTGGCAATTTGCATACAGTTATAACAAAAGGCTGCTTATCTTCCCCAAAGCTGCAGGCCCAGGATGTTACATTAAAAATGGAATCACATCCTTTTCCTCTGTTTTTTTTTTTTTAATTGTTATTTTATTTTACAATAAATGACAGCAGAAAGATCTAATTGACAGACAAACAACCTGTGTTCCCCTCTCACTTACACAGAATTCGCTGTGCAAAAAAACAACCCAGGCAGAGTGCTGTGGATATTAGGATGGGATGGTCTGGAAGGAAGGTGTTGGCTCATTTGTCCATCACTTTTAATGAGCTTAGTCCCAGGCTTTTCCTGTTAGCTCAGCTGAATGGCTTTGATTTATTCCACTATGTGTTGCATGAAGTAAATATTGGTTTTGTGGAAGTGGTTTCCTTAAGACACTGATGATGGTCCTGGCTCGCACTGGCAACCTGGGAGCTGTTGTGCTGAATCTGGAATGTGCTGTCCTTGGGCATCCTCTAAATCAGGGATGAGAGTACTGCAGGTGGCCTCTAGGTACTTCCTTCAGCAAATCTCCATCCTGACTCTTCCTCATCTCTCTCTCTCCCCCTCTGTCCCCATCTCCCCAGTTACTACAATTGCAGTGCTGCCTTGGGTTCCTGAGGCTGTGCTGAGGAGGTTTAAGTGCAGCCTTGTAAAGGCCATGGGGAAGGAATCTGTTTACTCAAAAATACACATGGCAATTAAATAGTTGTTTTGCTGACCTACTGAACCAGTGGAGTTGATGCTTAAATAGAACAGGCATAAAGCAATAACCTGGAGTAGATGTAGAAGAAAGTTAGATGTGCCCCCATTGGGACTGAAAATGGGGGGAATCATCACAGTGCATGAAGATATTTTTCTGTAGAGTCACAGACTTGTTTGGGCTGGAAGGAACCTTTAAAGCCCAGCTAGTCCAACTCCCCTGAAGTAAGAAGGGACATCCCCAATTAGATCAGGTTGCCCAGAGCCCTGCTGAGTCTAGCTTGGAATCTAGATGTCTTTAAAGGGAAGACAGGAGTAGAGCCCGCACTGAAACCCGCAGGCAAGTAGATCTGGTGGTTTGTGGGTTTCACCCTGAATTTTGCTGAGTTGAGAGCAAATTGGATGAGCAAACTGGAAGGTTCTCTTTGGTGGGTACATGCTGGGGTGTTCAGGGAGGGCTGGGCTGGGTCCTGCTCCCTTGCAGGGTGCTTTGGGATGTGGTTGCTCATTGCAGAGTCCCCGGGGAGCAGAGCATCCAGGCAACCTCCTGCACATCCCGGTGAGGACACAGCAGTGGGGATGAGCTGAGGATGCATAGAGTGGATCTGATTTGCTCTGAGATGTGAAGGGAAACTGGGCCAGTTCCTTGTACAGCAGTGTGAGGACCAGTTTTCCTCCACATCTGGCTGTGGATGAGGCCCTACCAGCTGCTTTTGGTTTTCTGTCCTGCTGCTCTTCACTGAATCAAGCTGGTGAGACAGAATTCTCTGCTCAGAGCTCAACGGTTCCTTTGGCTTTTTGTCTTTTACAGGCATGTAATTGATTCCTTTAAGCAAATTAACCATTCTTTAGACCAAATGCTTGCTGCAACAGTGAAAGATCTTTTATGTAGGAGAGCACTGCCGCATCTCAGAGCCAAGCATCAATAACACTCTCTAAGTGGGAGAGGGAACAGTTCAGCCAGGTACAGGGGGGACAAGAGTGGGACAACTGATTTAGCACAAAGAGAACTTTTCTGGCTGTTGTATTATCCACTAGAATATAGAAATTCCTTCTTGACAGAGCAGCTGCTCACTGGAGTTGTTGGGATGGGGGAGTGGGAAAGTGCTGTGTCTGATGCCTTGGGATGGAGGAATGGGAAAGTGCTGTGTCTGATGCCTTGGGATGGAGGGGTGAGGAAGTGCTGTGTCTGATGCCTTGGGATGGAGGGGTGAGGAATTGCTGTGTCTGATGCCTTGGGATGGAGGGGTGAGGAATTGCTGTGTCTGATGCCTTGGGATGGAGGAATGGGAAAGTGCTGTGTCTGATGCCTTGGGATGGAGGGGTGGGGAAGTGCTGTGTCTGATGCCTTGGGATGGAGGGGTGGGGAGGTGCTGTGTCTGATGCCTTGGGATGGAGGGGTGGGGAAGTGCTGTGTCTGATGCCTTTCATTGTGCTTTAAAACTTTGGGGGTGGTTTGTGGCTTTGCTGCTAGGATGTCAGCAATATTGAATTGCTTAATTTAAATGCTGAGAACTGAGCTCAGGGAAGTGCATGCCTTGCCCTGGGAGGCTTTTTGTTTTGGTTTCTTGGACTATTATGAAAGCAGAAATGAGGGCTGCATGAGAAATGGATGAAACGATAAATATTTGTTCTTAGAAGTACTTCCAAGTGCCTGGATAACCTAATACTTAATAAAACAAAGCATGAAACTTTAAGTATTACTCTGAGCAACTGCAATTACTTGCCAAGATGCATTAAGCTAATGCTGTGCTTACAGAAAGACTTGTCATTGCATTTTTGCTGTCCCCACTCCTGGCTGAGAGCTGGACCACTCTCCTCCACGTACTTGATACCTGCAGTGCTGCTTACTTCAGCCTCCTGAACCCTTTCTGGCCAAGAGCAAAAGTCAATATCTCTAATACTAACCTTACATCTGGGCACTGCTGTGGTTTTTTGCAGGGCTGTGCAATTTCTCAGTGGTGGTAGTGACATTTCAGATTGATAACAGCACGTATCCAGGTGTATAGATTTTGGAAGGGGGGGAGGGCATTGCATGATGTTAGCAAATGTCACTCTGCAGTTTCATTTGCTTTGCAGCACACTGGTTTAAATGCTCTCTCCCTCTGTCTCTGTCTTTGGACTTTTGTTTTCTCCTGGCTCAAAGCCTTGAAGTGCTTTGCATTGGTCTTATTTGAAGGGCCAGAGTGGCTGCATGAGATTCTGTGGTGCAGAAGATACAGAGGAAGGAGTGGATAGTTTTTCCTCCTGAATAGGCATTAAGTCTCAAAGCAGAGAAGACCACAGGCTGTGGAATAATGGAAGCATCTCTGTAGTAAGGGAAGGGGGTTATTCTCATTAGACTTGGCTGAGGAGAGCAGCACAGGAAGAAAAGAGAAGCAGGATGTGGTTATCCTGTGCAACTTGATCTAGTGCAACCTGCTTTAGCAGGGAGGTTGGGCTCAGCGATCCCCAGAGGTCCCTTCCAAGCCCCTCCCGTTCTGGGATTATGTGACCTGTGTGCAACAGATATTCCTGGAGCCAAGGAGTCCAAGGGGGTCGAATAAAGCAGGAAAAGCAAGCAGGGCTGGTGAAAGCTCAGTGTCAGGTGTGTGCACCTGAGGGAATTGACATCCTGCCCCTCTGCACAAGGGGGGTTGTTATGAAGCTGGCTGCTTTCAGAGGCAGCAGTAAGCCTGCGTGAAGCATGGGCAAGGAATATGTTTAAGGGTTGTGGTTTTCAGCATTTACTTTTTTTGTTTCCTAATTGAAAGAAGAACTTGCCCTGGTTTCAGAATGAAAGGCATCCCCCAACGAGCCCCAGTGAAAGGGCTGATGTGAATGTTATGATGAGCAGTTGTTTTCCTAGGAATGTTGTAATTTCAGCGTTTCTCTAATGGTTAGGAGCAGCAGACACAGGGAAGAGCGGGGTCCTGCTTCAGCATGCACCACATTAGCAAAGCCCAGGGTACTTAATGACATGCCAGGGATTTGCAAAGAAATACATTTTCCCCCCCT
Source organism: Colaptes auratus (assembly GCA_015227895.2). NCBI lineage: Eukaryota > Metazoa > Chordata > Aves > Piciformes > Picidae > Colaptes > Colaptes auratus. Next base: position 25,922,301 of record CM026892.1, read on the forward strand.
TTAAAAGCATAAATAAATAAGCAAACCCACACTGGGGTCTTGGTTTTACATCCAGAGCTTCTGCAATAAGAGGGATTGTTGGATCTGGCTGCTGAAACTTGTCCCCATTGCCAAACTTTCTTAGCACACTCAAGAAAAGTTTCACCACCACAGTGTGAAGTCTCTAAGTAATATTTTTATGCCTGTCTCTTGAAGGTGTCCAGAGAAGGGCAACGAGGCTGGGAAGGGGTCTGGAGCACAGCCCTGTGAGGAGAGGCTGAGGGAGCTGGGGTTGCTTAGCCTGGAGAAGAGGAGGCTCAGGGGAGGCCTTCTTGCTCTCTCCAACTCCCTGAAGGGAGGTTGTAGCCAGGTCGGGGTTGGTCTCTTCTCCCATGCAAGCAGCACCAGAACAAGAGGACACAGTCTGAAGCTGTGCCAGGGGAGGTTTAGGCTGGATGATAGGAAGAAATTTTTGCCAGAAAGAGTAATTGGCCATTGTAATGTGCTGCCTAGGGAGGTGGTGGAGTCCCCATCCCTGGAGGTGTTCAAAAAAAGGCTTGGCTGTGGCACTTGGAGCCATGGTTTAGTCAGTCAGGAGGTGTTTGGTATTAGGTAATAGGTTGGACTTGATGATCTCTGAGGTCTTTTCCAACCTGGTTGATTCTGTGATTTTACATCTTTAACTTCAGCACCATCATCATTGTTTGGGGGTTTGGGGGGGGGTTGGAGGGCTTTGAACCAATGAATCAGAAGATTTTGGGGAGTGTCCAGCTCAACACTGCATAGTTCATAGTTGCAGTAGTGGTGCCACAGACAGTTGTATCGTGCAGCAGGAGGAAAGCTCTAAAACAGAGGTAAGACCTGCCTGTATTCATCACCCAGAAAGCCTTGGTGAGAGGTTTGTTTTACTGCAATTAAAAGGGACATATTCTCAAGGAACCTATCAAGTAGTTTCACTTCGAAAGCTGCACCAGGAGCAGCCTGGTTTTGAGCCAGGAAAAGCAGTGATGGAATGTTGGAGGAAAGCTTCAGAAGGATATCTGGTGTGCATAAAATAAAGTACATCTTGTGGCATAATATAAATTGCAAGGGTGTAGGTTTTAAAGGAGATGGCAAAATTTACAGGAGCTGACTCTCCCAGGCAGTTGGCAAAAAGGGCTAGGGATGAGAAATTTAAGGCTTGCCAGGAGGAAATCCTATATCATGGGGTTAGAAACTGAAGTGCTCTGCAGAGAAAATGTAAATAAGGCAGTAGATGTCTGAAGAGGAGCGTGGTCAAAGGACAGGCAGAGAAAGAGCTTCATGCTGAGGAGAGAGGATGTGTGGTTTGGAGGGAAAAGATCAAGTGTGAGAGCACTGGGAGGAACTCAGGATCAGCTGTCCCATGCCCTGGTAAGATACTTCATAAATGATGATGAAGCTTGCAAAGTTTATAGTGAGATGCTTGAGGGGTTATTGCCTTTAGCTACTTTTTTGTGCCTGAACTTGTAAAACAATGCATGAGGTTCAACAAGACTGAGGGCAAGGTCCTGCAGCTGGGTCAGGGCAATCCCAGGCACAGATATAGGCTGGGCAGGGACTGGCTTGAGAGCAGCCCTGAAGAAAAGGACCTGGGGGTGCTGGGGGAGGAGAAGCTCAACAGGAGCCAGCTGTGAGCACTTGCAGCCCAGAGAGCAAATCACATCCTGGGCTGCAGCAAGAGAAGCAGAGCCAGCAGGTCATGGGAGGTGATTCTCCCCCTCTATTCTGCTCTGCTGAGACCCCACCTGGAGCACTGTGTCCAGTTCTGGAGCCTCTGTTACAGGAAGGATCTGGAGGTGCTGGAAGGTGTCCAGAGAAGGGCAACAAGGCTGAGGAGGGGTTTGGAGCACAGCCCCATGAGGAGAGGCTGAGGGAGCTGGAGCTGTTCAGTCTGGAGAAGAGGAGGCTCAGGGGAGACCTTCTTGCTCTCTACAACTACCTGAAGGGAGGTTGTAGCCAGGTAGGGGTTGGTCTCTTCTCCCAGGCAACCAGCACCAGAACAAGAAAACACAGTCTCACGTTGTGCCAAGGGAGGTTTAGGCTGGATGTTAGGAAGAAATTCTTCCCAGCAAGAGAGATTTGCCATTGGAATGTGCTGCCCAGGGAGGTGGTGGAGTCACCATCCCTGGAAGTGTTTAAGAAGAGCCTGGATGAGGCACTTGGTGCCATGGTGTAGTTGATTAGATGGTGTTGGGTGATAGGTTGGACTCGATGATCTTGAAGGTAATTTCCAACCTGTTTAATTCTGTTTCCTGTAAGATCAGACTCAATGTGGTCCAGGGCAGCCTGATGTAGTAGGAGGTGTCCCAGCTCATGCAGGGGGGTTTTTGACAAGATGGCCTTTGAGGATCCTTTCCAACTCAATGCAATCTGTGAATCCATGGATCTGTGAATCAGATCCTGAGTAACATGCCTAAGACTTGCAGGCAGGCAGTAAAATCTGGCTGCTGAGTGCAAGATTGATGCTAAGCAAGGTTTCTGATCTGGATGCATTCCTGTGTGACCTGTGCTGGATTCTATGGTCCTGCTCTGGCAGGGGGGTTGGACTCAATGATCTCTGGAGGTCCCTTCCAAACCCTAACATCCTGTGAGCCTCTGCTCATCCCAGCAAGGGGAAAGGCAGACTGGTATTAAAAGCAATGAAGCTGTTTGAGATGCTACTCAGCAAATCCATGTGAGTGGGTGTGTCATGTTGCATTTGTGATGAGAGGGATGTTGGAAAAGGACTTTGGTCTCCTTGCATTTTAACCTTTATGGAGTGTTGTGTGAAATCTGGGGGGAAACTCAAGCACCAACCTGGATTTCCATCAGGTCCACAGGATACAACTGGTGACCTACCAGATCAAAGTCTAGTTTCCTGAATATTTCCTCCCCAGCTTCCCCCCATCCACCACCACCCTCCTCTACTAAACCCAAGCAGCTGCAGTTAATATAAAGCCATTGGTTGTCCCACAACTGTCTGGGAGAGTTCATTCCCCAGCAGAAAGCAATGACATTGGCGGGGAGGTGACAGGGAGGCTGCTGAGCTGTGCAGAATCAGCCAAGCTGCCCTGCACTAAGGCTGGAAATATTGCAGGGCTTTCTCAGTTGGGCAGGGTGTTGTCTTTAGGGCTCCCCAGCTTAGCCTGTGCTAAGATTCTGTTCAGATGCTAAAGGGGAAAAAAAATTGAACTGAGATTGCTGTGAAGTGTGGAATTTAGAGAGCCAGATTGGAAGCGTAGTGTGGATGGTAACCACGCAGCTTCATTTATCTTTCTTGCCTTGGCAAGTGCACTGATTTGCACACCAAGCTTCTGCTCTTAGCTAAAAGGGCAGGACATGGCTTAAGGGATTGTGCTGGTAGTGACATGCTGCTGAGTTTATTTGCTGTAGCAGTTTTTCTGCAGGATTACTGTGTGAAATATGTGGTGAAAATCAAGTACCAGCCCAGACTTACCAGCATAGACTTGAGACTGCCCAATATTGCCATCTCCCAAGAATTTGTGTCCTGCTGGATAAAATCTGCAGCCAGTGAGTGGGTTTTACAGCCTTTAAATGCTGAAATTCAGCATTTGGTGCAACCACCCTCAAGTAGAATCGTGGAATTGTTTGGGTTGGAAAAGACCTCTAAGGTCCTCCAGTCCAACCATCAACCCAGCACCACCATGGCCACCAAACCATGTCCCCAAGTGCCACGGCCACAGGTTTCCTGAACACCACCAGGAATGGTGCCTCCACCACTTCCCTGGGCAGCCTGCTCTGATGCCTGACCGATGGAGGCCTGGGTCCTAGTAAAGATTGTTTGAGTTTTACTCAAACCTGAACTTGGGCACAACAAATCAGTTTGGGTCAAAGAGGAAAAGGCTCCACACCATGCTGGATCTCCCGTGGAAAGGTGTCAGGCACAGCTGGGTGCTTTTGTGCAGCTGAAGGTTCAGCTATGTATCACCAGTTTCAAGCAGAACTTCTTTTACACCTTCCAAACTGGGCTCAACTCTCACTGGTTCGGAAAATCACTCTGGAAGTCCCTCTGTAAGTTTTGCAAGTGGGACACGAGAGCCTAATCAGGTTAGACGGCTGCTGAGCTTCCCCGCCTATAAATTATGGATTTGAGGAGGTTTGATGAAGTTGTGTATCTTTAGCTGTCTGTGTGTGCATCTACTCACCATCTGCTCTCAGGAGAGGGATGATAGAGGGTCATTAAACCATAATGGTATTTACTGGAGTGGAAGCATTGGAGACGGCTGGGTGACCACATCCCAGACTGAAGAAACAGGAACTAATTTGAACTCTCTTTGGAGGCTGGAGAGGGCAAACACTGCGTGAGGCAGCTGATGGGGCAGGGCTGAGCTGCACCTCTCCTGCACAACCTGGGGAAGGAACAGAGCCAGGGGCTCACAGAAATGAGGAGAATGAGAGTGACCCCGTAAAAGTCATTTCTCCTATGAGTCCTTCCAGCTTGCTTTGGATGAGCAAGGAGCACAAGTAGGCTGCTGGTGCCCCGGGGGAGAAATCAGCAGTTGGTTTCTGATTGTTGGGGATCTATTTAAAATGGAAATACACTACCTGGCTCTTCCTTAGTAGCCTAAAACCTCCTGACTGTGCCTAACTCTCTTTCTTCCCAGTGTCCAGCATTTGAAATGTAGAGGCCCACACGTGAGGGTTAACGAGGTTTTTGCAGCGCTGCAGCCTTCAATGTCAATTGATTTAGAATATCTTTTAACCTTCTGTCAATACTGGAGTTTAGTGTAATTCTCCCACAAGAAATCTCCAGAGTGATCTCTGCTTGATATTCAAGTACAGCTTCCTTTCAGCCTGTTATCCCCTTAAGTGCTGCTTTTTCCCCCCACATATTTCCTGGATGTTCCATGTGCTAAGCAATGTGTGAGAGGAATCGCTCAGCCTTTGTCATTGCGAAGCCCAGGTGTGTAGCATCACCATCAGAGTAGCTCAAAGGACTTCAGAAAAGGAAGGACATGGACCTGATGGAGCAGGTCCAGAGGAGGGCCGTGACAATGATCAGGGGGCTGGAGCACCTCTGCTACAAGGACAGGCTGAAGGATCTGGGGGTGTTCAGCCTGGAGAAGAGAAGGCGCTCTGGGGAGGTCTAATAATGACCTTCCAGTACCCAAAGCAGGCTACAAGAAAGCTGCAGAGGGACAAAGGCCTGCAGTGACAGGATGAGGGACAATGGCTTCAAACTAGAGAAGGGCAGATTTAGATTGGATGTTAGGAACAAACTCTGTGCCATGAGGCTGCTGGAATACTGCAACAGGTTGCCCAGGGAGATAGTTGAGGCCCCATCCCTGAAGACATTCAAGGTGAGGCTCAACAGGGCTCTGAGGAACCTGACCTGGTTGAGGATGTCCCTGCTGACTGCAGAGGGGGTTGGACTGGATGGGCTTTGGAGGTCCCTTCTGACCCAGACCATTCTATAATACTATGATAATGTCTGTCTGTGAAGGCTTTTTCCACTGTGATTCTTCTGGCACCACAGCCAAACAAATCTGTCTTTCAGAGCAGTTTGTAGTGGTCTGTCCCCAGCCTGAGGTTAATGATCATAGATGAGCATCATGATGGGCTTTGAATAGGCTACTCTGTGCCCATCCCCTGAAAAATCAATCACTTGAAAACTATTGTCAAGGTAAACTCTCCAGACAGCTATGGGATAAATTTGTCCCAGCTTGACTACTCTCTTTTATTAGCTATGACCAGTCTTGGAGATGCATGAAAAATCCATCTTGCATAGGCCAGTGGTTGGACTTGATGATCTCAGAGGTCTTTTCCAACCTCAACACTTCTGTGGTTCAATGGGATGGACTGAGGGTGCCAGAGCACTGGACCAGGCTGCCCAGAGAGGTTGTGGAGTCTCCTTCTCCAGCCATTGTGATCCTGGACAAGCTGCGGTGGGTGACCCTGCTTTAGCAAGGGGGTTGTACTGGGCGATCCCCAGAGCTCCTTTCCAACCTGTACCATGCTGGCATTCTCTAGGGATGAATGAAAGCCTTCTGCCCAACTTCACATCTGAGTGGTTTAAAGGAAGGTCTCCTGCTACAGGCAGGCTTGGGTGTGCCAGGACCAAGAAAAGCCAGGAAAGGAGAAGTAATTTAAGGAGCTTTTTGTGTCTTAAAAGAGGTGATGGGCAGCAGTGAAACACACCCAGAATGTGAGCACATTTGTGCAGCAGTGTGAGGGATGCCTTGCAGAGCTGTGCAAGTTCTCTGATAAACTGTCTTCAACACCTAAGTTTGACCACTTCTGCTGCACTCTGCTCACTAATCCATCACTTTTAGTGCTGCCTCCCATGTCCCTAGCCTGTGAACAGCTGGAAACATTTCTCCCTCTCTTTTTTTCTCCCCCTTCCTTTTTTATTGTAGTAGAAACAAACCAAACCAACGAGAGAATCCTTTTTTCTCCAAATACATCTATCATATTTCTTCAAAAATGAATCGACAGGGTGAAAAGTAAATAAACCAACAGCCTGAGCTGCAGGCACTAAAAACATATTTGGTCTTAAAATCCTGACTGGTTTGAAGTGTAATTTCTTACATTCCAGCGTGGCTAAAGATATAAATTTAGTGAATTAAGTTTTTCATCAATTTGTTGAGTTATGCACCCCTGAGTGGAGGTTTTTCCATTTCCCTGGATGTCAGGTTTAATGTGCTGTGTGTATTACAGGGGTTCAATAGTATGTAAACATTATATATTAGCTCTCTTCTCTCTAGAAAGTTTTGTACAGTTTAATAACTAAAATGCTTGGAGGTTAGGCCTGGATGGGTTCCTGTGCAACCTGCTCTAGGTGGACCTGCATTTAGCAGGGGGGTTAGACTAGATGACCTCCAGAGGTTACTTCTAACCCTCAGTGTTTCAGTGAGTTTGTGATTCAGTGAGTTTGGATTTGAGGGATGCAGGGAGTAGGTTTCCCGTCAATCTTCACTGAATATAGCATCACAGAATTGTCAGGGTTGGAAGGGACCTCAAGGCTCAGCCAGTTCCAACCCCCCTGCCATGGCCAGGGACACCTCACACTGCAGCAGGTTGTTCACAGCCACAGCCAGCCTGGCTGCAAAAACCTCCAGGCAGGAGGTTTCCAGCACCTCCCTGGGCAGCCTGTGCCAGTCTCTCACCACCCTGATGGGGAAGAACTTCTTCCTAACATCCAATCTCAATCTACCCATTTCCAGTTTCATTCCATTCCCCCTAGTCCTATCTCTCCCTGACACCCTCAAAAGTCCCTCCCCAGCTTTCTTCTAGGCCCCCTTCAGATACTGGAAGACCACAATATAAGGTCTCCTCAGAGCCTTCTCTTTACCAGACTGAACAAGCCCAACTCCCTCAGTCTGTCCTCACAGGAGAGGGCAGAGATATATTGTTTATAAATTCCTAATACCTCCAGACTCTCCTTGCAGAGTCAGCTCCCTGGAGCGTCCTGGAGGAACACTGCATGTTCCTAGGAAGTGCTAACTGTAGTCTTGTATGTTAGAAGTCACAGGTGATGTTGAAGAGCTGCAGTTCCCTGGGTGAGAGATGTGCCAGCTCGGTCACTCCTGTCTCTCTCCAGGGTGCTGACTGCACCGGTGTGAGGAGCTCGGCGCTCCAGCCCCCGTGTGCGCCGAAGCCAAAGCCTTACTCATCACGGGCTGCGAAGCGTCTGCAGCCTCGCTTCCAGCCAAAAGAAAAGTTTCCTGCTGGAGCTTCTGCCATAAATTTTAAATGTAGGTCAGGATTCACGGAAGTTGCCTGAATTTTTAAGTACATTTAAATTAGCCCCTGCTTGGGTTTGGGGTTTTTTTAATAGTTTCTCTGAACTTCCTAGTTAGCTGAATGAATTTTTCTCTGAAGAAATATGGAAACAGCCAGTAAGGAAAGAAGGGGAATGGAAACAACTAATGGTTGTGTCTTCATCCTTATAAAAAGCAATAGTTTCACATCTGGGTTTAAAAGCAGGCAGAACTCTCTAGAATTAATTGATCTCAGTACAGAGTTTAACATTCTTCCAAGCCCGAAAGCCTGGAGGGCTGCTGGGCTTGAGGACCTCTGCAGAAGTGAGCAGGCAGAAGGAAGGGACAGATAAAGTGAGGGACGTTAAAACCCAGCAACTTTGTAGATGAAAAGAAGCATTTTTAGATCTCCAACCTCAAAACAATTCAGTCCTGTGATTAGCACTCAATGGCGGCGCCTGCTGTGCCTTTGCTGGGATTTTCTTTCTCATGCGTAGTGATTAAAATAATAAAAGAGGAAGAAATAGGCTTTTCCCCTGCTGTGTTTGTAACCAGCAGCTCTGCTGCTTTGCCTTTACGCTTCCAGGGAAGCCACAGCTTCCTTGTGCTCCTCCTTCCACTGCAGAGGCTGCAATCAGCCTATGTGCACTGCTTATGCGTCTCCAAGCACAGCCTGAGCCGCGGCTCAGCTTAACTCCGGCTGCCCAGCGTCCGGCTCCTGTAATGCCACTGAGGGACTTCTCTTACAAGCATCACTTTGACTGAACTAGTTCTCTTTCTCCTGTTTTATCTGCCACTACCTGTAACTCCTAGCTCACTGTGAGGATTCCATGGAGGTCACCTTGATAATGTGGTAGTTGTAAAACACTGGGCAGGATGACGGTTGTGCTTTTAGCGCCTGCTGTGATTCAAGTAACATTTACCTTGAGTATTGTGTTCAGTCCTGGGCCCCTCACTACAAGAAGGACATTGAGGTCCTCCACCAGGTCCAGAGAAGGGCAATGAAGCTGGTAAAGGATATGGAGTACAGGGCTGGTGAGGAGCAGCTGAGGGAACTGGGGGTGTTAGGGGAAAGGAGGCTGAAAGGGAAACTTCTGGCTCTCTACAACTCCCTGAAAGAAGGTTGGAGCCAGCTGGGGGTCAGTTTCTTCTCTCTAGTAACAAGAGACAGGACAAGAGGAAACAGCTTCAAGTTGCACAAGAGGAGGGTTATGTTGGACATTAGAAGAAACTTCTTCACTGAAAGGGTTCTGAAACACTGGAACAGAGTCCCCAGAGAGGTGGCTGAATCCCCATCCCTGGAGGTATTTCAAAGAGGCAGAGATACGGTGCTGAGGTTTAGCACCAGCCTTCACAGAACTAGAGACTGGTTGGGCTTGATGATCCTAAAGGTCTTTTACAACCAAAACAATTCTGTGATTCTAAAATGAAATTAGGGCTCCCTGACACATGTTGACTCTGCTTTACAATGTGTATAGTCCTTTTTGTTTTGATGGGTACCCTATATGTGGAACTAATATAGCTGTTAATACTCTGATGCAGCTATTTATCACAGGACAGGATTTCTCCCATCCTGTGCCTTCCCTCTTATCTCCAGTATGGTTTTATTGAAAGCCCACTGGAGCTAATGGGCTTCTATTATCATCAATGATCTTCAAGTCAGGCTGTAAAATGGGTTATTCCTGCTCACTGGTTATAGCTACCAGTCATTGTGTTAACTGTCTCAACAGGAGATAAATTAACATACTACTGTTGTAACTTAAATTGTAGAATTTAAGTTTTACTGCAAGCAGTAAATTCTTATCTGGCTGTTCAGAAGGTTCCTTTATTTATATGGCAAGGGAGAACCCTAATATCATCTGGCTCTCTCCTCCTTGTTCAGAGCTGGAGTCTCAAACCACCTCTCAGCTCTGACTCTGTTGCTTTTTCAGAGTCTCCTGCCAGCTCCAAGGTGGCTTTACCTCTGGTGCTGTGACTGCAGAGCCTCCTCATGCTCCTCTTTTCCCTTCCCAACTGTGTATTTTGATCTTGGTGCCTGGTTTGTCCTCTGCTCCCAGGTTTCTTTCCTGTCAGACTGCATGTCTGCCTCGTGTCCTTCCTTTGCCTGCCAGAAGCATTGTCCTTGGGAGTTTGCTTCACAATTCCCCTGACACCTTGCCTGGATACTTTGCCACGGTGGGTTGGCTTCTCTCATCCTGGTCACAGAAGGACTGCTCCCCTCTGAGTCTTGCTGCACTCTCAGAGGTCTGATGCCAGACAGGGATCTGCTAGAGAGAGTCCAACAAAGAGCACAAGGATGATTAGGGGACTTGAGCATCTCCCTGATGAAGAGAGACTGAGAGCCCTGGGGCTGTTTAGTCTGGAGAAGAGAAGGCTGAGAGGGGATCTGATCAATGTCTATCAGTAACTGAGGGGTGGCTGTCAAGTGGAGGGGGCCAGGCTCTTTTGGGTGGTGCACAGTAATAAGCCAAGGAACAATGGATACAAACTTGAACAAGAAGGTTTCACCTCAACATGAGGAGAAACTTCTTTCCAGTGAGGGTGATGGGACACAGAAACAGGCTGCCCATGGAGGTTGTGGAGTCCCCTTCTCTGGAGACTTTTGAAACCAGCCTGGGTGCTTTCCTGTGCAGACTGCCCTGGGTGATCCTGCTCTGGCAGGGGGGGTGGACTCGATGATCTCTGGAAGTCTCTTCCAAGCTCTAACATTCTGTGATGTAGCTAAAGCCATGCCTTAGGGCTGTGCTCACTCACATGCTGGAAAACCAAAAGATGACCCTGATGTCACATTCCCTGATTGCTCACCCTGCTTTCAGGCCTGGCTTTAGTGGTTTAGCAAAGGCTGCTCAGGTAAAGCCTTGAGCAAGAGCAGTGCTGTGTGGGATCTGTGTCTTCCTTGGGAGTGACCATGGGAAATGAGGAGGACGACAATTTCAGCGTGATCAGATTCCTAACTTCAAACCTAGGGAGCGGGAGTGGATGATCTTTTTCCCCAGACATCCTTTTCATCCTTTGCTCAGTCTCAATTTTTCTAATTCCAGACTCTTTGTTCCCTGGGTTTGGATTCTATTTTGCTTCCAACTCAAGACATTGCAAAGTTCCCCTTTTTAAAGAAGTTGTCCCAGAAATCCCTCTGAAGTTTCGCCAAATACTGAGTGTATTAAATTTGAGCTGACAGCTCCATCTATGCAAAATGAAAAGTGGAAAATACTGAGTAGGGCTGGAAATGAGCTGGCACAGAAAGCTGCAGCTGAAGGTCGAAAAGTTGACAATTAGCACTCTGGGAGGTACTAAAATGGGGTTTAATAGGCAATAAAAAGGAATGTTTTGAAGCAGGACTAGGACACATGGCTGATGTGTGACTCAGTAGGTGTTTGGACATCTGAAAGCTGGCAAGAGATGAGCTCCTGCTGCCTTCTCAGAGAGCAGGACCTAAGAGGAGGTTGGTGTGAGGTGGGGTTGGTCTCTTCTCTCAAGTATCAAGTGATAGAACAAGAGGGAATAGCCTGAAATTGTGCCAAGGGAGGTTTAGGCTGGAGATCAGGAGAAATTTCTTTCCTGCAGGATCAGTTCAGGGATCAGAACAGGCTGCCCAGGGAGGTGGTGGGGTCACCATCCCTGGAGGTGTTCAAGAAATGTGTGCACATGGCACTTTGGATCATGGTCTAATGGCCCTGGTGGTGTTAGATTGATGGTTGGACTTGATGACCTTAGAGGTCTTTTCCACCCAAACCAAAGCTAAGGTTCTCCGAATTTGGTGTGAACTCATCCTGTTGTGTCCATCTATGCAAGGTGGGAGAAGAATCTGCTGTTCAGGGAAGGGCTTAAAAAAGGGGAAGGCCTGAAAATGTACACACTGGAGATGGCTTCAGTGTCAGAGCGGAATCACAGAACAGTTTCACTTGGAAAAGACCTCTAAGATCATCGATTCCTGCTGTCAGCTCTGCACTTTGTGTGCATCGAGACACAGCCTCGTGTTCCTCCAGCTCTTTCCTTCCTGTGCTCTCACCCGGAGTGATGAGCAGAGTAACTCCTCCTGTGCCAGTGCTGGGGCTTGGGGAAGGAGAAGAGCTTCCACAAGGCAGCAGGAGCATGCTGTGCTCCTTACAGCCACCACCCCCAGGTCTTCTGCTGCCCTGAGTGGAGGGTCTGCAGAGCCCTAAGCCGGGGATAACAGGAGCTCAATTGTCTCTTCATGCACTTTGAAGCTGTTGCACATAAATCGATGCTGCAGTCAAGTTTGCAAACCTTTTTTCCTTTCATCTGTTTCCTATGACAAGAAAACCAAAGGCTTAGTGTGAGATCTCAATAAATCCTCACACTAGCATGCAGCCCTGGTTCCTGAAATGCCAGACAGGCTCAGATCATTTGATGCAGTTATCCACTGCAGAGATGGTTCTTGTTTTGTCTGCCCGTGGGGTTGCTTCCTGCTATGACAATGGCACCTTGGGGTGCCTCAAGAAGAGTGTGGCAAGCAGGTGAACAGAAGTTGTCTTCCCTCTGTTCTGTCCTGGTTAGGCCACATGTGGAGTATTGTGTCCGGTTGTGGGCTCCTCAGTTCAACAGAGGCTTTCAAGGGGAGGTATCTAAAAGGACTACAAAGATGATTAGGGGACTAGAAAATCTCTCTTTTGAGGAAAGAATGAAAGAATTTGGTCTTATACTCTGGAAAAGATCTCATCAGTGCTGATCAATACTTAAAGGGTGATGGGACCTGGCTTTATTCACTGGTACCCAGTGACAGGACAGTAGAGAGCTAAAAGGTCTCTCCTCAACCTTCTCCAGAAGAGATTTATTCTGCAGAGATTTAGTGTCCCAGCAGGATATACCTGTAAGGAGTTGCTAGGTGCAAAGCCATGCATGATCTTGACTCTTCCAGCTCAGATCTTCCCAGCTCTCTGCTTGGCATCCTGGGGCAGGGGATGGGCAGATGAGGCTCTGTGTGGCCGTGACCTCCAGCCAGAGCAGGCAGATGCCTGCTGCTGTGCCCATGGCATTTGTTTCCAGCTGCAGTTATCTGCAATTTTGAGGTTTCACAATAACCAACAAGCTTCCTACATACTACAGACCAGTAGGTTTTCTCCTGTAGCCTATTTATGCCCTGAATTCCATCTCAAAAATAACCCCAAAGGACATCACTGACTGAGCAGCAGCATTTGCCTCTCTTTATATACTAAGCCTCAAAGAGCTCGGTTCCCCATGGGAGCTGTAATCAGGTGTTAGTATCACCATGGCAAGCAAAGTCCTCTAACCTTTGGTGGTCTTCCTTTGCCTGCTTGGTTGTTGGATTTTGGAGAGTCTACTCTGCCAGTAGGAGAGAGAAGAAATATCCAGTCCAGACTGAAGATCTGAACTATTCCAATCAGTTGACTTCAAGGAGAAATGAACTCATGCTTTATGTCCAAGGTCAAGGCAAGACCTCCATTTATCTGGTTCCCTTTTAATTTCCTCAGGGACAAGCTCTTTTTTTTTTTTTTTTTAGTGAAACTAACACTTTTTAGGTCTAAAAGCAGACTATTTGATAACAAAATATCCCAGGCAGGTTTTTGACTCAGCCATGTGCAAAGAGAACAGTGACATCACCACTTCTAGCCAGAAAAATCCCAAACGAAGCACAAGAGGTGAGCTGTGCCTTCACTCCACATCCCATGTGTGATCCCAACCTCCCTGCTGGAAATAGTCCACTGACAGCAGGAGGAGAGCAGGTTGAGAGTCTGCAAATGCTCCTGTTTTGCTGTGTTGTCTCATTGTGTGGGTTCCTCAGCTTCACACCATTTGGCTTTGCACCATAAACTGTGCCGCCGCGGGCTCCGGATCCAAGCGTGGTGAGAAACGGAGCACCCAAAGCAGGCTGCAGGCAGGAGAAGTGCTGAGAGCAGCTGAAACACAAGGCTGGAAGGCAAGGCTCCAGTGCTGCCTCCAAATACAGATGAAATGGGATTTAATGTTGTCAATGGGATGGCAGGCAAGAGGGAAAAGTGACCCTGAAGGCATCTGTGCTGAGGAGCCCGGGGGCTTAATGGCCATGGTGGTGTTAAGTTGATGGTTGGACTCAATGACCTTAGAGGTCTTTTCCCAACTGGCACAATTCTATGATTGTATGGGCTGGGGTTTTCCTCTCAGCAGCTCCCTCAGAAGACAACCTGAGGAGCAGGGAAAGCTTTCTGACACCTTGTGCCAAGCTTTTGTCAGGACTCATTTGTAGTACAGCACTGAAACCGCCCCAAGGTGAGTTTTGTCTCTCACAAAACAATTGACAGCCAGAGGCAAGGGCAGAGCAGCCACATGGTGTTTGAAGCATACATGCAGAAATCCACTTTAAGAAGCATGTCATCATGAGGGCTGCTGAGATGCACCAGTGGGCTGGCATGTTGCAGACTTAAGGGGGTTGTGATCTCCTAACCAACCTGAAATGTGGGTGCAGAGCAACTTCAGCTCCATCTTTGCACCTCTGCAAAGAAGATCGAGACTGGGAGGTCCCCCATGAGCTTGGCTCTGCCCTGATTTCTTTGTTTGTATGTAAAATGTGCAGTTTTCATCCACTTTTTCATTCTTCTATGCGTGGTTCTGGTCTTTCTTACCTTAAATTCTGCTAAAAGAGAGCACTGAAAGAGTGGCAAAAGGTCTTTTGTTTGGTTTCAAGAATAATCAAGGTACTCCCTGGGCATCATGTCCTCCAAGACACATGTCCAAATAATTACACAGATGATGCTAAAGATGGACATATCCTAGGCAGGTCCATCAAAAATAAATAGCTGAGAGCCCAGTGGAGGCTACAGGCATGCTGAGAGGCCTTAGAGCATCTCTGTGAGGCAGAAAGGCTGAGAGCCCTGGGGCTGTTCAGCCTGGAGAAGAGCAGCCCCAGAGGGGAGCTGAGCAATGCTCAGCAAGAGCTAAAGGAGCTGTGGGGGGCAAGAGGCTGGGGCCAGACTCCGCTCAGTGATGCCCAGGGACAGGACAAGCACAATGGGCACAAAGTGGAACCCCAGGAGGTTCCATCTGAACAGCAGGAAAAAGATTTTTGGTGTGAGGATGCTGGAGGCCGGGAGCAGGCTGTCCAGAGAGGTTGTGGAGTCTCCTGGTGTGGAGAGATTGAACACCCACCTGGGCATTGTGATCCTGGGCTTTAGCAGAGGGGTTGGACAGGATGATCTCCAGAGATCCTTTCCAACCTGCAGCCTGCTGGGGTTCTGTGATATCTGTTAGATTATTGTCTGTTCTGCTTTGTTTTGTCGAATGAAGCTGAGGCACATTTCCGACAAAACAAACCATGTCAGTGGATTTTATTTAGCACTTTCTGTAAGCTCTCCCAGCCTGGGGTTAAAATCTATTTTTTGTGTTTTATACAACAACAAGAGGAACAAGAAACTGGGAGAAACATTCTCTGTAATTGTTCATATTACAAGAACTGAAAAGGTTTAGTAAGAATTCATATCCCAGGCAAGCAGCAGGTTGTGTGGCCGGCCAGCAGGACTCAGCAGTTCTGGCACCCACCACAAGCAGCTGAGATCACTGACATCAGCTCTGGGTTTGGTTTGAATGTTTGATAGATAATTTGTTTTATCTGCAGAAGTCCTTGGGGACGTGGCTCCTGCCAGACCCTGGGAATTGCTCGAATTGAAACTGAAGAAACAGCCCAAAGGGTTATCAGCCAGAAATGGTATTTCAGCTCTCGTTCTGCACTGCAACCTCACAGTATACTAAGAATGGTTACAAGATGTGGTCATCAAAGTATAAATTCCACTAGTCCATAATTTCAGATCCATTGTATTTTGAACCATTTCCTGAGCCCTTAATTCAGACCATGGTAATTGTTTGAATGGTCTCCTAAGCTCAGTTGTAGGCTTCAATATGGCAGCAAAGGCTGAGAGTGAAATGTACCCTCTTGGCTGCTGATTCCAGCTGCTGTAGGAAGTCTGCTTTTGACAGCAAGCAAAAAACAGAGAAATTATGTGTATGTGGCTCACAGGGTTTGAAACATCAAGGAGGCTTTCTTTTTGCCTGAAAGGAGCAGAACTCCAGTGACATCCCAGTATTGGGGCCAGCTCTGGAGTCCTCAGCACGGCAGAGAGAGAGTCTTGTTGCAGCAGGGCCAGAGGAGGGCACAGCAGTGATGGGAGGGTCAGGATCCCTCTGCTGTGAGGCCAGGCTGAGAGAGTTGGGGTTCAGCCCAGAGAAGAGGAGTCTCTAGGGTCACCTTAGAGCAGCCTTCCAGTGCCTGAAGGGGTTACAGGAGAGGGACTTTTTCAAAATGGTGGAGTGACAGGGCAAGGGGTGATAGCTTCAAACTGCAAGAAGGTGGATTTAGATTAGACATTAGCAAGAAATTCTTCCCCATGAGAGTGGTGAAGCACAGGAACAGGCTACCCAGAGAAGTTGTGGAGGCTCCAAGCCTGGAAGTGTTCTAAGTCAGGTTGGTTGGGGCCTTGCACAACCTGGTCTGGTGGAAGGTGTCCCTACCCATGGCAGCATTGGGGTTGGAACTAGATGATTTTCAAGGTCCCTTCCATCCCAAACCGTTCTATTCTATTCTGACTTTTGTGTTTGTGAAAGTCCAAGAACAGAGTATGAAAGCAGCTCCCTTCAAACACTCACATGCCAGGCAGCCTTTTAAAGTAAGCTTTGAAGGGAAAACACAAAAGATAATCACTGAACAGTAGTGAACACTAAACACTCACTTAACAGGGATATCAAAATGCCTGGTGATTTGATTTGATTTTGGTGGTTTGGTTTTTATTTCCTTTCCCTGGATGATTTTGAAATGCAACAAAAGAGTTAAAAACCATTTCTGGGTCCAGGCATCTTAATTATCTGGGTTTGAAGCCTTCTGACGCTAATAGGTGACGAGGGAATTGTTGTTTTGATCGCCTGCCTTCCCAGGAAAACTCAGAGTGCAAGACTGGCTCCTTATCAACTTCTCAAAGTTAATAATCTCACTTGTTGGTTTGGTGTTGGGGTGTGTTTTTTGTTGTGTTTTGGGGTTGGTTTGTTGTTTTTTTTCCCCCATTCAAAGTTCCATTTTATGCTCTTAGGCAACATCCAATTTGCAGCACGGGGGGAAGGCAGCGGGCCGGGCGAAGCGCTCTCCGCAAGGCGGTCAATACTCCTGCTCCCCCCCGGCGGAGTTCCCGGGGAGAAAGCTCTCCTTTTGTCTTTGAAATAAAATGGATTATTTTGTAAGCTGCAGAGTGAAAAGCAAAATGCCATTAAGATGCTGATTTTAGAGATAGGGTGGAAACATCTTCACTGTTTCCCCCATCGTATTTATTTTACTATTATTTTCTTCCCCCCCCGCCCCCACCCCTCGTCCCCTGGACAAGATAATGCTGGCTGATAATTTGTGTTTGGGGAATGGACCCATTCAGAAGTGAATGATAACTGAGAATGTTGCTTATCTGTCTTTGTTCAGAGAGTGAAAACTGTCTTGATTCATTATCTTGAAGCAGTGACCTAGGGATAAAAGGAACTTCATTGTCAGGCAGGGTCCCTTGAGCCTTGTTTCCTCGGTGCAGCATTCTGTCAGACTGAGACAGCAATAAATTAACCCTTCTTTCTGCAGGAAATGTGTGATCAAAAGTCAGATGGAGGTTAATACCTCACTTTGGCTGACAGTTTATTTTTGTGTCTTGGAGCTTGCATTCCCTAGTGGAAAGAGGCTGCTTGGAAATGGCTTGGGCTTGCTTTGCAGCTGCCTGCAGAGTCCTCCTACCCTCCAGGGCAGGGTAGATTTACACTGGATGTTAGAAAGAAATTCTTGCCAGTGAGGGTGGGTGGGGAGACACTGGAACAGGTTGCCCAAGGAGGTTGTGGATGTCCCCTTCCCTGGAGGTGTTCAAGGCCAGGCTGGATGAGGCCTTGAGCAAGCTGGGCTGATGGACAGTTGCACTTGGTGATCTTGGAGGTTCTTTCTAATCTTAATGATTCTATGAAGGTGTCCTCGCCCATGGCAAGGGGCTTGGAACTAGATGATGTTTAAGGTCCCTTCCAACCCAAACCATTCTGTGATTCCTGGCAGGGTCTGGTCATGTGCTCTGCTCTGCACTCAGATCTCACTGCCAGTCTTTGCCATCAGAAGAAAGAAGGAAAAATAGGAACTGAACATGTAATGAGCCTCATAGACCATTTCCATTGGTAGTGGACAAGTGCTGTGGCTAGGAGAGAAGAGCTAGACCACAGAATAACAGCTCCAAGTATCTTTTACTCCCCAAGTTAGTGTTGCTATCCCTAAAGCTGATATTTTAGGTGGCATTTATCATGTATTGCTTGGCTGTATGAGAGAGCCTCTCATTTAATCTTGTAAAACCTTGCACTGAAAATTTCCCTCTGCATGAAGCTGGAATTGTTTTTAAATTGGTGAGTTTTAAGGTAACTGTTTCAGAGAACCTTCAGCAAAAAAAAAGAAGACTCTGTCAAAGAAATTAAATTCTAATTTGTGGGAAATGCCAGGCTCTGAAGTTCCAGTGCTTGCAACTTTTTGTTCTGGTGATGTTACTCCTGGTTTGGGCAAAATGTCCTCCCAGCTTGTGGTGTGATGGGTTGAGGAATAGAATAGAATAGAATAGAATAGAATAGAATAGAATAGAATAGAATAGAATAGAATAGAATAGAATAGAATAGAATAGAATAGTCCAAACCAGGTTGGAAGAGAACTTTGAGATCATCGTGTCCTACCTATCATCCAACACCATCTAATCAACTAAACCATGGCACCAAGCACCCCATCCAGTCTCTTCCTAAACACCTCCAATGATGGTGAATCCACCACCTCCCTGAGCAGCACATTCCAATGGCCAATCACTCTCATTATGAAGAATTTCTTCCTAACATCCAGCCTAAACTTCCCTGGCACAGCTGGAGACTGTGTCCTCTTGTTCTGGTGCTGGGTGCCTGGGAGAAGAGACCAACCCCCACCTGGCTACAACCTCACTCCAGGTAGTTGTAGAGAGCAAAAAGGTCTCCCCTGAACCTCCTTTTCACAGGCTAAGCAACCCCAGCTCCCTCAGCCTCTCCTCTCAGGGCTGTGCTCCAGACCCCTCCCCTGCTTTGTTGCCCTCCTCTGGACACCTTCCAGTAAGTCAACATCTTTCCTAAACTGAGGAGCCCGGAACTGGACACAGGACTCAGTGTGTGGCCTAACCAGTAAAAGCTGGATGTTATCACAACATCAGGGTTTGGAAGGGACCTTCTCTTATCTGCCAGGTGCTGCCTCAGATGAGTGCTTCTCATTCCATCTCTTCCATTGAAACACTCAAACAATACAGAGTGACCCCTAATTAACACCAGTAGCCTTAATTTAGACTTGCTTTTAGTCACCTAGATCTCATTACCTAGAGATGATTTATGCTTACAAATTATTCAGGTTTTGCAGGGCAGCCATGAGTTTCCTGGGGGCAGGAGACAGAGAGTAAAGACTGTAATCAGGTGATGTGTGGTAGTTAGTGGCTAGTAATTAAAAAGCTTTAATTGCTGTCATTTTTTTTATTATTTTCTTTTGCCTTCAGTGGAAGATTGTGCTCTGATTCACTGGTTCAGCAGGTGGAGGGATGTGCTGCACAGCTGGGAATATCCTGCTTTTGAGACAGATTGCTGCTTCCATGAAGGTGTGCAGGGAATACTGCAACAGGGTCAAATGCTAGAAGAGAGAGTGCCTGGTATTAGCTGGCTGTTTGAATTTAATCTTGAGCCTCTAATCAGGTATGAAGCTGTGACATTAGGTTCTGCATAAAGATCAGCCAGGTGTGTTGCTTCTAGGAATTGCTAATGTAACGAGTCACACCTTGAACACTGGGCTCAGTTTTGGGCCTGTCACTACAGGAAGGACATTGAGGTGCTAGAGTATGTCCAGAGAAGGGCAGCAAAGCTGATGAAGGGTCTGGAGAACAGGGCTGGTGAGGAGAAGCTGAGGGACCTGGGGTTGTTCAGCCTGGTGAAAAGGAGGCCAACAGGAGACTTCCTCACTCTTTGCAACTCCCTGAAAGGAGGCAGGAGTGAGGTGAGGTTATCTCTTCTCCCAAGTAAACAGTGACAGGACCAGAGAAAATGGCCTTGGGTTGCACCATCGGAGGTTTAGGTTGGATGTGAGGAACAATTTCCTCCCCAAAAGGGTTGTTAAGCCCTGGAATAGACTTCCCAGGGCAGTGGTGGAATCACCATCGCCTGAGCAGTTTAAAAGCCGTGTAGATGTGGTGCTGAGGGACATGGCAGGCATGGTTTACTGTTGACTTGGCAGTATTGGGTTAATGGTTGGTGATCTTAAAGGCCTTTTCCAGCCTAAACAATTCTGTGCTTCCATGATTCTGAGTCAGAAAGGGATGCCACCAGTGGCAGGTATATCTGTACAGCTTCAGCAGCAGCAAAGACTCTCCCTGCCTGCCCCGCTGCTAACGGAGCCGACTGCACCAGCCAGCTCCTCGGGGACATGTAGGATGAAAATAAGTTACAGACCAGTTACATCACAAAAACATGAGTAGAAGCAGCTGCATTTAAGCTCTGGGGGTTGCAATTCATGGCAGCAGGCACTTACCAAGTTATTCCTTCAGCAATCTTTGCTAATATCGTTAGAATTCTATTTATTGCCTTAATCCGATGGATGCAATCCTTGGTTCCTGTGTGTACCTTGGCATCCTCCTTGAGTAAAGAGCAAGTGGTGGCGGGTGTGTGACAGGGAGGAGGAAGAGGCTCGGCCACAGCAGACACCAAAGACCCAACAGCCTGACAAATATAAATGACTGGGGTGAGCTGGGGACTTGCATCTGTTGAGGTGCTCTCACTTCCTTGATCCAGCGAAATGAAATCTCTATCTAGTGAATGTGACTGAATGCCCAGAGGAGGAAACACAGCCTAACACCTGACATTGTTTGGGTTTTTCTTCCTTTGTCTTTCTTTTCAGATAATTAATTTTCTGCAGCCTCTCATCCCCATTCATCACGAGCATGTCTCAGGAACATGCTGTGGATGTCATTGGGCTGTTTTATCAGGCACAGTATGCCCCTGTATGCTTCAGAATGTGTGAATTGTCTAGAAGTGCAGCTCCAGAAGGGAATCATTTCAGCAGAGAAGCATGAGATAGATCAGGATCTGACAGACATGCTGTGAGAAGGAGGAGAGCTCGGTGAGAGAGGCCACCGGCACGCTCCCGCTCCCCTTCATCTCCCCAGGCCCTCTTTGCAAATTCCTTTTTCCCTTCCCTTACGCACAAGGGAAGGGCAACGTTCATCTCCAGCCTCAGAACAGCAGCAGCTACCACAGCAGAACAAAACCCTCTCTTTTCCTCCCTGTGTACATCAGAAGATTGTTCCTGTGAAGATTTGCGCTGCTGGGGACACATCTTTGAGGCACCTTCTATTTTTGGCTGTTTAATTTTGCGGGTCACTGATTGCATCTGCTAAATAGAGCCTGTGCCTCTCCCAGCACACAGGCCGGGATCCAGCACGGTGTTGAGAGGCTGGATCAGGGTTAGAAATCGATGCTCTGCTGAATCTGGGCCACAGACAGCGTTCAGGAGTGAGGGCTGGCAGGAGACCAGAGCTGCCCGTGCCAAAGATGCTTCTGGGGGGAGTGCATCACCTTATGGAATCACACGGTGGTAGGGGTTGGAAGAGGCATCCAGAGATCATTGAGTCCAACCCAGTCTGCTAAAGCAAGACTAGCTCACCTAGAGCAAGCCACACAGGGATGCATCCAGATGGGTCTTGAAAGACTCCATCATCTCTCTGGGCAGCCTGCTCCAGGGTTCTGGCACCATCACAGTAAAGAATTTTCTCCTCATATTGAGGTGGAACCTCCTGAGTTTCAGTTTGTACTCACTGCCCTTTGTCATATCACTGAGCACCACCACAAAGAGCCTGGCACCTTCATCTTGACACCCACCTCTCAGCTATCTCAGACACCTCTCAAGCCTCCTCTTCTCCAGACTAAACAGCCCCAGGGATCTCAGTATTTCCTCATAGGAGAGATTTTCCAGTTCCCTCATCATCCTCATAGCCCTCCTTTGGCCTCCCTCCAGCAGATGCCTGTTTCTCTTGAGCTGGGGAGCCCAAAACCAGGCAGGGTATTCCAGGTGTTGATGCTCTCTAGCAGCATGGGCTGCCAGCTCTTTCTGAGCAGCACCCTCAAAGGCCACCGTGATTTGGGCATCTTGGACACATCACAGCTCCTCAGAATCACAGAATCATAAAATGGTCTGGGTTGGAAGGGACCTCTGAAGGCCTCTTCCATGATCACTGATTTCTTTCTAGCTTAGCCCAGGTGATGTGGCTCCTTCCCTTTACTGACATGCTCCCAGAAGTGACCTCCTCATTGCTTTTGGACACTGAATGTGAGAAGGACTTTCTCACATCCTTATGGGCTGACGTCTTCAACTGCAGTCCCACTGAGTAAGGTCTAATCCTGCTGCTTCCCCTAACTGCTGTTAGCATTTTGCATCTGCCAAACCTTGTTAGGGACCTTGTTAGGAATTAATTCCTCATGCTGCTCCCTTGGAATAACACTGTTTAACCCCTTTCACAGAAAAAGCCATTTTCTTTAATTTAGGAAAATCTTCTCTCTGTGTTACCTGAAAGAATCCTCATTGCTTTTGCCCCATGACCCCTTACTCAAGCATAACAGTTTCTTTAACCTTCATTTGTGGAGGACATCTCCACGCTCAGGGCATCAGTCTGACTTTCAGTTAATTACCAGAGGCTCAAGGTTATTCTTCTAATTTCTGAATCAGATGAGGAACAACCTCACCTTAGAACCAGCAGCAGCAGGACTGGAGAATCCCAGTATTTGAAATTCTCCCCATCCTCTTCCAAATGTTGGTGTTCCTGGAGGCAAAATAGATAACTGCCTCTGGCCTCAGCATCTAAAAGAGGGAGATTCAGAACAGATAAAGAGTTTTGTAACTATCAGGGTGGTGAGACCTGGTGGCCCAGGTTGGCAAGAGAGGTAGGAGATGCCCCATCCCTGGGATCATTCTAGATCAGGCTGCCAGGGGCTCTGAGCTCTAGTTGCAGATGTCCCTACAGACTGCAAGGGAGTTGGACTGGATGAGTTTCAAAGGTCCCTTCCAACCCAAAGCATTCTGTAATTCTGTAGGCTAAGCAGCTCCCTTTGTTTTGTATGTACTCCACATGGTATACAGGCCTCTAATCCTCTCTGCTGGTCTCCTTCAGAAGCTTGCTGGGGACAAATTTTCCTTGACAAACACCACCAAGTCCTGGCTATTGATTCTGCTCCCAAGCCCCCCCATACTGGGGACAGTGACAGGTTGCTTTCCTAGCATTTCATCATTTCAGAAGAAAAGGACCTGCAGGCCTGGCTTATTCATCCCAGGCAGGGTTTTTGCTGCTTGCACAGCCCCAGGGCATTGCTGACACATTCAGCTGCGGGTGGATCAGTGCAGAGCTATCACCCAGCCAGTTGCTCTCCAGCATTTTGTTTGTGCTGTTTAATGCAGCATCCTATTTACTGCAGCAGGAAGCCACTTGTCTCTTACATAAATCCATCCCTCTGTTTTAGTCTGGGTTTATGTCCAATTTGTCAGGGTGGTTCTGAATTATGTTCACATCCTCAGAAGTACCTGCAGCCTCTTAGTGTCACCAGCAGACTGACTAAGCACACCTTATGTTCCATCTCTGCTCTTCATAAAACTACTGGGAAATAAGGGAGCAAAACCAGCCTCTGTGTCAGCCCAGCTATGGCTTTTCAGTTAAGTTATAGAACTGGCCTCTGGTGAAGTGTAAATTGAAAAACTCCAGAGTGCAGAAAGAGATAAAACATCTCTCCTGCGATGCAAAGGTGAGTCCGGGGTGCAAGGGTAAGCCTGGGCTGCGTGCAGGCAGCACATCTGTGTGTCTCAGTAAAGAGACAATTTTGCCTGCCAGGTAATGAGAAGAATTAGAGTTTTATGTTAATTCCTTTCTCAAAGTTGAAATGTTCATATTCCTCACTTGTTAAAAGCATTTGAGGGAAGTGTGGCAAGCATACCCCAAAGGGGCTGAGATAAGCTGTGCTGCCAGGGAACACAGTGGGCTCTGAATGCTTCTTTCCAGAGGTGATGTCTCAGTCTTTAGAGTATCTGGGGGCTAATGCAGCTAATGGTCCTCCCACTGCATTGCAGTTGCTCAACTAGACAAGGTCTGTGTGGTTGTCCTGGTCTGAGATAGAGCAGAGACAGTTGTGCTCAGGGCTGTGACTTCCCAGCTCAGGCTCTGCTCAGGGAGGCCCTTGCTGAAGCTCAGGGCAGATTTGCACAGCTTTAGCAGGGAGAAGCTGACGGCGGAGATCCTGACAAGACCTGCCTCAGACTTGGTCTTGATCAGGCCAAAGGCATTGCCATACATTGCATTCCACCTGGGGGGGCAGGAAGTCAGAGGTGGCAGCTGTGGGGAGGAGCAGCCAGGACAGGAGAGCCTCAACTGCCCACCAAGGGATTGCAGCTCATGGAAGGCATCTTCAGGAGACAGCTGAGGGATCCCCAGGGTCAAACCTCTTCTTCCTTGGCCAGTGTCCTAGCAGGACTCTGTCCCTTCTGTCTTCTAACCCTAATCCACATGTGCCTGAACTGGGCTCCTGAATCTGGTTCCCATCTGCTTCTGAGTCCAGGCTGGGACTTGCCCAGTGCCTGCCCCCAGCATCAGTGGTGTCAATGGTGCTGTCCTTGCAATCAGGGGTCAGGTTGGCTCTTGGTTTGTGTCTTCTCTCTGTTTCATAGGATTGTTCTTTTCATGGCACCTGGCTTAGTTTCTTTCCCTCTCTCACCTTTCTTCCCTTTCTCTTCTGTTTGGGAAGGCAGAAAGGGGTCCTTGGAGAGCCCCTGGCACTCAGCTGGTCGTCTGCCCATCTCTAACCCTTGACATTTATCCATTGAATGTTATGTGGAGCTCAAGCACAGGTTTGAAAGTCTCCTAAAGTTAAATGAATTGACATGACTTCAGGAAAGCAGAGGATTCAGGCCAGATACTCGCTCCTGCCCTCGGGTCAGCTCTGTGACAGCCGGCGGGGAGGCACCACCTTAAATCTGACAACTCGCGTGCTGCTGCTCGCCGTGGTTTGTGCTTACCCTTAGCTCTTCCTTTGTCGAGGTGATTAAAGGGAGCCTGTTGCTGTCTGGGTGTGCAGCATGCTTCATTAACAGTGATTTATTTGGGAGTTTAGCAGAGCTGGCACCGTGCAGCACACCGATGTGCAGGAGGGGAACGTGAGAGGCTTGCTAAGGCTGGCTCCTCGCTGCTGCAGCGCTTTGGGGGCTTGGACCTCGCTTTGCAAGTTTTCCTTCAGAATGCTCCCAAAATTTGGGTGTCTGTATAGTGCAAATCAAAGCTGCAAATGTAATTTTTCTTGGGTTTTTCTTACCTTTTTTTTTTTTTGTTTTACTTTCTGGGGGGCTTTTTAGTGTGTGTTCTGAATCTGTCTCTAGCCCTTAGCTTTCTGCTTTTCATTTCTATTCTGGTTGTTTTATGGGATCACTGTCAACCACCCGTGCCTCATAACACAGACAAATTCACCACAAATATTTGTACTGCCTGCATCTTGTATTTTTCTCCCCTTCTCCCTTCATCCCTGCCTGCAGTCAGAGCACTTGAGAGTCAACTCTCTTCCTCGGAATCCAATTACAAACAAAGGTGCCTTTCAAAAGCATTTGCAGTGGGTGCATTGCCAAAAGTAAACTTAAGAAGACCTCTGCACATGTGAGCTGGCACTGGCTTTTCTGATGGGATGCACTTCCCAGCTGAAGTACAGCTATCTCGTTTTCATCTCCAAACCATAACTTGTAGAGTGCTGAAACTACAAAGGCTTCCTCCTGCAGATAAAACATAGAATCATAGCATCAATAAGGTTGGAAAAGACCTCAGAGATCATCAAGTCCAACCTGTCACCCAACACCTCATGACTACCTAAACCATGGCTTCAGGTGCCACATCCAAGCCTTTTGTGAACACCTCCAGGGACAGCGACTCTGCCACCTCCCTGGGCAGCACATCCCAATGGCCAATCTCTCTTGCTGGGAAGAACTTTCTCCTCACCTCCAGCCTAAACTTCCCTGGCACAGCTGGAGACTGTGTCCTCTTGTTCTGGTGTTGGTTGCCTGGGAGAAGAGACCAACTCCCCCCTGGCTACAACCTCCCTTCAGGGAGTTGTAGAGAGCCTTAAGGTCTCCCCCGAGCCTCCTCTTCTCCAGGCTAAGCAACCCCAGCTCCCTCAGCCTTTCTGCACTGGGCTGTGCTCAAGCCCTCTCCCCAGCCTTGCTGCCCTTCTCTGGACACCTTCAAGTCTCTCAATATCCTTCTTAAATTGCCAAGGGCATCCTGACCTGCATCAGGAACAGTGTGACCAGCAGGAGCATGGAAGTCATTGCGCCCTGTGCTCAGCACTGGTTGGGCCACACCTTGAGTCCTGTGTCCAGTTCTGGGCTCCTCAATTTAAGAAGGAACATTAAAAATTGCAAGTTTTTCTGCCTCTGTTCTTCTCTTTCAGAGGCAACATAAGCTCCCCTGGCATCTTATAGCCAGAAAACCTTTAGAGAAGGGAAGGATCTTTCCAGTTAGATTTCTTTTTTTATTCTCTCCATGCATGACTTTTGCCTTTCCTAAAGTTGTGGCCAGAAACGACTCAAGGTGTTTCAACAGTTTTTCCACATCTCTGAACAATGGACCTGCTGCTGGGAATGGCAGAAGTGTTTACAGGAAAGCATTGTGAAGATTGAACTCATTCACATGTGAAATGGGGAACTATCATGAGAAATGGAAATGCAGCCATGTCTTGAATGCCACCATATTTTAGCCTGGGGAAAAGGCTTTTAAATGGGAATCATCTAATTTACTTGTCATGGGTTTGGTTTTTTTTACTGCTAAGACAGGCAGAGTTTCTCCTTGGGAAACTTTCCATGACACACACACACACAACCTGAGCTAGATCCACCAGGAGAAATCAGGGTGTGGGTTTGTGGTTCTAGAGGGCTCAGCTGGCACTCGAGTCTCCAGCTACCTATTTTCAGTGCTGCTCCTGGGAGGGCTGTGAGGGAGCATCAGGGAATGGTGCTTCTGGAGCTTTCCTATTCGTTCAGTTCTGGGCAGGAGGACAGAAGGTGGTACAGAATCACACAATTGGGTGGGGGAGTTGGAAGGGACTTCTGGAGATCATCCAGTCCCCCCTCCCCATTAGAGCAGGGTCACCCACAGCAGCCTGCCTGGGATCACAATGTCCAGGTGGGTTTGAAATCTCTCCAGACAAGGAGACTCCACAACCTCTCTGGGCAGCCTGCTCCAGGGCTCTAGCACCCTCACACCAAAGAAGTTTCTCCTCATGTTGAGGTGAAATCTTCTATATTCAAGCTTGAACCTGTTGTTCCTTGTCCTCTGAGTGTGCACCACTGACAAGAGCTTGGCCTCCTCCACTTGGCACCCATCCCTCAGATAGTGATAGATATTATGCCCACTGCTCTTTGCCCTCTCCATCCTTCCTGTAGGTCCCCTTCAGGTATTGAAATGTAGCTTATAAGGTCTCCCCTTATAGGGGAAGGCTTCCAGCTTTTCCCCCTAGACTTAATAATTGTGCTGATCAGTAAAAAATGTGTATTTTTAGCACAGCTTTTCTTTTTGGCTGAAAAGAAGACGACCCAGTGATTGTGTCACTGCATCTTGGGAGGAATGAAAGAGCCTGCTGTTTTTAATGTTCCTTTCAAGCTACAAAACTCATTTACATTAGTCATTTTGATTTGAGTTTTTAAACATTTTTATTTATTAGTGTTTAAAATGCTTAGGGTTTCATGGAGGGGGAGGGGAAAGAAAGGCAAAGGCAACTCAGTTTGCAAGAAGCCACAGAGTTGCCAGAATTTTTCCCAAAGGGGTTGGTGAGTCAGGAGAAGTTCTGATAAGAAAAGTTGCAGTGGGAAGGGGGAAG
Organism: Colaptes auratus; assembly: GCA_015227895.2. Classification (NCBI taxonomy): domain Eukaryota; kingdom Metazoa; phylum Chordata; class Aves; order Piciformes; family Picidae; genus Colaptes; species Colaptes auratus. Next base: position 25,949,885 of record CM026892.1, read on the forward strand.
GAAAAGAAATTGAAGGCTATCCAAGAATTTTCTTCTGTGGACAGCTAGGGAATGAATTACCAAAGCAACAGTCTGAGTTCAAAGAGAATATCAGGGCTGTGACTCAAGCAGCTTTGGGATCCTGCTGGCAGGGCAGCCAACTCCATGGTCCTCCATGTAGGATTGTCCCTTGGTGGAGTCCATGTAGGATTGCACCTTGTCTCCATCAAGTCTCCAAAGCACCATGGAATAAGCAGAAGCATTTTGCTGGACTTTGGTCAGATCTCTGGGCTTATTTTCCTGCTTTGTTAACCAAAAGGCACATAAGAAGGAGCTATGGTTCCTTGCCACCGACACTGCTTCCAGACAGCTGAGAAGCTGAGTGCTGCTGTTACTAATCCACGCAGCAAGAGGGATTTTGGTCAACCCTTCTGCATGCTGGTGGCTCACAGGTGGGTCTACAGGTGCTTTAGATGGGCTTCTGGCATTAGGTTAAGTTGATAAGTGCTGTACCTCTCCTGTTTTTCATTAGGTATCAAAGGCTGTAAGTGATTGCTCTGATTCAGTGCCATGCAGCTTACTACAGAGAGAGTGGAGAATAATTGTGAAGCTTTGCAGAGGAGAATAATCACTACACTGCAAGGCAAAGCTTCATGAAGAGAAGCCTTATGAGTGACATGAAGGGATTATTGATGGGAATAATACATGGGAAAAAAGGAGCATGAAAGAATTCCAGCAGCTGCAGGAGAACACAAGATTTATCTCAAATCTCACTTAATTTAGTGTAAACCCAAGAGTGGCTTCCCTGGGGTAGAGATCTCCTGTACAGGTGCAGTTATAACCAAGAGAATTTGGTACTTTGAGGAAAAAATGGTGTTTGTTCATGTGTCAAGATTGTACAGGATAAAAAAAATCATTGTCATAGAATGGTTTTGGGCTGGAAGGGAGCTCAAAGGTCATAGAATCATGGAATCATAGAACTATCAGGGTTGGAAGGGACCTCAAGCATCATCCAGTTCCAATCCTCCTGCCATGGGCAAGCACACTTTCCACTAGAGCAGTTTGCTCAGAGCCCCATCTCTGGCCTGGCCTTAACAAATTCCAGGGATGGAGCTTCCACCACCTCCCTGGGCAACCTGTTCCAGTGTCTCACCACCCTCATGGTGAAGAACTTCTTCCTAACATCCAATCTAAATCTACCCTCCTCTAGGCTGGATCATCCAGTGCCAGCCACCCTTCCAAGACGTTCTACTAGACCAAGGTGCTCAAGGCCCCATCCAACCTTTCTTTGAATCTTTGTGTGGTTGGAGCCTCCAGAACTTCTCTGGGAAATCTCTTCTGGTGCCTTACCACCCTCATGAGGAAGAATTTCTGGTTAATGTCTAATCTAAATCTGTCCCCTTGCAGTCTGAAGCCGTTACCCCTCATCCTGATGCTCCATCCACTTGTAAAACATCCCTCTCCAGCTGTCTTGGGGACCCCCTTCAAATACTGGCAGGAAGCTACACAGGTTTCTTGAGTTTTCTGCAAATGCAGAGAGCAACTGCTGAACTATGTCAATCAATATAAAGGCCTGTGATGACATTTTCCTTGAGGAAATGAATGATTAATACCCCAATCATTCGCTTAAGTTATTAGTTGCCATTGATTAGTCCTCCCTGTTAACCCCCAGCCAGCCTAATCAGGCTGTGTGAGAACAGATGAATATATTCAATTAATCTCTATCCCTTCCCAAGTTTCATCTTCAGCTTGTTAGTCCTCTCAGTGTGCTGAACCTGACTTTATTAGAAGAATCTTATCAATTTTAACTCACAAAAGCCGGCAGAGACCTCTCACGATCCCCCTTCCCATGCTATTAGTCATGCAGTTTGTCTTGGAAGCACAAAGGGCCCTTAACTTCCAGCCCTCAGTGAGATGAATAAATGATAAAGAAAGGAAAAAAAATGTATGTCTGGCTTGATTTAGTTATTTTTAATATTTAAATGCCTGCTCTGGAAAAGGTTCCTCTTATAAAAGGGGGCTGCTTTCCCCCCCCTCCCTTGGGTTGCATTTGGAGGGGGAAGGGCTGTGTGCTTTGCAGTGAGACACTGAGAAAGTCTTCCAGTTGCCTGCTTACAAATGGTGTAGCTATTGGAATGGAGTGTGAGGAAAAGATCAGGTTTTACCTGGAGGGGATCTAAGGGGGGATTCTGGAAGAATGATGAAGGTGAAGGGGGAAAAGGCTCCCCCCTTTTCCTGAGCAGCGTGGGAACGCTTCCAGGCAAGTGTGACTTTGCAGAGGTGCTACAGTCCGTCAGGTACATGTGATGTGTGTGGAGGAAAGGGGGAGTAATCCTCATCATCTCCACAGAATACATTTACTGGGCAGCATGTTTTGTTCACAGAAACATTCAGGTTGGAAAAGACCCTCAGGATCACCAAGTCCAACCCAGAACCCTACTCTACAAGGTTCCCCCCCTAAACCATATCCCCAAGCACCACATCCAAATGACCTTTAAACACACCCAGGGTTGGTGACTCCACCACCTCCCTGGGCAGCTCACTCCAAAGCCTGACCACTCTTGCCATGAAAATTGTTTTCCTCATGTCCAGTCAAAACTTACCCAGTGGCAGCTTGAGGCCCTTCCCTCTTGTTCTATCACTAATTACCTGTGAGAAGAGACCAGCACCAACCTCTCTGCAACCTGCTTTCAGGTAGTTTGGTGGGGGGTGGTCCCTTCTCCCAGGCAACCACCAACAGAACAAGAGGACACAGTCTCAAGCTGGGAGGTTTAGGCTGGAGGGTAGGAAGAAATTCTTCCCAGAAAGAGAGATTGGCCACTGGAATGTGCTGCCCAGGGAGGTGGTGGAGTCCCCATCCCTGGAGGCATTTAAAAAGAGCCTGGGTGAGGCACTTGGTGCCATGGTTTAGTTGATCAGATGGTGTTGGGTGATAAAGATCTTTTCCAACCTGGTTAATCCTATTCTATTCTAGTTGTAGAGATCAATGAGATCTCCCTTCAGCTTCTGCTCTTTCAAACCAAACAGCCCCAGCTCCTTCAGTCCCTCTTAACTCTCATCTAGAGTTAACTAATCACAGTTCAGATGAACCCAGAGAGGCAGTGAGCGAATCTGCCAGCACCAAACATTGATACAGAAGAAGTCTCAGAGCACTCAAGCCATCCTCATCTGGTACTCAGCCTCCTTAGACCATCACACCTCAGAATGTTTTTACATTCAATGTTTCCAAAAGTTTCTTTCTTGGTCTTCAGATGCAGCTTTCCTGGAATGAAAGCCAAACAAACAAACAGGATGAGCAGCAATCCAAAACCTTCCTGTAATCCACCTCTTCTCTTTCGCAGATTAAAAGTTGCCTAAGTTTTTCCAAGGAGCCCCAATCTCTTCTGTGGTTCAACTCCTCTCCTCTGACCCAGGAAGCTGAAGATGAGGTTGCTATGGGAGATGCTCGTGCTGCAGTCATTCATGGTGTGCCTTGCAGGTAAGGTGCTGTTCAAACAAAACCACGTCAGAATGACTTTGTGTTTCACACTAAAGCAAGAGTGCACTGTGTGTATCATGTGTCAGTGGCAAAATGGCAAAGCAAGCCCCTGCTTCATGACCAGCAGGCTGTGAGCAGGGCAAGCTGATGCTCTCAACAAGCTCCTTTTCCAGGTGCTGGGTATCTCTGCAGCAAGAGTAGGGTAGGAGGGATCTGCAGAGGGATCTCGACAGGTTGGACACATGGGCAGAGTCCAACAGGATGGCATTGAACAAGTCCAAGTGCCGGGTGCTGCACTTTAGCCACAGCAACCCCATGCAGTGCTCCAGGCTGGGAACAGAGTGGCTGGAGAGCACCCAGGCAGAAAGGGACCTGGGGGTACTGGATGACACTAGGCTGAACATGAGCCAGCAGTGTGCCCAGGGGGCCAAGAAGGCCAAGGGCATCCTGGCCTGCATCAGGAGCAGTGTGGCCAGCAGGAGCAGGGAGGTCATTCTGCTCTGTGCTCAGCACTGCTTAGGCCACACCTTGAGTCCTGTGTCCAGTTCTGGGCTCCTCAATTTAAGAAGGACCTTGAGACACTTGAAGGTGTCCAGAGAAGGGCAATGAGGCTGGGGAGGGGTCTGGAGCACAGCCCTGTGAGGAGAGGCTGAGGGAGCTGGGGTTGCTTAGCCTGGAGAAGAGGAGGCTCAGGGCAGACCTTCTTGCTGTCTACAACTACCTGAAGGGAGGTTGTAGCCAGGTGGGGGTTGGTCTCTTCTCCCAGGCAAGCAGCACCAGAACAAGAGGACACAGTCTCAAGCTGCTCTAGGGGAGGTTTAGGCTGGGCGAGGAAGTTCTTCCCAGCAAGAGAGATTGGCCATTGGGATGTGCTGCCTGGGGAGGTGGTGGAGTCACCATCCCTGGAGGTGTTCAGAAAAGGCTTGGCTGTGGCACTTGGAGCCATGGTTTAGTTGTCAGGAGGTGTTAGGGGTTAGGTTATAGGTTGGACTTGGTGATCTCTGAGGTCTTTTCCAACCTTATTGATTCTATGATCCTATGATCCCAAGAGCGCAGTGGTTCAAAGGTCTGCTCTGCCCAGCTCCTGTTCCAAGCTGCTGTTGATGAAAAGTTGTTTTTCCCCTGTTCTCTGCTAAGTGTTTCAATGCTCAATTAAACCTACGTGGAGGATAGCTTTAAATGCCATTAAAAGGGTGTTCTGTTTCAGCTGGGCCCTCGCTCCATTTAACAAATAATTAGAACAGCATATTTCAGGGATATAACCACCTTCTGTGGCTGCCCTTCTCTAACAGCTTCTTCCCTCAGAGCTTGGAGCATTCCCAGCAAAATTAAATTTCCTAGGAATGTGCCTGTTGTTTTTTTTCTGGAGGTGAAACACTTCTGAAGGCTTTTCAGACCTGCAGGGGGACAGCAAAGCTTGCACCAAAGCTCTGGTGACCATATGGGCATACATTGGAGTGTAGGCTGGGGGAACTGAGGCCTTTTGAGTTTTGAGGTCTTGAGCAACCTGGGCTGGTGGGAGGTGTCCCTGCCCATGGCAGAGGGGTGGGAACTAGATCCTCTTTAAGGTCCCCTCCAGACCAAACCATTCTATGAACTGTGGTGGGGCTGTGATCACACCAGGGCTGTCAAAGTCTGGTATGAGTCTTTTCCGCTTTGCTGTTCAGCCATTGTGTGTCCAGAGAAGAGCAATAAAGTTGGTGAGGGATTTGGAGCACAGCCCCATGAGGAGAGGCTGAGGGAGCTGGGGTTGCTTAGCCTGGAGAAGAGGAGGCTCAGGGGAGACCTTCTTGCTCTCTACAGCTCCCTGAAGGGAGGTTGTAGCCAGGTAGGGGTTGGTCTCTTCTCCCAGGCAGCCAGCACCAGAACAAGGGGACACAGCCTCAAACTGCACCAGGGGAGGTTTAGACTGGATGCTAGGAAGAAATTCTTCATAGAGAGAGTGCCTATTGGAATGTGCTGCCTGGGGAGGTGGTGGAGTCACCATCACTGCAGGTGTTTAGGAGGAGACTGGATGGGGTGCTTGGTGCCGTTGATTAGATGGTGTTGGATGCTAGGCTGGACGCGATGATCGTGAAGGTCCTTTCCAACCTGGTTTATTCTATTCTGTTCTATTCTATTTTCTCCTGGGACTGGCATTATTATTCTTTCAAGTAGAATTAATTTAACATATTCTTCTTTTTTTTTTTGTTCTGAGGGGTGGGTGTTGTGTTGTAATTAATGTTTATGCCACCTCGGTGTTCATCTGGATTCCTCTAATTGATCTGCTGTGTGGCACTCGGGATGTTTTACTGCTTGTTTAGTAACTCGATGGGATTATTGATGGGATAATGCATGGCAAAAGGAGAGGATGAAAGAATTCCAGCAGCTGCAGGAGAACACAAGATTTATCTCAAATCTCACTTAATTTAGTGTAAACCCAAGAGTGGCTTCCCTGGGGTAGAAATCTCCTGTACAGGCGCAGTTATAACCAAGAGAATTTGGTGCTTTGAGGAAAAAAATTGTGCTTGCTCATGTGTCAGGATCATACAGGATTAAAAAAGAATCCTATTCAGAGAATGTTTTGGGTTGGAAGTGATCTCAAAGGTCATAGAATCATGGCATCATAGAATTGTCAGGGTTGGAAGGGACCTCAAGGATCATCTAGCTTGTTTAGTAACTTGAGTTTTCTTCCTCTCTCGGTGCGCACTTTGCCAGGGTACTTGGGAGTTAAGGCTATTCAGTTTGGAGAAGAGAAGGCTCCCAGGAGATCTAATTGTGGCCTTGAAGGATCTGAAGGGGGCTACAAGAAAGCTGGGGAGGGACTTTTGAGGGTGTCAGGGAGTGATAGGACTGAGGGAAATAGAACAAAGCTAGAAATGGGGAGATTGAGATTGGATGTTAGGAAGAAGTTGTTCCCTATGAGGGTGATGAGAGACCGGCACAGGCTGCCCAGGGAGGTGGTGGAAGCCTCATGCCTGGAGGTGTTTGCAGCCAGGCTGGCTGTGGCTGTCAGCAACCTGCTGCAGTGTGAGGTGTCCCTGGCCGTGGCAGGGGGGTTGGAACTGGCTGAGCCTTGAGGTCCCTTCCAAGCCTGACAATTCTACGATTCTCCTTTTTTCCATCATTTTAGGCAATAACAAACTGCTTATCCTAGTGTTTACTTTCTTCTGCTCAGCTCTGCTGAACACAAAGGCGCTTTTATTCCGGTACTTAGGGGTCCCTATTTTTGAAATTTGGTTCCCAGTCTTCCTAAATGTGCTATGACAGTTTCTGAGCTGGCAGAAAATTGGATGCAGAGAGATTCTGCAATGCAGTGCCACTTGTGCTTCAGGAATTGCAACCCTTGGAGGAGCGAGGCTGCAGGAGTACATGAACTGTGATCCTCTGTATGGAGCAAAGAAACAAAACAGTGGAAACCCCAAAGCATGCAAAATATGATTTATTCCTTTTTTTGCCTATCACTTCTATCCTTTATCTACTGCAAAACATCTAGGATCAGCAAAATAAAGTTTCAGGAGAATGGGTCTGGGGGCTTGTCCTTATCTTTCATAGGTCTTTCACAGGAAGAACAGATGTAGTAAGGTGGGCTACAAGACAGATGGGGAGAGGCTTTTTACAAGGGCTTGTAGTGATAGGGTGAGAGGGAATGGATTGATGCTTGAGGAGGGGAGATTTAGGCTGGAGATTAAGAATAAATTCTTTATTGGGAGGGTTGTGAGGCACTGGAACAGGTTGCCCAGGAAGGTTGTGGATATTCCCTCTCTGGAGGTGTTTAAGGCCTTAAGCAACCTGGTCTAGTGGGATGTGTCCCTGCCCATGGCAGGGGAGCTGGAACTGGGTGATCTTTAAAGTTCCTTCCAACCCAATCCATTCTATGGTTCTATGAAAATGCATCTCATAAGCTCTGGCTCTCTCCACACTACTCTCCAGCAGCGTTTTTCTCACAGTGCACTGATTGCCTTCAGGGCATGGCATCAGTTTCTCTGCCCTGCTGAGGAAGATGTAACAGAATCATGGGCTGAAGTTTTGTGTGAGCTTAGTATCAGGTGATGAGTGAGGCAGCTGTTTCATTTTGCTGAAGGACATGGTTTGGGCCAACTGCTTTCACCAAGATTTAAACGTGGAAGTTTCTGTGTCTGCTGCGATGTTGCATGAGCTGGATGAAGGCATGGGAGGGATTTTGCTGTGGGAGCTCTGGTATTACCAGGAAGCAGGACTCACTGGTTTGGGATCAGTGCTGTTAGTAGCTAATGCACTCAGGCAATATTTGTTCTCTGAAGGGGTTGTCAAGCTCTGAAACATGCTGCCCAGGGAAGTAGTGGAGTCCCCATCCATGGAGGGCTTTCAAAGCCCAAAGTGTAGATGTGGTGCTGAGGGACATGGTTTGTTAGTGACCTGGCAGTCCTGGGTTAATGGTTGGGCTTGATCATCTTAAAGTCTTTTCAACTGAAGTATCCTTTGATTCCCCTCTGCAAGGCAGGACATGACTACAAAGTAGTTAATTCTTGTAGCTGCTGTTTAGCAGCTCCACACAAAAGGCACAGAGCTGTGAAACAAAATTTTGTAGACAAACCTTCATCCCTTATTAATTGTTGCACTTTTATGTTCTACTTTGGGAGGGGCTTGACCTAGTTTCAGGAAGCTTTTATGCCCCTGCTGGTAATGATGCTGCTTTTGGAGAAGCTAAGCTGTTGATCTCAGGTGTAACAAACTCAACAGAGACTGGTAGCTTCCCAAGCCACATCACGCTCGGCAGCAGGGAGCCCAAGGCTGCCCACTTACTTCACCTGGGGCACCGCTCCTCCTCCACACACTCCCATCTTTGTCCCTGCCTAGAGAGCAGCCCAGCTGGCAGAGGATGAGCTTTTAGTGTGGAGCCCTGTTAAAACTCCCCGTGGACACCAGCAGCCTCACCATCCCCACGTGGCAGTAGTTCCGATGCCCCTTTGGGGGCAGCCAGTGGGCTCCAGCTACTGCCAATCTCAGCAGCTCCTTGGGCTTTTCAGATGGCTGGTTTGGGGTTTTCTTAGGTGCCTCCTAAACGAGCATCTGTTCACTAGAAATTGCATGAAAACTTCCAAACTCATATCATTCAAGCCATTAAGCAGCTGTCAAGCCAAAGCAGTCAGAGTATCCAAATGTGTCATTGAGGGTACCAGTGATCCGCCACTGCCCACGTGCCAGGAGAAGAGAGACTTGCCAGAGCTGCTCCCAGTCCACATGGGATATTGCTACTGATTTTTGGGGTACTGGTTGATAGTAGGCTGAACACGAGCCAGCAGTGTGCCCAGGGGGCCAAGAAGGCCAATGGCATCCTGGCCTGCATCAGGAACAGTGTGGCCAGCAGGAGCAGGGAAGTCATTCTGCCCTGTGCTCAGCACTGCTTAGGCCACAGCTTGAGTCCTGTGTCCAGTTCTGGGCCCCTCAATTTAAGAAGGACATTGAGACACTTGAAGGTGTCCAGAGAAGGGCAATGAGGCTGGGGAGGGGTCTGGAGCACAGCCCTGGGAGGAGAGGCTGAGGGAGCTGGGGTTGCTTAGCCTGGAGAAGAGGAGGCTCAGGGGAGACCTTTTTGCTCTCTACAACTCCCTGAAGGCAGGTTGTAGCCAGGTGGGAGTTGGTCTTTTCTCCCATGCAAGCAGCACCAGAACAAGAGGACACAGTCTCAAGCTGTGCCAGGGGAGGTTTAGGCTGGATGGTGGGAATAAAGTTCTTCCCAGCAAGAGAGATTGGCCATTGGAATGTGCTGCCCGGGGAGGTGGTGGAGTCACCATCCCTGGAGGTGTTTAAAAAGAGCCTGGATGAGGCACTTGGTGCCATAGCTGAGTTGATGAGATGGTGCTGGGTGATAGGTTGGACTCAATGACCTCAAAGGTCTTTTCCAGCCTGGTTAATTCTGTATTCTGTAATTTGTGGACTGGGTGTTTAGATATTACAATTCTTCACAGCAGGAGAAAACACTTAGATAGAAAGATAGATCAAAAGATAGCTCAATCCCAGCACATACTTAAAGCAGCTCTGCAGAGGTGCAAATCTACTCATCATTTCAGGAGCTATCCAGCCTCCCTCCAAAAGGCAGCAACACTGCCAAAGATCTTTCTGGTCTTGCCACCTCTTTTCACTTCATTACCAAGCTTAGGACCGCGGCTTTTGGCCTGCTTTTGTCACTGGTCATTCTGAGGTCGTACTGATAAAATCTAATGATGCTTGCTTTGCACTCAGCAGTCGGTGTGTATCAATTGTGAGGGTTCTTCTTGTTGCCTTTGTTTTGGGCAGCTTTCTTTTCAGGTGTCAGCTCTGGGAAGCAGTAATTGCAAACGATTCCTTGGGTGCCAAATGACTCTGGTCTGTTAGGGCTGTCAGATTCCTTAACTAGCAGTTGTGGCAGCGACAACTCCCTAAGTTTTTGGAGAGGAAGACAAGAGGCAGAAACAGGCTGTGAAAAATGCCCACCACAGCTCCTCGAGTCATGAGTCTGTTAGCAAATGCTCTCTCCCTTGGGCAGCTCCACGGAGCTGTCAGACTCCCTGCCTTTGTGCACAGCCTGGGAACAGCAACGGGGAAACAAAAGCCGCTGCCCAGGGTGAGCCAAACCGATTTTGTGCTGCTGAAGACGGGCTGGAGTCCCCCTGCCTGTAATGCGCTGGCCAAGTGTGAAAGGAAAATTTTTGGGGGTGTTTTGTTGGGGTTTTTTTTTGGTGACTCTTATGCAATTCTTTGCCTCATTAACTTCCTGTAGCAGTGAGTTTCAGTGCTGAAGTCATATCTGCATGTTAATGAGCAGCAGTTGCAGAGACACATCAGCTGGCTGAGTGTGCATATGCATATTTTATGATGCGGTTTAACTCGTGCAGAGCCACTCACGTTTGGACAGAAAGCAAACAAATAAACACGGGGGGAAGAAAGGAACCCAGGAGCTTTTGAGAAGTGTTCAGGCTCTGCTGTGTTGTGTGAGGCCAATTGGATGAGATTCAATGAGGCCAAGGGCAGGTCCCGCTCTTTGGCCACAGTGACCCCAGGCAGGGCTACAGACTGGGGGATGAGTGGCTGGAGAGCAGCCTGGCAGAGAGGGACCTGGGGGTGCTGGGTGACAGCAGCTGGACATGAGCCAGCAGTGTGCCCAGGGGGCATGGAAGGCCACAGGCATCCTAGCCTGGATCAGGAATAGTGTGGCCAGCAGGACTAGGGATGGAATTTTGCCCCTGTACTTGGCACTGGGGAGGTCTCACCTCAAGTACTGTGCAGTTCTGGACCCCTCACTTCAAGTGTTGGAGCAGAGTGACCAGACTGGTGAGGAGGCTGAAGGGAAAGGCATATGAGGAAAGGCTGATGGAGCTGGGAGTGTTCAGGCTGGAGAAGAGGAGACTTGGAGGGGACCTTATCACTCTGTACAACTACCTAAAATTACAGGCTCTTCTCCCAGGCACCTTGTGACAGGACAAGAGGGCATGGTATGGAACTGTGCCAGGGGAGGGTTAGGTTAGATATTAGGAAGCAGTTCCTCACAGAAGGGCTGATTAGGCAGTGGGGTGGACTGCCCAGGGAGGTGGTGGAGTTGCCATCACTGGAGGTCTTTAAGATGTGGCACTTGGTGGCATGATTTAGCTGAAGTCGAGGTGTGGGGTCATAGGCTGGACTTGATGATCTCAGAGGTCTTTTCCAGCCTCAATTCTGTGATTCTGTGTGTGATTGGAGTCTCTTCTGTGCCTGGTTTCAGCCTCAGCCTTTTCTTGGAGGCTGTGGTTGCTTTGGCTTCTGGCCTGCTGTATGCTCTTGCCACTTAAAAAGAAGGATCTGTGCTCACAACAAACACACCAGCCAGCAAGACTGGCCTTCCCTTTTTTTTCCTTAGCAAGCCTTATGTGAGCACAATAGCTTCAATAAACACATTCATGCTTCTGTTTCAACAAGTTTGTTTTGCCAAGGGGCAGTGCTAGTGCAGCTGTGTCCGTTGAGCACTGTTGGAGGGGTGGCTGAAGTTGCTCCAGGAAGCAGAAGCCGAAATACAGAATCTAGTCTTTGGTTTGCAGTGATCTGAATGAATAAGGAAACTCTGTTCTTCCTCTCTGATAACTTGGCTTCGTCATGAGGCTTCCCAGCTGTGTGAGCCTTTGTTTTGTGACACAGGTCAAGAGAGGTGATTCTTCCCCTTGACTCTGCTCTGGTGAGACCCCACCTGGAGTATTGCATTCAGTCCTGGAGCCCCTATTAAGGGAAGGATCTGGAAGTGCTGGAACATGTCCAGAGAAGGGCCACAGGGAAGAGCAGAGGGCTGGAGCTCCTCTGCTATGGAGACAGACTGAGAGAGTTGGGGCTGTTCAGTTTGGAGAAGAGAAGGCTCCCAGGAGACCTAATTGTGGGCTTCCAGTATCTCAAGGGGGCTCCAAGAAAGCTGGGGAGGGACTTTTGAGGGTGTCAGGGAGTGATAGGACTGGGGGGATGGAACAAAACTAGAAATGGGGAGATTCGGATTGGCTGTGAGGAAGAAGTTGTTCCCCGTGAGTGTGGTGAGAGCCTGGCACAGGTTGCCCAGGGAGGTGCTGGAAGCCTCCTGCCTGGAGGTGTTTGCAGCCAGGCTGGATGTGGCTGTGAGCAACCTGCTGCAGTGTGAGGAGTCCCTGGCCATGGTAGGGGGGTTGGAACTGGTGACCCTTGAGGTCCCTTCCTACCCTGACAGTTCTCTGATTTTATGATGTATTTTTTTAGCAGAACTTGGAAGGTGGAAGTCAGGAATGCCTGCAGTGCTCCCCCAGGGCTCTTTGTAGAGGTCACTCTGTGGTTTCTGTACACATCTACACTCTGGCCCAGGGAAAAAAAATCATTTAATTTCATAATTGGCCAAGCATCCAGAGTTAGTTATTGCTTCTTGCATCTTAAAAAGGTAAGATGATTTAATACAGAGAAGATCATAAAGATTCAGCCATCAGATCACAGGGGTTAGAGTGGTGTTTATTAATGAGCTTTTGGCTGGCTGGCAGTACAGGGAAACCTTCTGCTAGTGTCAAGATATCCCTGCAATAGCCACACCTCACAGAATCACAGAATTTCAGGGGCTGGAAGGGACCTTGAAAGCTCACCCAGTCCAACCCCCCTGCCAGAGCAGGAGCAGCTACACCAGATTGCACAGGAATGCATCCAGGCAAGTTTTGAATATCTCCAGAGACAGAGACTCTGAAGGACCTTGAGACACTTGAATGTGTCCAGAGAAGGGCAATGAGGCTGGGGAGAGGTCTGGAGCACAGCCCTGGGAGGAGAGGCTGAGGGAGCTGGGGTTGCTTAGCCTGGAGAAGAGGAGGCTCAGGGGAGACCTTATTGCTCCTCTGAAGGGAGGTTGTAGCCAGGTGGGGATTGGTCTCTTCTCCCAGGCAAGCAGCACCAGAACAAGAGGACACAGTCTCAAGTGTGCCAGGGGAAGTTTAGGCTGGAGGTGAAGAGAAAGTTCTTCCCAGCAAGAGAGATTGGCCTTTGGGATGTGCTGCCCAGGGAGGTGGCAGAGTCCCCATCCCTGGAGGCGTTCAAGAGGGGTTTGGATGTGGCACTGGAGCCATGGTTTAGTTAGTCATGAGGTGCTGGGTGCCAGGTTGGACTTGATGATCTCTGAGGTCTTTTCCAACCTTATTGATTCTATGATTCTATGATACTCCATAACCCCCCTGGGCAGCCTGTTCCAGGGCTCTGTCACCCTCCCAGTGAAACATTTTTCCCTCATATTTATGTGAAACTTCCTATGCCTCAACTTCCAGCCACTACCAAATCCTATTCTTCCAGATCAGGGAGAGTATCATACTGTGGAATATCCATTTCCCTCCTATTTTTTTTGTGTGTGAAGGTGGAACAAAAGCATTGTTTCACCTTTTCTCTACTGAAGGAAAAGACAAAGACCTTTTATTTTTTTTGAAATCTAGAAATATGCACAGGACAGCAGAAGTCAGGGGAGATAAAAAGAGGAATACTTCTGCAGAGGATGTTTTCAGCAGGGTGGGGGTTGGGGGTTTTGGTTTAGGTTCGGTTGGGGTTTTTTGGGGGGTTGTGGTGGTGGATTTTTATGGTTTCTTTTTTAGCTGCTGTTGCTTTTTCTTCCTTCCCCCCCCCCCTAGTTTTTACAGGAAAATATTCTTCTAAATGCCTGCCCAGGCATTCATTCTCCTTTTGTCACATGCTGATACAGCACAACCAACACCTCAGCGGTGGCTCAGGCCAGAATATTTAGAGCGTGGCCATGCAGTTTGTGGGGGGAAAACTCTGACATGTAGCAAAGTGTTTTCCATTGTTAGACAAAAAAAAGAATCCCCACAGTTTCTATCACTAGAATAGAAATAGAATAGAATAATAGAATAGACCAGGTTGGAAGAGACCTTCATCATGTCCAACCTATCATCCAACACCACCTAATCAACTAAACCATGCAACCAAGCATCCTATCAAGTCTCCTCCTGAACACTTCCAGTGATGGTGACTCCACCACCTATCCAGGCAGCCCATTCCAATGGGCAATCTCTCTCTCTCTGTGTAGAACTTCCTCCTAACCTCCAGCCTAAACCTCCCCTGGTGCAGCTTGAGACTGTGTCCTCTTGTTCTGGTGCTGGGTGCCTGGGAGAAGAGACCAACCTCTGCCTGGCTACAACCTCTCTTCAGCTAGTTGTAGAGAGCAATAAGGTCACCCCTGAGTCTCCTCTTCTCCAGGCTAAGCAACCCCAGCTCCCTCAGCCTCTCCTCACAGGGCTTGTCTTCCAAACCCCTCACCAACTTTGTTGCCCTTCTCTGGACACGCTCCAACAAGTCAACCTCCTTCCTAAACTGAGGGGCCCAGATCTGGGCACAAATTAACCAGGTTTGAGATCATTGAGTCCACCCTATCACCCAACACCATCTAATCGACTAAACCATGGCACCAAGCACCCCATCCAGTCTCTTCTTAAACACCTCCAGGGATGGCGACTCCACCACCTCCCTGGGCAGCCCATTCCAAAGGCCAATCTCTCTTGCTATGAACAACTTCTTCCTGACATCAATCCCTTCCAAAGGCATCACCCATCCAGGTCTATTCCTGATTAAAACCCAACACTGCAAGCTGGGTTTTCAGGGGCCCCTTTGAACTCGTGCTTCTATGCAAGCAGATGTAGGTTAAGGTACAAAAGGAATTCTGCTAACTCCATGTCTGGAGATAAATAATTAAAGCAAGGAGTCCTGTTGTACATATTAAATGATGATCCTCTCTAAAGGAAGCAGCAATTCAATTTGTTCAGCAGGGTGGGGTTTTTTTTTTGGTGGTTTGGGTTTTTTTTCTGTGGGGCTGGTGCTTTGATGTTAGTGGGTAGCTGGAAACTTATTAATCTGGTGGCAGCTCCAGAATTAATTAATTTACATTTTGGTCAGTTCTGCAGCACTTTGCAGTTCTGTACCCGGCTGCCTAATTAGTGTTTGCACAGCACTTGGAAGAGAGGAAGCACCAAAGGACTCCTATTAATGTCCTCCCTCCTCAAACATGACCCAGCCCTTGGCTTTGTGGCTGTCACCGAGGCTCACCGGAGAAGGCTTTGCTGATGACACCTGGCTTGCCCTTAATACTTTGGGGTGTTTTTTTCCTGACTTATTCAGGGGAGGGTTTGTTCACTTTAAGCTCCTACATTTTCAAGTGCCTTACAGCTGTGACCCAGGCTTGCTACTCCTCACCCCAGGGCTGCCACTTTGTGTGCAGGCAGCCGTCAGCCAGGGGTGTGCTGGTCACGTACCCGCTCCTCCCTTTGGAACGTGTCCAGCCTCCAGAGATGGAGACTCCACAACCTCTCTGGGCAGCCTGATCCAGTACTCTGCCACCCTTAAAGTGAAGAAGTTTTTTGCTTATGTTTCTGTGGTACCTCCTGGGTTCCAGTTCGTGTCCACTTCCCCTTGTTCTGTCACTGGACACCCCCCAGAAGAGTCTGGCTCCATCACAGAATGTGTCCTGTTGGAAGGGACCCTCAAAGGTCATCTTGTCCAACCCTCCTGAAGTGAGCAGGGACATCTTTAACCAGATCATCCTTCAAACATATGCCTTTTAGACATTAATGAGATGCCCAGCTTAGTCTCCTCCAGGCTAAACAGCTCCAGGTCTCTGAGCCTTTCCTCATAAGGTAGATGTTCCAGTCCCCTTAGCAGCTCTCTGTTGGACTCCCTCCATTAGTTCCTTGTCCTTCTTGAACTGAGGAGCCTCGGGTTGGAGCCATTACTGCAGATGTGGCCTCATGAGAGCAGAGTGAGAGGCTGCTTCCAGCAGGAGAAGTGGTGAGGTAGAGATGGGCTAGCTGGGTGAAGGTGCATGTCACTTCTTCAGGGGGACAGCCCTTGCTCTGGCAATCTCTGTTCATTTTCTAACCGTCATGGAATTATATTTTGCCAATTTCCAGACAGTGTCTGGACTCTTACAGAGCTTAGTTGTTGGTTTGACTCAAGTGTCAGCTCCACCAGTGTCCCACGCAACATCACCACCCCCTGAGTAGGGCTAATCTGAGCTGTGTTAAAGGTGCTTTCACCATGTCAAGGGACAATTTTGCTACAGCTAATAGAGGTGTTGTTAATGCAACGTGCTCCTGTACAAGTAAAGGCTTTTGAAGGAAGAGCAGCTGGAAGTGGGGAAGCAAAGGCAATGTTACATTTCTCTGTGGGTAAGGGTTGGCAGTGCTGGGATGCCAAGATGTGTCATGGAAGCAATGCAGGAGCTGGCAGAGGTCCATTCCCTTCCTCAGCACTTGTGCTGGAATCACCCCAGGGAAGATTCTTTCCTTGTGCATTGTGTTGCTGATTAGAGCTCGGGTGTCTTGAACTCTCACCAGAAGGCATGTCAGGGAGAGGTTGTGCCAGCTTTGTACAATCAGAGTTCTCATCCCAGTTTGGGAACCGAAAGCCAAAGAAGTGGAGGCCTCAGCACCTCATCTGCCCTTTATCACCTCCTCCAAGCCTGTCCAAGGTTGGTGCTGCAGCGAAAACCTTGCTGGAAACTCGATTTGGCTGTTTCTTCTTCCTTAGTGCCCTACATTTCCTGGGCAAGCCTAGACTGTCTCTAAGGATGGACAGAAACTTCCTTAATATCTATGAATGTGTGAACAGAATTAAAGTGCTGTTGAGGTGGTGGTGATAGGTGAGAATAGCAGCAATAACTAACATCAATGTGGTGCTATGTATTGTAGAGGGTTGAAGGCAGAGGATGTGAAATTCCAACGTGCCACAACTGAAGCTAGAGGAAGAGAGTGGTTTGAACAAGAGAAATAAAGAGTGGGAGGGGTAGGAATTTTGAAGGGATGGAATTGTTTGAGCTAAGAGGGCACTGGGACAAGAAAATGAAATCTGGAGTGGGCATAAATTTGTTTAAATTGAAACCAGAAGAGTTTTAGCAGGCAAAGTGGGATTCCAGGGTACCACACAGCTATGCATAGCTGTAAAGGAGAGCTGAGGAAATTGATGTGATTATGTGTAATTTATGCTTATTTAGGGATTAGATGACAAGTTTTGTCTGTGATTGCAGAGGATTTGACTCAGCCTCACAAGAGGTCTCTACACATTTTACATGCCTGATCTGCCAGCAGTGATGCTCTCACTGGATGTGCCCAGACTCTGATTTAGGCCATAATTTCCCAAATTATCAAGCTAGGGACCATATCACTGCAGCTCTCCCCTCTCTCTTTTGCATGCAGATGATGAGGTGTGGTATGTTTTTCTCTCTTTAACTCACAAGTCCATCTGGGCGAGTTTAATTACGTCTTGCTCCGAAGTTGTGGGGGGAGTAACATGATGCACTTCAAATAAAACAGAGTCTAGACAGGCATTTTTCAGCAGCAGATGTTGCAGCTACCTGGCTGAGTATTGATCCCCTCTGCGCTTTCCATGACGTCTCTTTTCAATCTGGCTCCTTTGCATTTGAATTAGGATGGAAGGCTTGAAACTAAATCTCATTTAGGGGGTTAGGGGAACACCTCCCTTCCCAAGCATCTATCAAACTGGGGAGAAGACACACCCCAAATATTTCACAGAGTCATGGAATGGAATGGAATGGAATGGAATGGAATGGAATGGAATGGAATGGAATGGAATGGAATGGAAGGAATGGAATAGAATAGAATAGAATAGAATAGAATAGAATAGAATAGAATAGAATAGAACAGAATAGAATTAACCAGGTTGGAAGAGACCTTTGAGATCATTGTGTCTAACCTATCATCCAACACTATATAATCAACTCAACCATGGCACCGAGCACCCCATCAAGTCTCTTCCTAAACACCTCCAGTGATGGTGACTCCACCACCTCCCTGGGCAGAATAGAATAGAATTAACCATGTTAGAAAAGACCTTTGAGATCATCAGGTCTAACCTATCAACCAAGACCATCTAATCAACTCAGCCATGGCACCAAGTGCCTCATCCAGGCTCTTCCTAAACACCTCCAGGGATGGTGACTCCACCACCTCCCTGGGCAGCACATTCCAAGGGTCAGTCTCTCATGCTGGGGAGAATTTCTTCCTCATCTCCAGCCTAAACCTTCCCTGGCACAGCTTGAGACTGTGTCCTCTTGTTCTGGTGCTGGTTGCCTGGGAGAAGAGACCAACCCCCACCTGGCTACAACCTCCCTTCAGATAGTTGTAGAGAGCAATAAGGTTTCCTCTGAGACTCCTCTTCTCTAGGCTAAGCAATCTCAGCTCCCTCAGTCTCTGGGACCTCGGAAGATCATCCAGTCCACCCCCCCTGCCAGAGCAGGATCACCTAGAGCAGATCACACAGGAACACATCCTGGTGGATTTTTGATATCTCTAGAGAGGGAGACTGTACAACCTCCCTGGGCAGCCTGTCCCAGTGTTCTGTCACCCTCACAGTGAGGTTTTTTTCCCCTCATGTTACCATGGAACTTCCTCTGCCTCAGCTTCCACCCATTGCCCCTTGTGCCATCATGGGGCATCACCCAGCAGGGCCTGGCTCCATCCTCTGGGCACTCACCCTGCACATCTTTGTGAACATGAATGAGGTCACCCCTCAGGCTCCTCCTCTCCAAGCTAAAGAGCCCTCAGCTCCCTCAGGCTCTCCTCATAAGGAAGATGCTCCTATCATAGTATCAGTCAGGGTTGGAAGGGACCACAGGATCATCTAGTTCCAACCCCCTGCCATGGGCAGGGACACCCCACACTAGATCAGGCTGGCCAGAGCCTCATCCAGCCTGCCCTTAAACACTTCCAGGGACGGGGCCCCAACCACCTCCCTGGGTAACCCATTCCAGGGCTTCACCACTCTCATGGTGAAGAGCTTCCTCCTCACCTCCAGCCTGAATCTCCTAATCATTTTTGTGGCTCTGTGCTGGACTCTCTCAAGCAGTTCCCTGAGGTCCTTCTTGAACTGAGGGCCCAGAATTGGACACAACACTCGAGCTGCAGCCTCCCCAGGGCAGAGTAGAGGGGGAGGAGAACCTCTCTTGACCTACTGACCACAGCCCTTCTAATACACCCCAGAATGACCTTGGCCTCCTTGGCCACAAGGGCACATTGGTGGCTCATGGCACGGACATGCATGAATAAACACCTTGAATTCTTGAAATGCAGAAATTCAGCCCTTGGATAAGAAATAATCAGCTGAAATCAGATTTTGTGCATCTCAGTTGCCAGGAATAGCAGAGGATTTATGGCAGAATGCGAGGTGGTGAGAGCTATTGCTTTGCAGGGAAAACACTCTCTGATTCTTTCAGGAAAAAACAATATCTAAATATTATTGGGAAGGGACCTGGTTTGGTAATGCTTGGGTGGTTATTGAGGACAAGGAGAAGGTAAGAGGTGCTGGTCCTGCCAGGCTGGGCAGCGAGGCTTGTTGCTGGCTCCATCTCTGGGGGCTGATTCAGACAACTGCGTCGTCCTGTGGTCTGAGAAGTGCAGCCCCGTGCTCCACAAACAACCAGAAGTGCATTCACTGTGTGCAAGACCCTGTTCTCCCCCTTCTTGAGACTTTGGGTTGGAACTTGTGTTTACTGCAGTTAGGCTTCAAGCTGCTGGGGTAGAGCCTGGCAGAACCAGTCAAAACCTGCGTCTGCGTAAACATTTCATCCCCTGGCACTGCCCTGCACAGGCACAACATTGCTTTCCATTTTCTCCACGCTTTCCTGAGTATTTTCATCACTTAGAACAGCAGCAGGAGCCACTGTGGGAATCATTACTTTCCACTCAGGCTTGTGGGGTTAAATCCCTTGGTTTTGCCTTCTGCCCTTCCCTTGTGCAGCAGAGCATTAACTGAACTGAAAATGATGTTGGCAGCGATCATTATTATTTGGATAAAGGTCTTTCAGCTAAGCAGCAATCAAGGGTGATCATCCAATTGGAATAAAAGGGGAAAGGGTCAATTCAACTTTGATAATTATAGTGCTGTAAATGTGGGCAGTAACAGAATTACCCTCTACTGACTGTTAAATGTGTAAATAGACTGGCAGAGCATTGCTGGCTCCCGTTACCCATAGCAGAGAGTGAGGCTCTTCACTACCTCTGCATGATTTGGTAGGGTCTCTCACAGTTGCAAGGAACCTCTGGGTATCATCCAGTACAGCCCCTCTGCTAAAGCAGAGTCATCCACAGCAGCTTGCCCAGGATCGCAATGCCCAGCTGGGCTTGAAAGATCTCCACACAAGGAGACTCCACAACCTCTCTGGGCAGCCTGCTCCAGGACTCCAGTACCCTCACACAACAGAAGTTTTTTTCCTTATGCTCAAATGAAACCTCCTGAGTTCCAGTTTGCACCCATGGCTTTTGTCCTGTCCCTGGGCACCACTGAAAAGAGTCTGACCCCACCCTGTTGCTCCCTGCCCTTTAGGTAGTGATAAGCACTGAGAAGATCCCTGCTGGGGCTGCTCTTCTCTGGGCTCCACAGCCCCAGGACTCTCAGCTTTTGCTCTTCACAGAGCTGCTCCAGGCCCCTCAGCATCTTTGCAGCCTCTGCTGGACTCTCTCCAGTAGTTCCCTGTCTCTCTTGAACTGTGGAGTCCAAAACTGGACCCCAGATGTGGCTTCAGCAGGGTAGACTAGATGGGGAGAGGAGGACCTCGTTTCACCTGATGGTAGCATTTCTATTTGCTATGTGCCCCAGCATAGCTTTGGCCTTCTTGGCCACAAAGAGAGGGCTGCTGCCCTCGGGAGCTAGCCAGTGGCTGTCACGAGTGCTCCAGGTCTTACAGGATCTGGGCCATTAAATAGGACAAATGCTTATGGATTCTTGCAAGTTAGTGCTCCAAGTCAGTCCACAGCGAGCAAGCAGGGCTGCTCCTGATAAATATTGCTGTTAATGAGTAGAGCACAGGATGCTGCAGAGCAGCTCATTCATCTGAGCGTTGTTTAATGCTGGGTTATTGAAGCGTTTGTCAAATGCTGTGGCAGTCTGGGCTCTGAAATTAAGGCTGTACCCACGACAGGCTGCACTGCCTCATTAATGCAAGCTTTAGAGACATTTTCCTGTATATTAGGATGGGGAAAAAAAAGAAAGAAAGAAAAAAGAAACAACCCAAAGCTTGCACACAATCACCTCAGCGCTTCCATTTGGGTTTCCTTCTGTATTTGAGGGGTTTTTTATTTGGCAATAAAACACAGGTCTTTGGCTTCATAAATCCAACTAAGACACCATTGTTAAATAGGCTGTGGCGTATTAATTAGGCTGTGAAGCAAGGCAAGCATTACAGCCATTTATAATGGAGCACTGATGAAGTTGCTAATCAATGAGACAGGCAACTAATTAAGCAGCCAGCAGTCAGCGTCGTCATCTGAAGTCGGTGACTTTCGACTTCATGACACTTTCCAGGTATCAGAGTATCCAAAAGTGTATCTGCATTCAGATGGGGATGTGTCTTGATTCCACTTCTCAGCTCCACTTCTCGGTTCCACTCCTCTGAGTGTAAAAGGTGGGAGACTGCATCTGTTTTAAGGGAAATGGTTGTCAGTGAAACATAGAATCGTAGAATAGTTTGGCTTGGAAGGGACCTCCGAAGGTCATCCAGCCCCCCCCTGCACTCAGCAGGGGCATCTGCAACTAGAGCAGGTTGCTTAGAGCTCTGTTGAGCCTCAGCTAGAAATGGGGAGATTGAGATTGGACGTTAGGAAGAAGTTCTTTAGCATGAGGGTGGTGAGAGACTGGCTCAGGTTGCCCAGGGAGATGGTAGAAGCCTCATCCCTGGAGGATTTTAAGGCCAGGCTGGCTGTGACTGTGAGCAAACTGCCCTAGTGTGAGGTGTCCCTGCCCATGGCAGGGGGGTTGGAACTGGCTGATCCTTGAGGTCCCTTCCAACCCTGGCAATTCTATGATTCTATGAATTTAGATGTCTTTGTTTTCATGTCTCTGCCATCTCTTGACTTGTACCTCCTAAGCCTTAACTGCTGCAAAACACAGATCCCTGACAAAGTTCAGAGCATTACCATTTCTTTTCCTTGTGAAAAGCAAACAGTGAAATGGGTGTTCAGTGAGACTTGGAAGAAGAAATTATTTCTGCCCCTACAAGCTTGCTGCCTGTGTAAACAGACAACACAAGACAGACAGCAATGCTCACCCAGAGGCAGATCAAGCCTTATTTCTCTAGCACTCTCTCATATGGCACACACAGGAAATGGAATTTTCTCTGGCTTCACCCTGTGTGAGCTTTACTGGAAAGCATCTGAAGAGGAACTTGAAAGAAGGCAGAAGAGGAGGCTCAGGGGAGACCTCATTGCTCTCTACAACTACCTGAAAGGAGGTTGTAGCCAGGTAGGGGTTGATCTCTTCTCCCAGGCACCCAGCACCAGAACAAGAGGACACAGTCTCAAGCTGTGCCAGGGGAGGTTTAAGCTGGAGGTGAGGAGAAAGTTCTTGTCAGAAAGAGTAATGGAATGTGCTGCTCAGGGAGGTGGTGGAGTCCCCATCCTGGAGGTGTTCAAAAAAGGCTTGGATGTGGCACTTGGAGCCATGGTTTCATTGAGTAGGAGGTGTTGGGCATTAGGTAATAGGTTGGACTTGATGATCTCTGAGGTCTTTTCCAACCTGGCTGATCCTCTGATTCTGTGATTCTAAGGCAGGTTGATGGTTGGGCTTTCTGGGTTGTGAAAGCAGGAAGTAATCCAGAAACCCAGCCAGACAAAAAGGTGCTGGAGGTGGCTGGGTGCATGGGTGGGATGAAGGCGAGAGATGTGCACTTCTTCAGCTATGGAAAACTCATTTCCAAAGTCCTGGTGTCAAGTAAGCTACATTAGATTGTCTTTATAATGTCCATGATAAGGGAAATGTTGCATGAGACAAATAACACCACTGCTGTCTTTCTGAGCTTCCCTGCTGCAGTCCAGGTGACAAATGGAGGCATCCTGTCTTTTGCCTCACCCATCTGTCGTGGTTTTGTGGTTCCCTTGAATGTCCATCTTGTGCCAGTGGGCTCCAGCTTTCTGTTTTGGTTGGTGCTCACGCAGGCAGTGATTGAACCCACAGAAAGGAAATCCAGGCAGCTCTCACATTGCTCTCCCTGGAGCCTTCTTTTCTCCAGGCTGAGCAACCCCAGCTCTCTCAGCCTGGCCTCACAGCAGAGGGCTTCCAGCCCTCCCAGCATCTTTGTGGCCTCCCTCTTCTGGATCAGTTCCAACAGGTTAATGTTCTTCTTGTGCTGAGGGCTGCAGAGCTGGAGGTGGACAGGTGGACTACATAGCCACGGTCCATGCTGTAAAGCCTGAGTCCTCGTTTTTTCTCAGTGGAGAGCAGGCATTCTCTGTGCATTTTCTTAGCTGTTGTAACAGCCTGGTGAGGATCCCCTTCAAACCACTAACTGGGAGATAATCTGCACAGACCCTTCCAAGCTCTATTAATACTGACTTGGCTTCTGCAAGTTTAGCCATCACATTCCTTGATCTCTCCTACATTTCTGCATCACCTTCAATGTTCTTCTCTTCCTGGCTTTTGCTGCCTACTTCCTGTACCTAGGATAGAACCTGGAAGTTATTCCCTAGAGGACTGACATGCCATCAGTTAGAGGGAGAAGAGAGAACCCAGAGCTTTCCCATGCAAACTACGTGAGTCCTGGATGGAAGCCAGGCATTCATTCTGTTTAAATGGGGTTTGATAATTGAAACTAATTTAACATCAGCCCCATTAAGTTGCTTTTTATTGCTCATTTAATATGCCTGTCTCACAGGCTCCCAGAACTAGGAAGCAGCTCTAGAATGTGAGTTTATAACTTGTCAGAGCTCCAGCCAGACAGGTAGGAAAAGTTGAGGTTGCTCTGTAGGGTCAGGACCAAGTGTTTCACCTGTGCTTGGTGTCACCTGTGGGTGGTGTCTTCATACAGAGTCATCTACCAGCAAGAGCCAACACCTGGCAACAGCACTGATGGAGTGGCTTAAACTGAACAGCTTTAGGATAGAATCACAGATTGCTTTGTTTGGAAGGGACCTTTAAAGCTCATCTAGTGCAACCCCCCTGCAGTCAGCAGGGGCATCTGCAGCTACAGCAGGTTGCTTAGGGCCCTGTCCAGCTTTACCTGTAATGTGTCTGGGATGGGACTTCTACCACCTCTCTGGGCAACTTGGGCTAGTGCCTCACCAGCCTCACTGTAGCACATTTTTTTCTCTCTCTCTAGTCTAATTCTCTATCTTTTAGTTTAAAGCCATCACCCCTTGACCTGTCACAACAGGCCCTGCTCAAAAGTCTGTCCCAAACTTTCGTATTGACCTCTTGAAGTCTCCTCAGAGCCTTCTCTTGTCCAGGCTGAACACCCCTAACTCTCTCAGCCTGGCCTCACAGCAGAGGGCTTCCACCCTTCCATCATTTTTGTAGCCTACTCTGGACCTGATCCAACAAACATCTTGACTTTGTGCAGTTTGCTGCGGACAGCTGCTTGCTTCACTTGGAAAGCAGCCTCATGGCTGGCCCAGCATTGCTCCCTGCCCTCATCACTCCCTGTGGGCTCCTGCATCCCCTGTACTGCCTGAGTAAGAAAAGCTTTGTCAGGGCTGACAAATAACCCCTGTCCTGCAGCAGTGCCCATCATTACGTTGATCAAAGAGCACCAACTCCAAGGAGCCAAGGCTGGTTGTGTTTTCATGACACAGGATTTCCACATTCTGCCATCTGGTTTTCTGTCTCTCAGTTTCCCCCTCCCATGGTTTCTGTGTTTCACCAGCAGCTAAATGTTTGCTGCAGCTTGTGAATCACTAAATCATCTCAGAATTGGTTAGCATCCCTTTTGCTGCTAATTGCAGAGCAGCACTGGCTGATGGCTCCTCCACCACTGTTGGATTGATCAAAACAGCAGTGAGCAGAACAACAAAAGGCACAAAACAAACCCCAGAACCAACTCAGGGCAAGAAAGCACAGAGGTGTGCAAGCCCCCGTGATGGATGCTTGTTTACAAACAGGTTCTCCTCTGCAGCTCTGGCTGCAGGAGAGGTGTTGGGATGATGGATTGCTGGAGCTTTACCCTTGTGAGATGGCAACCAGGGAGAAGCAGTAAGAGCGAGCCTGCATTACATCATGGGACCTGGGGGCAGGGAGGCAAAGGCAGCGAGCTGTGAGGCAGGGCTGAGGGAGCAGGCAAGTGGTAACGCTGCAACCCCCCCCGAGGCTACTCAGAAATGGGGAGCTGAAAGGTACAGCCAAAAGGCACAGGGTGCATTGAGAGGAGTGTGTCCAGCAGATCCAGGGAGGTTCTCCTCCACATCTACTCTGCCCTGGTGAGACCTCACCTGGAACATTGCATCCAGTTTCAGGCTCCCCAGTTCAAGAGGGGCAGGGATCTGCCTGAGAGGGCCCCACAGGGGTCTAGGATGATGATAAAGAGACTGGAGCACTGCCTGATGAGGAGAGCCTGAGAGACCTGGGGCTGGTTAGTCAGGAGAGGAGAGGACCATGAAGGGATCTGATAAATGTTTATAAATATCTGAGGGCTGGGTGTGAAGGTGGAGGGCACAGGCTCTGTTCAGTTGCAGCCTGGGACAGGACAAGGGGCAATGGATAGAAACTACAGCACAGGAGGTTCCCCCTCAATGTGAGGAGGAACTTCTTCACAGTGAGGGTCACAGAGCACTGGAGCAAGCTGCCCAGAGAGGTTGTGGAGTCTCCTTCTCTGGAGACTTTCAAGACCTGGTTGTGTTCCTGCGTGACCTGTGCCGGACTCTATGCTCCTGCTCTGGCAGTGGGGTTGGACTCAATGATCTCTGGAGGTCCCATCCAACCCCTACCATCCTGTGATCCTTTCCCATCCCTGGAACCACTCTAGGCCAGGTTGTGTGGGGCTGTGACCCATCTTCTCTAGTTGCAGTTGTCCCTGCTGACTGCAGGGAGGTTGGACTGGATGACCCTGAATGGTCACTTCCGACCTAAAGCATTGAGTGATGCTGCAGTGTCCTGGCAGTGCTCAGTTAATGATTTGTGAAAGAAAGACCTTCCCTTATCCTTATCCTCAGTGGTTCCTGAAAGAGGGCTCTTCTCAGGGCCCCACAGCAGGCAGGAACAGGCTGATTGCTGCGTTTCTCATTCTTTTCTTCCAAGTGGTGGTAACAGAAGTGTTTTAAGACTGCACCTGCAGCCTCGACTTCACCGTGTCCCTGGGCAGGTGTGGTTTGTGCTGTGGCTCCAGACACAGTTTGCTGTGTGGGAAATGTGCTCCTGGTGTGGGCTTTTTCCCAGTGATCCCAGCTCAGTGAGCCTGCTGGTGCTTTGCAGGGTTGATCTGTGAAAGGCTGTTAGCCTGTTAGGTCTTGCACGTCGGAGTCAGCAGCAGCATTCGCAGCTCTGGCAAGGTGTTGTGTTTCAAATGGTGGCACAGGCTTTTAACACTTCTCTTTTTTTCCCCCTTGAAACTTAACTTTCCTTAATGTGACATCCAATTACTGCTAAAACAACTTCTTTTTAAGTGTAGACATTCTCTGGCATTTTACTGCTTTCTCCTAAAGGTACTTAGGAAAAGGTACACGAAAATACAGCAGTTAAGCTCCTTGCTAACTATGTTATGTCATTTAAGAGATGGTTGTCCTGGCCTGAGCCAGAGCAGAGCCAGTTCTGCTCACTGCTGTGACTTTCCAGCTCATGCTCCCCTGCTCACTTTGAAGCAGCTTCATGGATCTATGATGTGAGGAGGAAGTTCTTCACCGTGAGAGTGGTGAAGCCCTGGAATGGGTTGTCCAGGGAGGTGGTTGGGGCCCTGTCCCTGGAGGTGTTTAAGCCCAGGCTGGATGAGGCTCTGGCCAGCCTGATCTAGTGTGGGGTGTCCCTGCCCATGGCAGGGGGGTTGGAACTAGATGATCCTTGTGGTCCCTTCCAACCCTAACTGAAACTATGAAACTATAATACACTATCTTTTAGTTTACCTCCTGTCTTGGTTTGAGCAAGACCAGAACTAGGTCTGTTTAGTGCTGTGACTTCCAAGCTCAGGCTCTGCTCAGTCAGACCCTTGCTGAAGTTCAGGGCAGGGGCTGCTCCTAGCAGGGAGAAGCTGATGGCAGAGTTCTTGCCAAGGGCTGGGATGGAGAAAGGCTCTGCTTGAAATTTGCTCCTGGCCACACCACAGGCACTGCCACAGCTTGTGCCACCCCTTGGGGGGCAGGAAGGCAGAGGTGGCAGCTGTGGGGAGGAACAGCCAGGACAGGGGAGCCTCAAGTGCTCCCCAAGGGATTGCAGCCCCTGGAGAGCATCTTCAGGAGCCAGCTGTGGGATCCCCAGGCTCAAGCCTCTTCTTCCCTGGCTGATGTCCCAGCAGCACTCTGTCCCTTCTGCCTTCCATCCCCATCCCTGTGCTCCTGCATCCAATTCCAGAGTCCAGCTCCTGAATCTGGTTCCCATCTGGTGCTGAGTGCAGGCTGGGCCTTGCCCAGTGCCTGCCCCCAGCATCAGTGGTGCCAATGGTGCCCTCATTGCCACCAGGGCTTGGCTTGGCTCTTGCTTTGTGTCTCTGTGTCTCTGTCCCATGGCATTGTTCTTCTTCCCATCCCAGCTGGTTGAGTTTCTTTCCCTCCCCATCAGTATCTCTCCCTTCTTCCCTTTCCCTTCCCTTTGGGAATGCAGAGGGGTTCATGGAGATCT
This sequence comes from Colaptes auratus, assembly GCA_015227895.2. Taxonomy (NCBI): domain Eukaryota; kingdom Metazoa; phylum Chordata; class Aves; order Piciformes; family Picidae; genus Colaptes; species Colaptes auratus. Next base: position 25,977,345 of record CM026892.1, read on the forward strand.
TTTGGTACTTGTCTGGTGTCCAACCCAGCCCTGACCCACAGGTTGTGGCATTGCTGGTCAAACCCTCATCATATTCTGTGAGTGCACAAACAGCTCAGGGGGCTGCAGCGAGGCTCTGAGTGTAGACATGAGGCAAATTCACAGCTAGAAAATCTCTTCCAGTGCTCTGATCTGCTAAAGTGCCCACTGGAGAGCTGCCCCTGCTGCCCCAGGCAGAGCCAGTGGAGGCCAGGGAAAAGTGGAAAAAGTGAGAGAAAACAGCAAAGCATTTTCCACCACTTTGCTTAGTGGTGCTCAGGGACGCAGAGGAAGCCCTGCTGGAGCTACATCTTGTCCCTCGCAGTCACTGTTTGTTGTGAGCAGCAGAGTGCTGCAGCTTAGAAACTCTTTCAGTTGTGTCTGAAGACTTCAGAAGATCTCATGCAAATTCATTGGTTACTCTGCAGCTGCTCATGTGCCATTCAAAGGAATTAAAGAGGAAAAAAAAGGTATTATTTCCACTGTACAAATGGAGCAGCCTCCAGCCTGCACTTCCACGCAGCCTCCAGCCTGTACTTCCACGCAGCCTCTCTGTAGCTGCAGAATGCTTAACCTGAGCTATCCTTCATGATTAATACCACCTAAAATACCAGTAAACGCTGCAAACAAACCCCATGTAGAGATTTAAGTGACAAAACCTCCTCTCTGTGCTCAGCACACTTCTGCATTGCTTTTTAGTGCTGGTCTAGAGCAGTGAGAGCTCTCTCTGAGAGCTAAGCACCAGGAGAGCATCCTCATGGATGGAAGCAGGCTTCAGTTCACTGGGATTGCAGTTTTCCTTGTGAGGAGATGAGTTTCTTTCTGCTTATTGATGGTCATGAAAATGTGTGCAAAGAAATGTTTGCTGTTTGGAACTGGAGCAACTCTCCTGTGAGGACAGACTGAGAGAGTTGGGGCTGTTCAGTTTGGAGATGAGAAAGTTCCAAGGAGACCTTATTGTTGCCTTCCAGTATGTGAAGGGGGCTCCAAGAAAGCTGGGGAGGGACTTCTGAGGGTGTCAGGGAGGGATAGGACTGGGGGGAATGGAACAAAACTAGAAATGGATAGACTCAGATTGGATGTTAGGAAGAAGTTCTTCCCCATGAGGGTGGTGAGAGCCTGGCACAGGTTGCCCAGGGAGGTGGTGGAAGCCTCATCCCTGGAGGTGTTTGCAGCAGGCTGGATGTGGCTGTGAGCAACCTGCTGCAGTGTGAGGTGTCCCTGGCCATGGCAGGGGGGTTGGAACTGGCTGATCCTTGAGGTCCCTTCCAACCCTGACAGTTCTCTGATTCTATGACAAAATCCACTGTACAGTGGATGCAGAAGGCAGCTTGGGATCCTCGAGCAGAGACGGCACGCTGGGCACTAATTACAGTGTCAGCTCTGCTGTATCTTAATCAATTCCTGTGATCTCATTTATAATTTTTAGTCTGACAAGTAGTTATTGAAAGAAGTAAATTGACTCTCTGTGTAATTTGCTTCCTGGACACAAAAGGCTCCAAACTAACAGGGTTTGTGGGGGTGTTTTTTAACCTTTCTATCTTTTTTTCTTTTCCCCCTGGAGAAATCTTCCTGACTGCAGTGTGGTGTTCTGCTAATTATTCCTTTGTCCCTTCTTGCTTTCCACAGGTGACAGAGAAACCTGAAAGGGATCAGTGTGAGTGTGGTGCAGGCAGCAGCTGCTGAGTGATCAATGTAGGGAAGGTTTGTTTCGCTGCCCCCCCAGCCTGCAGTGCTGCAGAAAAAGCAGGGGGTTGTGATCAGAATCACCTGACATTCAATAAATATTCGGCCTGGAGTGGAGGAGAGCCAGGCAGACCTTATAGTGGCCTTCAGCTACTTGAGAGGGACCTACAGGAAAGCTGGGGAGGGACTGTTTACGAGGGTTTGTAGTGATAGGAGAAGGAGCAATGGCTTTGAGCTGGAAGAGGGCAGACTCGGACTGGATATGAGGAAGGAATTCTTGACAGTGAGGGTGGAGAGACATTGGAATAGGTTGCCCCTATGGATGCCCCTTCCCTGGAGGTTTTCAAAGCCAGGTTGGATGAGGCCTTAAGCAAGCTGGGCTGGTGGGAGGTGTCCCTGCCCATGGCAGGGGGTTGGAGCTGGATGGTCTTTAAGGTTTTTTTCCAGTGCAAACCATTCCATGATTCTATACCACTCAGCCTGTTTTGTCGGTTGCTGGGGGGAGAACTGAAGTCAGGGCAGCGTTTTGGGATGTGTTTGCAAACTAATAATGGAGCTCTCATAAATCAGAGGAGCAAGCAGGGTGCCCAATAAAAAGTCCACTGGCTGGGATCTTCGAAAGACCTTGTTTTGCTAATGCTGGCAACAAGTACTTTAAGACAGAGGCTTTCCACTTTGTTGTCCTACAGGTGGGGTTTAAAACAACCCATTTACAAAGACCTCTTCTTTTTTTCCTTTCCCTTTTTCATGCTGTTAAAGCAAATTGGTATGTAATTAGATTTATATACTGAATAATCTCATTTGCATATCCAATTAATTCTTCCTGTTTTAATTTGTTAGGGTTGGATTCACATTAGTAGCAAAAAAAAAAACACCCAACCATAACACTCAAATTATAGAGGATTCAAATTTTCTTTTGCTATGATTTGTTCAGGATGCTGCATCAAAACTTGATCCTGAGCATCCCTTTTCGTTTTCAAGGCCATTAAATAACATGGGGAAAAGGCAATCAAAAGAAAACTAACCTGGGTTACAAAAACAATAAGGGTCTATTGAAGCAATGCAGTGGCAATTTAGGGCTTCCCAAGCATCTTATTTCTTGCAGGATCCCAGGCTGGTTTGGGTTGGAAGGGACCTTCAAAGTTCATCCAGTCCAACCTCCCCTGCAGTCACAGCAGGGATGTCAGCAGCTAGAGAAGGTTGCTTACAGCCCCAAACAGCCTGACCTGGAATGGCTCCAGGGATGGGGCATCTACCACAGTCACAGCAGTGATGTCAGCAGCTAGAGCAGGGTGCTCACAGTCCCAAACAGCCTGACCTGGAATGGTTCTAGGTTGGGACATCTACCACAGTCACAGCAGGGATGTCAGCAACTAGAGCAGGGTGCTCACAGTCCCAAACAGCCTGACCTGGAATGGTTCTAGGTTGGGACATCTACCGCAGTCACAGCAGGGATGTCAGCAGCTAGAGCAGGGTGCTCACAGTCCAAAACAGCCTGACCTGGAATGGTTCCAAGGGTGGGTAGGGTAGGGTAGGATAGGATAGGATAGGATAGGATAGAATAGAATAGAATAGAATAGAATAGAATAGAATAGAGTAGAATAGAATAGAGTAGAATAGAATAGAATAGAATAGAATAGAATAGAATAGAATAGAATAGAATAGAATAGAATAGAATAGACCAGACCAGGTTGGACGAGACCTGTGAGATCATCAGATGGGGCATCTGCCACCTCTCTGGGTAACCTGGGCTAGGGTCTCATCACATTCAGTGTGCAAAATTTCATCCTTCTTTCTGTTCTAAATGTCCCTCTCTTAGTTTTAACTCTCAGTCCTGTCAGAATAGGCCCTGCTAAAAGTCTGTTCTCAGTTTTCATATCATAGTATCAATAAGGTTGGAAAAGACCTCAGAGATCAAGTCCAACCTGTCAGCCCCTTTAAGTACTGAAAGGCCACCAGAAGTTCTCTCTTGGTCATCCCTGCCAGGCATGTGGCTGAATCAACAGTTCTGCTACTCTTCCATGTTTCCAAACCCCAGGTTCCAGCTTCAAAGAAAGCAAAACTCAGTGAAGAGCTCTGGGGCTGTGAGATTGCTTAGGAGATATTACCGGGGCTGAAAAGTCAGCGAGCCAAGTATGTATTTAAAGGTGCTGAAGACAGTTTGTTCCCAGCATGTGTGAGGCATGCAGGTTGCTGTCCTGCTTCCCAGTTACTTTTGCAGCCTATTTTAAGTTTGGGAACTTAGCCATGGTGGGGAAAAGTAAAAAAAGAAAAAAAGGGGGGAAAAAACCAAACCCAAACAAAACCAAACCCCAAAGGGATTGATGAGTCATCACAAAAGGATAGAACAGTTAGGTTGTAACCTGAAATTAAAGTGATATTTCAGTACAGGGGAAATGCAGACTTGTAAAGGAGCCTGGGACCTCTCTGATGAGCGAGAAGCTGATGACTCAGAGCAGGAACGTCAGCTGGAGCCGTGTCAGCACGGTCTGGTGGGCACAAACGGAGGTGAAGCATTGTCTGCCGCAGTGAGAAAGGCACCATTAGAGGTTTAATGGTGTCTTCACTTAATGTCACTGGAAGCAGGCAGTAAATGTGGCATGTAACACACACATAAGCTTCACAGTGTGGTTTGACCTCAAGTCTTTTAATTCAGAGGTGATTTCAGAGCAGAGCAGCAGGCATGGCGCGGTGTCTTCGCCGAACGCTTACGCTGCAGTGATTACTCATGAACTCCAGGCCAGCGAGGGCACAGTCACGCTGCTGCTGCTGCTGCTAAACTAGCACGGTGAAAAATGTGTGAGCTTTAGGAGGCTAAGGCTGTCATGGTGCAGGCAGGGCAGTGTATGCACTCTGTCTTCCATAAGGGATGAGAAGAAATTGCCTGAAGTTTACATATATACACAGAAGTCATAGACTCTCAGACCGGGTTGGGAGGGACTTTTCAAGGCCATCCAGCACAAACCCCCTGCATTCAGCAGGGACATTCCCAGCTAGAGCTGGTGGCTTAGAGCCACGAGCAACCTGACCTGAATGGAGACAGGAGATGAACTAAAAGTTGTTGTGTAGAGGTCCATGAAGCTGCTTCAAAGTGAGCAGGGACATTGTGGACTAAACGGTTAAGAATTGAAAATAAGACCAACAATGCATTAAAAGGATTTAATAAATGAGGAAGGTATTAGCATAATTATGTTGCTGTGACTTGAAATATGTCCTAAGGTAAATCGCATTGGATCCTAATTAGCTGCTATTGGTTATTAGTTAAACATGGTGCTGGAGGGGGCAAAAATGAATGGAAGGTGGAAGTGCTTAGCTATGTGTCTGTGTCACCAAACGCTGCTTTATCTTGTGCCATCTTGGACTATTTCCACCTAATAGGTGAAGTAAGTGCTGCGGGTCCGAGGTAGTCTGCCCGCAGGTCAGGGGAAACACCTCAATTGTTTTGCAGCCAGCCGGCAGGAAACACAAATAAGGTGACAATTGGTGGCAAGACAATTCCTGTGCGCGCTGCTTTTCTCTCAGGAGGAACAACTACAGCAGTCTCCTTAGTCGTAAAAAGAAATGGTGTAAGGGGTGCCTGTGCCCCGGGTAGCCTTGGCGATAGCTGTAACGTATGAATAGTTATAGAGGTTATCTCTTTCCTTTCTTCTTCTCTCAGATCTATCCACCCGCCTGCTCTGTGAACTCTCACTCAGCCAAGCTACAAACAGCTTTTTGTTTTCTGAGGGCAGGAAAAGACAGCGCACATCCCTGCCTGCCCGAAAACGGAGGGGAAATGACCTCTAGCTCCAAGGCACTTATTGCAAACCTCTTTTAAATTGAATACACAAGCCAAGATAATACAGGCTGCTTGATAAGAAACATTAGAGAAATCCATAACACCAGGCTTTTTATTATGGGTTTATTACATCAATCTCTCCAGTGGGTAATGGAACTTGTAAATATACTCTTATGTAGGAGTCTCCTTGCGGGCTTTTTATTCATGCTGAAGTAAGCACAGCAAACTTATTTGCTGTCAGGCTACATTGAATTTAAGATTAGTATTTATTTTGGTTCTAAAGAGGTTTTGCTTTTGTGAATTGGAAGTTGGCAGAACAGCTGTAGGAGAGGAGGTGGGGAGCTGCCGGGGAGCGCGGGGAGGAAATGAGCTTTGCGAGCAAACCGCTGGTAGCTTCGCGGGGATGCGTGTGGGGCAGGGGCTCTGTGCTTCACTGCTCACCTCACTGCTGGGCCTCTCCTTTTGGCTAGCTTAAGAAGGAGCTTGCTGCTTTTCCACCGAATCAACCCAGCAAGATGCACAAAGCATTTGTGTGATCAGAGAAATGTTGAGGGGAACTGTTTCCCGCGTCGCCACGCGTGCGGGCTCGGTCGCTGCGTGCTTTTGACTCGACACGTTTCTTCTTTAGTAACTCAAATGCTTCCAGAGGTAAGCAGCATGGCTTTGCATGCTTGGGAGAAGCTAAAGGTAAATTTATCCTGAATAAAAAGGTCAGGAAAAGTTTACAAAGAAGTTCAAAGGACGGGGGGGAGAGGGGAAGAAAAAGTTCAAATCGTAGTGATGCTAACAACAACAAAAAAAACCCTTTCAAGCTCTTAAGTCTGATCATGAGAGGATATAGTAATTAATTGGTAGTTGACTTAATACAGGGGGAAAATCTCCTTAATTAGAGGCTGTTAATTGCAAAGAGCAGAAACACTGTGGAGGTGTCAGTGAAGTCAGCATTTCACACATGACTTTGACAGCTTGGCTGTTGCTGTTGATTCCTGTTCCAATTATAGGAGTAGATTTCCATTCACCTTTCCCACTGGCAGGCAGAAGGTGTCACTGGGCTGCAAGTGGCTGCAAACCTACAGAAAACACAGCTGGTAGAATATTTCACTGCTTAGCCAAGGTGGTGAAGCTTGACTCAGGTCACACAACCTTCAGACAAGCTGATGGTAGCTGAAATCCTTCCTTTTTTCTAATGAATGATAGAGACTGGGGGTGGGAAATGTAATGGAGAACTTGAGAACAGTTGTTAGGCCAAAGGTTCACCAGCTCCAGGTAACATGGGTGGGAAAAGTCTTTGAAGCCCCCCCCTGGGTGCTTCTGTTTGGGGCATGGCAGCAGCTGACTGCACAGGCAGTGGATGGTGGACATGCTGTAGATTTGGTTCTTACATCATGAGAAACCCTCCCTGGGTACTGCAGTATCCAGTTTGGCAACCACCTACACTGTGTAACAACGTAGTATGAAGGGATGTATTGTATCATAGAGTCACAGACTGGTTTGGATTGCGAGGGACCTGTAAAGGTCATCTAGACCAAGCCCCCTGCAGTCAGCAGGACATCTGCAGCTAGAGCAGGTTGCTCAGTGCCACAACCAACCTGATCTGGAATTGTTTCGATTCCTGGGATGGGGCACCTACCACATTTCTGGGCGACCTGTGCCAGGGTCTCACCACCCTCAGTGTAAAACAATCATCCTTCTCTCTAGTCTAATTCTCCTTCTTTTAATTTAAACCTTCACCCCTTGTCCTGTCACAACAGTCCGTGCCAAAAAGCCTGTCCCCATCTTTCTCACCTTCCCCTTCCAGTACTAAAAGGCCACCAGAAGATCTCCCTGGAGCCTTCTCCAGCTCAAACAACCCCAACTCTCTCAGCCTGGCCTCACAGCAGAGGGCTTCCAGCCTCTTTCATGTTGGTGCAGATTAGACAAGACCAGTTTTAAGTGATGGTTTGCATTTGTACCATTGACAAATGGTCTTTTTCCTGTACAAGACAGATGATGACTGCAGAGTAAAGGATACCTGTGTGTAAGGTCTGAGGCTAACAAATGTGCTTCTACAGCAAAACCACTGCTGTGTCAAACCCACATGAGAGAACCTGTCCTGTTTATCCACCCTGCTGGGCACTTTCTTTACTAAACTACTGCACAGTAATGCTGGCACCAAGGTTTGGCAACAGATAGCGTGGCACTCTTTCTGTTCTGTATTCTCACAAGTACTAATTATGCATTATCATTTCCACCTCTTGCATATTTAAAAAGGCAGCAGCTTTTAAAGAGGGATTTGTTCTCCTGTCTCTGAACTGTTTGTGACCGCCCTCCACGGCGCTCTTCCAAGCCTCCCCAGCAGCCACGACGCTGGGAGCAGCAACACTTCTCTCGTTTGAAGCTGTCCCAAGCATGATGGGCTGAGGAGCAAACAGGGCAAGAGGAGCTTCCTCTGTGGCTTTGAGTTCTTGATTCTCACAGAAGGACAGCAGTGCCACCAAAGCGATTTGCAAAGGCTTACTTTCTGGTTAATGACTTTGTGTATTCCTCATTACAGGGCGCAGTGCTGAGCTCCTTCACGTTAAACCCAAAGCAGTTGCAGGCTGCTGGGGAAATTCTTCTTTGTCTCTGAGTCATCCAAAAAAAAAAAAGGCAAATCAGGAGGTCCTTTGTAGTGCATTCTCAATCCAGTCTAATCCTTAATTTTCCAAACAGAGAAAGCCATTATTTTGGTTAATTGTAATGAAAAACTTGCTGAAGCAGTGCACATTATTTCGATTACCCATTAAGCCTTTTCTTCCCTAGAATGAGATTACATGATTTTCATTAACTTTCTTGCTTTGAACTTCTGAGTGGTAATTTACCAAAGAAAAAAGAAAACAAAGAAAGAAAGGGGGAAAAAAAAACCAAAACCAGTGTCCTGGAGCTGGGGGGCTCCTGGTTGCTGAAGTGCTGCTGGTGGTCATGGCGTGCAGAGGAGCAATTCTCTTTCAGCAGTTGGAACTTGGGGCTGTTCAGTTTGGAAAACAGGAGGCTAATGGGAGACCTCATTGCTCTCTACAATTACCTGGAAGGAGATTGTAAAGAGGATGAATGCTAGGAAGAAATTCTTCCCAGAAAGAGAATGTGCTGCCCAGGGAGGTGGTGGAGTCACCATCACTGGAGGTGTTTAGGAAGAGACTGGATGGGGCACTTGGTGCACTGAGTGGTCAGGCCTTGCAATGTGCTGCCCAGGGAGGTGGTGGAGTCACCAACCCTGGCTGTGTTTAAAGGTGGTTTGGATGTGGTGCTTAGGGACATGGTTTAGGGGTGAACCTTGTAGAGCAGGGTTCTGGGTTGGACTTGGTGATCCTGAGGCTCATTTCCAACCTGAATGTTTCTGTGGTTCTGTGATCTTCTTGGTATTTGGGGCTATTTCTAGTAAAGCATAGTGAAGAATAACATTTCTCAGTTTGCACTGGAGTTTGAAGTTATGACTTTTGTAAAGGCTTTCAGCCAGTAACCTGTTGCTTTGGTGTAAGTGGACATTGTGTAGTGATTGATTTATTTCTCTGGATCACATCAACCCAGTAAACCAACAAATTCTTGTTCTTTTAATGCTAAAGTAATAGGATCAGCTGAATTTCTCCTCAAAGAACACCCCCACCCCTTCATTCATCTCTTGGCTTGCTTTCCATATCAATATTGAGTTTTACTGCAGTGCACTTCATCAGAGCTTTTCCTTCTGTCCTTTGTCTAACAGCAAAACAAGAGCTTCCTCAGGGGGGCAACTAACTCAGCTCCATCTCTGGAGATGCAATTATTTTGTGTTTATCCTCAGTGCCTCTAGGTTACCAGCTGGTTGAGGAAGGTTCTCCTCCTACTCTGCCACATGTGGAGTGCCAGATCCACTTCATGGCCCCTCAGTTCAAGAGAATCAATGAACTACTTGAGGGAGTTCTACAGAGGCTACAGAGATGTTGAGGGGCCTGGAGCATCTCTGTGAGGAGGAAAGGCTGAGAGACTTGGGGCTGTTGAGCCTGGAGAAGAGCAGCCCCAGAGGGGAGCTGAGCAATGCTCAGCAAAAGTGGAATGGAATGGGATGGAATGGAATGGAATGGGATGGAATGGAATGGAATGGGATGGAATGGAATGGAATGGGATGGAATGGACCAGGTTGGAAGAGACGCTTCAGAGGATAGGGCCAAACTTTTCCATAGCGCCCAGTGATAGCACAACAGGCACAGACTGGAACTCAGGAGCTTCCATCTGAACAGGAGGAGAAACTTCTTTGGTGTGAGGGTGCTGGATGCCTAGAGCAGGCTGTCCAGAGAGGTTGTGTAATCTCCACCTCTGGAGAGATTCCAAGCCCACCTGGCCATTGTGGTCCTGTGTAAGCTTCTGTGGGTGCCCCTGGTTTTACAGTGGGCTTGGACTGGATGATCTCCAGAGCTCACTTCCAACCCCACCAGTCTGTGATTCTGTGCTGCAGGCAGTTCTGCACAGAGGACAGCCCCCTGGGGAAAACGCTGCGATTAGGTCAGCAGCAGCACTGCTGCTCACCAGCTGCTCCTTGGTCACCATGGTAGTGGGGGGGGTCTCAGAAAGATTGGTAGAGTGCTGTAGTGTCTGTCACAGTGTTGCTGGCTAGCAAATCATTCCTAGAAAATGCTGTTTGCATCAGGTCCAAGCCCAGCCTGAAGATCTCGTTCACAAGTCACCACGTGTTGCATAATATTTGTGTCGTAACTCTCAGCATCCTCTGGGCAAAGAACCAGACATCTCCGTGAGCAAGCAAAAGTGGAATTTTACCCTTGGGATAAGCTGTGTTGTTTGGTAATTGCTGCTCTTTGATGTCTTTAGGTTGCTTTAAGAACTGTGTGTTCCAGGAGCTGGTGTTTTCTTTTTTCCCCCTATTAGAAGAAACACTTTTCAAAGGCTCTTCTCTTCCTGACGCTGCTTGGGGCAGGGGAGGTTAAATGGACTCTGCCTGTGGGGCAGCCCCTCCAGGCTGCTCTTCAAACGTGGAGCAGGGAATGTTTGAAAGCTTAACCTGGTGGTGTTAACACCAGTCAGAAGAAAGATTTCACTTAACAAATGCCATCAATCAGAGCAGGGTTTGAGGGTGCTAAATTGCAGTGTAAGAAGTCATGAAAGTCAGGCTCCTGACAGCTATTACAGATACCTTCTCCCTGCTGCGTTGCTCTAAAGTTCATAACATTTCTGCAAAATTAGAGGAACAGACATTATCCATGGGCAGACAGGACAAATTGTCCTCCTGCTTGCTCTTTTGATGTTTCTCTGATTGAACCCCGGGAACTTTATTTAAGCTGCTCTCAATTTGTCATTCCGCGGCGTTAATTTTAATGCCGGCTCCGCCGGTCTCCTTCTCTGTGTCTGCACGGAGGGGCCGGGCCCTCCACGGGGATGAGCCAGCAGAATGCATGAGGGTAAGTGATGGCTGTCAGGAGAATAGTTATGGAGTCTGAGTCAGTGCTGCAGGTGCCTCTCTGTGCTGGGGGGTGACCATGGATGCCAAGCTGGTAGCTGGTGTGTCCCGGCAGCTGGAGCTGCAGCAGCTCCCCGGTGGCCCCACAAGTTCTCCATGCAGGGAATTGAGGCCAGCAGGAGTAGGGCAGTGATTGTGTCCCCATACTACAGAATACAGAATTGGCCAGGTTGGAAAAGACCTTTTGAGGTCATCGAGTCCAACCTCTCACCCAACACCATCTGATCAACTAAACCATGGCACCAAGTGCTTCACCCAGGCTCTTTTTAAATGCCTCCAGGGATGGTGACTCCACCACCTCCCTGGGCAGCACATTCCAATGGCCAATCTCTCTCTGGGAAGGATTTCTTCCTAACATCCAGCCTAAACCTCCCCTGGTGCAGCTTGAGACTGTGTCCTCTTGTTCTGGTGCTGCTTGCCTGGGAGAAGAGACCAACCCCCACCTGGCTGCAACCTCCCTTCAGGTAGTTGTAGAGAGCAATAAGGTCTTCCCTGAGCCTCCTCTTCCCCAGGCTAAGCAACCCCAGCCTCTCCTCATAGGGCTTTTGCTTCTGACCCCTCCCCAGCTTTGTTGCCCTTCTCTGGACATGTTCCAGCAACTCAACATCTACAGGAAAGATATTTAGGTCCTCATGTTGAGATGGAGCTTCCTATGTTGAAGTTTGTGCTCCTTATCTCTTGTTGTTTGGCACCACTGAGAAAAGCCTTGCCCCATCCTCTGGACACCCACTCTTTAAATGTTTATAAGCATTGATAAGACCTCCCCTTAGGAGGTCTTCTCTAAGCTAAAAAGCCCCAAGTCCCTCAGCCTTCCTTCATAGAGAGATTTTCCAGTCCCCTCATCACCTTTGTAGCCCTCAGCCTGCTTATTCACAAATATTTGAGAAGGGGATCCGTGGCCTAAACCTTTCTGCAAACAGGTGGATGAAAAGCTGGCAGGAATCAGCTTTCCTTCTGACAGTGGCTAATGTGCTTAAACCTGAACACAGCAAACAGGCTTCACCTTGAAGCAATGCACCAGAGAGGCTTCTTTCACCTTGAAGGTTTGGCAGGGTTGGGCTCCTCAATCAAGAGAGAGCCTGGAACCATTGCCAGAGTTGTCTTTGGCTTGCAAGCCACAGATGATACAGAGATTATAGGTTGTTGCCTCAGGGATTTCTCTTCTCTGAGGCTGCAGGGTTTTAAAGGAGTGAGGCTTTTGTTCACTGTGAGTGTTTCACAGCTTCTCACTGACCGCAGGTGGGGTGGGGTGGGGAGGGGAGGGTGGCATTTGTCAGCCTGGCTTTTACACACCTTCCTCATTACATGAAAGCTGGAAATCAATTGAAGTTCAGGGAGGTGTTCTAGGAAGGAAATATGTGGCTTTAAAATATGCACACAGACCTAATCCTTCTGCCCTGATTTTTTCCTCCCTTTTTTCTGGTTTTCCCTGGAGGTGTTCAAGAGGGGATTGGAGGTGGCACTTGGTGCCATGGTTTAGTCATGATGGCTGTGGTGATAGGTTGGACTTGGTGATCTTTGAGGTCTCTTCCAACCTTGGTGACTCTGTGATTCTGTAATACCCACTTTACTGGCCTTGTCAGGACAGTCTTGCAATAATGATATGTGCTCTTGGAAAAGAGGACTTCTACCTTCAGTTTTACTAATAAGTCAATAGGTAATCAGTAGAGAGCTTTGAAACATTTGCAATACCTCACCCACAAATAGCTCTCTCCAAGAACTCCCAGTGCTGGAGGGACCTGCAGGCTTTGGGGGGAGGTTGAAGACTACTTGAAGGGAACTTTTTGTGTGCAGTGAGGTACTCCAGTGAGGCTTGGCGGAGGAGAAGGTCATGGCAAACCAACTAGGCTTAAATGTTGAGGTTTCTAATAGTACAGGATGCTGGCAGCAGCCTTCTGAACTTCACAAACTGAGATCTCTCAGTAGCCAAAAGCCGGCAGGGACATCCTCCACTGGAGCAGGCTGCTCAGAGCCTTGCAAGTCCCACCTTTAGAATCTCCAGGAATTGAGCTTTAACCACCTCCCTGGGCAACCTGTTGCTGTGTTCCACCACCCTCACGGTGCAGAACTTGTTCCTCACATCCAATCTTAATCTGCTCTGCTCTAATTTTAAACTATTGTCCCTTGTCCTGTCCCTGCAGGCCTTTGCCCCCAGTCCCTCCGCAGCTTCTTGTAGCCCCCTTCAGGTACTGCCAGGACACTATTAGGTCTCCCTGGAGTCTTCTCTTCTCCAGGCTGAGCAACCCCTGGCTGGGGTTGGGCTTTGCCTGAGCATTCCTGGGAGTTTATCTGTTTGTTTTCTCACTGTTAGGGGTGATGACTCAGGGAGAAGGCAGCTTGCTGAAGAGCTCGTGATTTTCTGCAGTCCTGGAGCACTGTGCTTTTGTCCTATGCTGAAGAGAACATCTGTGAGGATCATTATGCTGTTGACTCGCTCAGAGAACACAAATTACCTTCTATTATACAAGGGTTTTGTCGGAGGACAAGTCACTCACTAGCCAGCATTGGGAATTGCCTCTCCTGGCTGTCTAGACCCTGCAGATGAGGTGCAGGGAAAGCTTGCCGGGATCAGGTAGCAGCATTTTGTGTGACAAGTGCTAACTTGATGGCGTTGCTGCAATTAACGTTGTGGCATTTCAATAGGTGAAGGGATGGCACTGCTGTGATGCCCTCAGGCTGAGTGAGAGGCTTCACAGAGGAAGTCCCCAGGGGAATTTCATTTTGTTCACCCTGATGTCTCAGGACCCAGGCAGAGGTAGATGATAGGATGGCTGTTGGCCTCCCCTAAATGATGTAGCTCAGGCTTCCCACAGTGGTCAGAGCACACTCATGTCAGGGTGGATGTGCCTAACCCTGCCTTTCACTCAGACTGCTCTGGATACTCGGGTCAGAAATCATCATCAGACTGTTGCAGCCTCTGTCTCAAACTCTGGAGATCTTCCAGAGTTTCTTCCTTGTTCCTTGTTTCTCTCCCTTGTTTCTCTCCCTCCTTTCTCCCCTCGTTTTTCCCTGTCTTCTGAGCCTCTGGATTTTTATGGTTGTGTCACTGCTTCTGAGGAACATCTGACCCTGCTTTTGAACTCGGGTATCAGCTGTTTGCCTAGCAGCTATCACCTGTCCGGCATGGCTGTGTGCTTTAACTACACTTCCACTTGGTACAGCAGCAATCTGGGACGTCAAAGTGTGTCAGAAAAGAGAGGGGGGATAGCAGGAAGAGCCAACTGACTCATGATCCCTGTTGGAGCGCTGCAGGGTGCTGCAAAACAAGCCCAATCCTACAGCCTGGTGCTGCAGGGAGTCAGGAGAGAAGGGACAGTGCTCATTCCCAGCACTGGACACTTTCAGGTTTCAACTGAACAGGGTTCTGGACCATCTGAACGTGGGGAGAAACTCCTTTGGTGCGTGGGTGCTGGAGCCCTGGAGCAGGCTCCCCTGAGAGGCTGTGGAGTCTCTTTGTCTGGAGAGCTTCCAACCCCAGCTGGGATTGTGACCTGGGGCAAGCTGCTGTGGGTGCCGTGGGGTTGGATCTCCAGAGGTCCCTTCCAGCCCCCCCCAGTGTGTCGTTCTGTGGTCTGGTGTCAGGATTTATTTCTTGCAGTTTCAAAGCCATTAGCCCCCTTTCTGCCTGCAGGTGACTTTAATAGAAGTGATAGGAGAAAAATAAAAAAGCCAAGCATCCAATTTAGTCTTTTCCTGCTCGGGAGGATGGAAAGCAGCTGCCTACCCTTGAGGAGCACGCTGTTGTGTTAACCAGTGATGCCCTTGAGCTGTCCTATCCATTTCACTTCCCAGTTTCCTGAAGAGTTGCTCTTCCCTAGGTGCAGCTTTGTCTTGCAGAAGTACCAACTCCTAGCACTGTGTGAAAACACAGCAGCAGGCAGAGAGAAACCAATTCCCTCGACAGCAAACAAGGGAAGGATTTTTATCATTTCCACTGGATGTACTCCAGGAATTCTCTCCTCCTAGCTATTATCTTTCCCTACAGCGTGGAATATTCAATTAAACCTTCTCCCCAATTGGCCATAACTTTCAATGGGAATTAAAGCTGTTCTGTTTAGGTAATGCCATCCATCACCCAGCTTAATGTTGGGAGACAATAGGAATGGTTTCACCTGATCCTGTGAATTAACCTCAGCTGACATTCTTCATGTTCCATTTCCTCAAAACCACAGAGGACAGCAAACATTTAGCACCTTTCCTGTCCTGGTCTGAGCCGGAGCAGGGCTGGTTCTGTTCAGGGCTGGCACTGCCCAGCTCAGGCTCTGCTCAGGGAGCTCCTTGCTGAAGCTCAGGGCAGCTTGGCACAGCCAGGGGCTGCTCCTAGCAGGGAGAAGCTCAGGGCAGAGTCTCTGCCAAGACCTGGGCTGCATAAAGCCTCTGCCTCAGTCTTGCTGCTGGCCACACCAAGGGCACTGCTACAGCTTGTGCTGCACCTTAGGGGGCAGGAAGGCAGAGATGGCAGCTGTGGGGAGGAGCAGGCAGGACAGGGGAGCCTCAAGTGCCCCCCAAGGGACTGCAGCCCCTGGAGGGCATCTTCAGGAGCAAGCTGAGGGATCCTCAGAGTCAAGTGTCTTCTTCCCTGGCTGCTGTCCCAGGAGGACTCTGTCCCTTCTGCTTTCCATCCTCATCCCTGTGCTTCTCAATCCAATTCCACACTCCAGCTCTTGAATCTGGTTCTCATCTGCTGCTGAGTCCAGGCTGGGCCTTGCCCAGTGCCTGCCCCAGCATCAGTGGTGCCAGTGGTGCCCTCTTTGGGTTAGCTCTTGGTTTGTTTCTCTTTGTCTGTATTCCATGGTGGTGGTGTTCTCTCCATCTCAGCTGGTTTGGTTTCCTTCCCATCCCATCAGTCTCTCTCCCTTCTTCCCTTTCTCTTCCCTTTGGGAAGGCAGAGAGGTTCCTGGGGAGCCCTGGTGGCTAGCCCAGCTTTGACTCTGGACACTCTGTTCACTGGAGGCATTTAAAAAGAGACTGGGTGAGGCACCTAGTGCCATGGTTGAGTTGATTAGATGGTGTTGGGTGATAGGTTGGACTTCATGATCTCAAAGGTCTTTTCCAACCTGCTTAATTCTGTAATTCTGTACTCTTGCACACCCAAGCACTGGCCCAGCTTCTGTATTTTACAGCTGTATCACTGGATAAAATGTGTTTTAATTCTCTTGCTTTCCAGCCATGAATGCCACACTCAGAGCTATCAACTTTATGGGCCAGGTGTAAGGTTCTTCCTTGCAGTGAATGAAGCTGTTTAGGGAGTGAAGGATCTCAGGATCTCAAGAACAAGTCAGGATATCATCATCTAGCCCTGCATGCTTTGTGGTTATTATTGTCTTTTTCTGCCAGCAACAGGAAGATGCACACAGGTATAATTTAAAGCTGGAGACTGTGAAATGTGTTTTGAATAATAGATGAGTCTCAGTCAGATATCCTTAACATGTAATTAAAGACAAATACAAGCAATCCGATGATGCTTAGTGCATTCTCCTTTGTGCTGGTGCCTGAGGGAGGAGACCTGGGCGAGAGGTTGCTCCACTGTAATCTCCCTGGCAGAGTCTCTCTGAAATCCTTCAGTGGAAAGGACAGATTTTTTTTTTCCTCCCTGGAGTACAGAGCTATTGCTCTGGCCCTGATAAATCCAGCTGATTTCCCAGGGTCAGGGAATACAAAGGCTAGGCACATTCATTCTCACCCTCCTCCCCTCTTGAAGATGCATTGTCTTCTCTTCCTTCCCTTTTCTTTCCCCTTCCCTTTTCTTTCCCCTTCCCTTTTCTTTCCCCTTCCCTTTTCTTTCCCCTCCCTTTTCTTTCCCCTTCCCTTTTCTTTCCCCTTCCCTTTTCTTTCCCCTTCCCTTTTCTTTCCCCTTCCCTTTTCTTTCCCCTTCCCTTTTCTTTCCCCTTCCCTTTTCTTTCCCCTTCCCTTTTCTTTCCCCTTCCCTTTTCTTTCCCCTTCCCTTTTCTTTCCCCTTCCCTTTTCTTTCCCCTTCCCTTGTACATCTCATGATCTTGGTGTTTTATGTAGTCATTCTTCTCCCAACTCCTGTACCCACATATTTCCTGCATCTCCATCAAGGTGGACATCTGGCAGCAGACTGGATGGCAGTGTGGCTTCCTGGCAAGAGTAATGTTTGGACTCAGTGATCTTAAAGGTCTTTCCCAACCAAACTGATTCATAATTCCTTTCTATGATTCGAAGTGGCATCCCTGCTCATGCCCCTGCGAGTCTCTACACTCAGTAGTGAAGGAAGCCTCCTGATGGCCCACAATTGCCCTGATGATACTTGCAAAGTCTGATGTGAAGGGGAAAAGGCAGAAGATGACCAGAAAATGCCCAAATAAAAGCATTAAAGCAAGGCTCCTTCCATTCAGCTAAAAGCCTTGCTGGCTGTGAGCAGCTTCACTGGGTCCTTAGCCTGTGCTGTGCTTGTGACACTCCTCAGTGGCAGCCAGACATTGACACTGATGAGCAGAAAAGTCTCAGTGCAATCAAGATAACTGATCTTTTTAGGGAAGAAAAGTTGATTTCCTTTATGTTCTCAGCAGCTACCCTGAAGATAAAACTCTGATACAAGCTGGAGAGAGAGCAGTGAACTTCCTGCTGTAACTTTTTGTGGGGGTTTTGAGCAAGGTGAGGACAGACTGAGGGAGTTGGGGTTGTGCAGTCTGGACAAGAGAAGGCTCCAAGGAGACCTAATTGTGGCCTTCCAGGATCTGAAGGGGGCTCCAAGAAAGCTGGGGAGGGACTTTTGAGGGTGTCAGGGAGTGACAGGACTGGGAGGGATGAGAAAAACTAAAAATGGGGAGATTGAGATTGGATGTTAGGAAGAAGTTGTTCCCCATGAGGGTGGTGAGAGCCTGGCACAGGTTGCCCAGGGAGGTGCTGGAAGCCTCATCCTTGCAGGTTTTTGCAGCCAGGCTGGAGGTGGCTGTGAGCAACCTGATCTAGTGTGGGGTGTCCCTGCCCATGGCAGGGGACTTGGAACTGGCTGATCCTTGAGGTCCCTTCCAACCCTGACAATTCTCTGGTTCTCTGAAAAGTGTCACTACCACCTCCTTTCTAGGGTGAATGATTCACAGCCTCTTGCTGCGAAGATGCTTGGTTTATGGTATCATGATTTTCTGTGTTCTGAGTACAGGGAGATTCCATCAAGTGCCTGTCACATTTTCCCTCTGTTTCATGCAGATGACAACACACTGCATGGGCCAGTTTTCCTTCAGGAGCCCAACAGCATGATCTTCCCCTTGGATTCAGAGGAAAAGAAAGTGAAGCTGAGATGTGAAGTGAAAGGAAATCCCAGACCAACCATTGGGTTTGTTGATTGTTTCACTGTTTTTTAGCATGACCTCCTCATTATTTCAGTGTCCTCCAAGTGCCCTTCTCTTGTGTGTATCAAGCAATGTAACTCTGGGATACTCCTGGAGTCTACATAGGTGCTGATAAGAAAAGAAAATAGCATCTCTGATCAGGGGAATCTGAGAGCCCTGGGGCTGTTGAGCCTGGAGAAGAGCAGACCCAGAGGGGATCTAAACAATGCTCAGCAAGAGCTGAAGGACCTGTGGGGGGCAAGAGGCTGGGGCCAGGCTCTGCTCAGTGGTGCCCAGGGTCAGGAAAATGGGCAATGTGCACAAACTGGTACCCAGGAGGCTCCATCTGAACAGGAGGAGAAACTTGTTGGGTGTGAGAATGCTGGAGGCCTGGAGCCCCAGGAGGTTGTGGATTCTCCTTGTCTGGAGAGCTTCCAAGCCCAGCTGGACTGGGTGCCCTGCATTAGCAGGGGGGTTGGACCAGATGAGCCCCAGAGGTTCTCCTTGTCTGGAGATCTTCCAACCTCCCCTGGCCAGTGTGACCCTGGGCAAACTGCTGTGGGTGGCCTGTTTTAGCAGGGGGGTTGGACTGGATGATCTTTAGAGGTCTCTTCCAGCCCCCATCATGCTGGGATTCTCTGATCAGGAAGTCCAAAACCATAGCAGCTTTCAGATAAGAATTCTAAAAGGTTATGAAAGATAATCTTGGCTCCCAGATTATCTATCCTTTCCCAGAAATGTGGGCAAAGCTCTTAATGGTTTTGAGCTTTAGTAACTGCTTTGGGATCCTTAGTAAGCACATGTGATACTACTACAGTGCTGCTGCTGCTGCTGGAAGTACTGGGTTTTTTTCCTCTAGTGCCTTTCACACCAAAGTAAATGGCACTCTGAAACCAATTAGAGTTGTCAGGCCTCAGCCTCTCTGCTGCCTTCTGACACAACCAGCTAGTTCATGCCATAAACCTTGGTGAGTCACTGGTGTGAACACCTCCAAATTGCTTCTCAGTAGGTTGTGGTGCAGGGAGCTGCTGTATGGCTGTGGCTCCTTTTCATGTCCATCAAGGGGTGGTGGGGGATGCAAGAGCTGCAAGCTGGAGCAGAGGAGGCTCCACGTGAACATAAGTTGTTTAAGCCCAGGCTGGATGAGGCTCTGTCCAGCCTGATCTAGGGTAGAGTGTCCCTGCCCATGGCAGGGGGGGTTGGAACTAGATGATCCTTGTGGTCCCTTCCAACCCTAACTGAAACTATGAAACTATGAAACTATAAGTAAAAACTTTTTCACTGTGAGGCTGCTGGAGCCCTGGAGCAGGCTGCCCAGAGAGGCTGTGGTGTCTCCTTCTCTGGGGACATTCAAAACCTGCCTGGATGTGTTCCTGTGTGATCCTGCTCTGGCAGGGATATTGATCTGGATGATTTTTCGAGGTCCCTCCCAACTCCTACCATTCTGTGAGGGTTGCTGTAAGTGGGGCAGCTTGGTGCTGGCGTTTCTCAGTGCCCCAGTTTGTGCCAACATCTGCTGTGAGTGAATTCTCTTCGATTTAAAAACAACCAACCAGCAAGTTTGGGAGAGGGGAAAAAAAAGAAAGAAAAGAAAGAAAGAAAGAAGCAAATCTCAGTGGACTTGAATGGTTTAAAGATCCTTGTTTGGGGACCTCCCCTTGCAAAATGATTAATTCCAAAGAGCAGCAGCAGCAGCAACTACAGAAACATTAATCACATCTGAGACTGAAATATATGCCAAGGCTATTGCTCTTTCAGTTAAATACTGGAATATTTCAATCCTGGGCAGGAAATTTGCATTTTCATGCACTTCTTCTTTTTAAGTAAGTAGTCAAAAATGGTTTAAATCTATTTATTTATTTATTTATTTATTTATTTATTTGTCACAGAATTGTCAGGGTTTGGAAGGGACCTCAAGGATCATCTAATTCCAGCCCCACTGCCATGGGCAGGGACACTTTCCACTAGATCAGGTTGCCCAGAGACACATCCAGCCTGGCCTTGAAAACTTCTATTCTTGGGGATTCCACCACCTCTTTGGGCTACCTGTTCCAGTGTCTCACCACCCTTATGGTGAAGGACTTCCTGACATCTAATCTAAATCTGCCCTCCTCTAGTTTGCATCCATTTCCCCCAAGTCCTATCGCTACCCAACACCCTAAAAGTCCTTCACCATCCATCTATCCATCTTTCTACCTACCTACCTACCTACCTACCCACCCACCTACTTACCTACCTACCCACCCACACACCTACCTACCTATCTACCTAACCTATCTACCTACCTACCAACTACCTACCTACCTATCTACCTAACCTACCTATCTGCCTACCTACCAGCTACCTACCTACCTATCTACCTACCTACCTGTCTATCTACCTAACCTATTTATCTACCTACCTATCTACCTAGCTGTCTATCTACCTACCTATCTACCTACCTACCTACCTACCAAACCGATCTACCTAACCTACCTATTTAATCTATCTAATCAATCTACCTAATCTATCTAATCTATCTGCCTATCCTACCTTTGTATCTTTCTGCCCATCTGTCCATTTCACTTCTTGCTGTCTGTGTCAAGCCCCCCGGAGCGCTCATTACCAGCAGCAGCGTCTTCAGCTCTGGCATTCTGTGCTGCAGGTGGAAGCTAAACGGGACCAGTATCGACATCGGGATGGATTACCGCTACAGCGTGGTGGAAGGCAACCTGTTGATCAATAATCCCAATAAAACCCAAGATCCTGGAACATACCAGTGTGTAGCAACAAACCCCTTTGGAACGATTGTCAGCAGAGAAGCAAAGCTTCAGTTTGCTTGTAAGTAGCAACCCAACCTCCAGCCCTGCAGCATGCTGGAAACACTGAGAGTAATGCTTCTGTCCCTGACCTTTGCCTGCTGCACAGCAGAGGACTCTCTGAGCTGTTCACCTGGATTTAGAGGGGGAATGGGAACAAGGAGTAGATGCCTTGGGTTGTGATTATTTAACTGAAATTAAGTGCAATAAGCAGGGTGAAATATCTTATGTCTTGAGAAAGAGGCCACCGAGGAAAGTGTCTGGATCTTATCACTGACTTCTTTCCCTTCCTTGGAGAATTAAAGCTTCAGAACATTTCAAGGAGCAAACATTTTATTAAAGATCAATACACAGTGGCAGTATCCACAAGTCCTGGTTGGATGTTAGGAAGAAGTTCTTCCCAGAAAGAATGTGCTGCCCAGGGAGGTGGTGGAGTCACCATCCCTGGAGGTGTTCAGGAAGAGACTGGATGGGGCGCTTGGTGCCATGGTTGAGTTGGTCAGATGGTGTTTTATGATAGGTTGGACTGGATGATCTCAAAGGTCTTTTCCAACCTGGTTAATTCTGTATTCTGTGCTTCAGCACAAGTCATTTCAGGGTTGAGTAATAGATTTAACTCTGTGTGAAAGGGGAAACAGGCTGCTTCATATTGCTTAGGGGTTAAATTCTCTGTTGCAGCCTCTTGTCAAAAGCTAAGGATGCCAGAAGCAGCAGAGCTCGATGGGAAATGGCATTGTATGAAATTATGTAAAGCCAGCAATGTGCTGTGGGAGGAAAGGGACCAGTTATGCTCTGGAAGTGTTTTGCACAGCACCAGAAGAACCTTCCAGTGAGGGTGGGGAGACACTGGAACGTGTTGCCCAGGGAGGCTGCAGATTCCCCCTCCCCAGATGTGTTCAAGGCCCCGTTGAAGGATCTGGGCTGGTGGGAGGTGTCCCTGCCTCTGGCAGGAGGGTTGGAACTGAATGATCTTTAAGGTCCCTTCCAACCCAAAGCATTCTGTGACTCTGTGACTTGCAGCCCAGAAAGCAAATCACTTCCTGGGCTGCATCAAAAGATGTGGCCACCGGATCAAGAGAGGTAATTCTGCCACTCTGCTCTGCTTCTTCGGTGCTTCAGTTGTTAGTTGCTTATTAACCAAGATCTTCTAAACACAGAGAAGCCTTCATCATTTTGCTTTTGCTTCAGCTGCAGAGTGTTTATCAAGTTCTGCATATTTCCATTTCTGGACCACAGATCTGGCAAAACCCTTTCACAATGTCTCGTTGGCCAAGTACAAATCTGGGTTGGCTGATTCTTAGTTAAGAATCAGCCTTAGTTAAGAAGATTGAATCTTCTTAGTTAGGAAGATTGAATTCAAACCCAAAGCTTGTTCTTTTCCAGTTAAAGTCATGATGGAGAACTTGAATAAATGAGTTTAGTTTTGACTGCAAAAAAACCAAATGTTTATCTTAGATTGCTAAACCAGCACAATCCAATTAGAAACACTTGGATCTAATTAGCATTTCTCAGGGTAGGCTCTGTGCTGTCACAAAACAGTAACTCAGTTTGTCTTGTACAGCCAGAATTAGCTGAATTATGAAATGCACAGAGAGGTTTGAGAGTCTGACAAGAGCCCTGCCTCTAAGAACCAGTAAAATGGGCATCTGTGTTAGCAGTGTGTGATTCTCAACCCTGACACCCACGCTGTGTGGCTTGAGAGAGCTACTTCTTGCCTTTATGGGCTTTTATTCCAAACATGACCCTTTTGGAGTGGCCTTCTGTAGGTTCTGTGTGGAATAACCTGGAACACCATATGGGGAGGACCCCTGGGGATTGGATGTGGCACTTGGAGCCATGGTTTAGTTGTCACGAGGTGTTGGGTGACAGGTTCGACTTGGTGATCTCTGAGGTCCTTTCCAACCTTATTGATTCTATTCTATGATTCAGCTCTCCTCAGAGAGCTCTCTTAAACCTGTTTGCTCTCAGTTGCTCTCTGAAGATTTTATTTCCCTTTTCTCAAGTTGTTTTCCTTGCCTTTACAGCTTTCTCTGGCACCTAGGTTGCATAAGCAGGCTGTGACCCAGCTCCAGCAAGTCACCTTGGACTTTCATGCCTCACTATGTCAAACATGATGACTGAGCTGTGGAAAGGCTTCCAGCAGAAGCTGCCCAGCAGAAAAAGACCTGGGGGGTCTGCTGCCTAACCAAATATGAGCCAGCAGTGGGCTCAGGTGGTCAAGAAGACCAACAGCATCCTGGCCTGGATCACAAATAGTGTGGCCAGCAGGAACAGAGAAGTGAATGTCCCCCTGAGCTCAGCACTGGTGAAGACACATCTTGAGTGCTGGGTTGAGTTTTTGGGCCCACTCACTCCAAGAAGGATATTGGGGGGCTGGAGCAGGTCCAGAGAAGGGCAATGAAGCTGGGGAAGGGTCTGGAGAGCAGGGCTGGCGAGGAGTAGTAGAGGGACTTGGCATTGTTTAGTATGGAAAAGAGGAGACTGAGAGGAGACTGTGTTGCTCCTTACAACTCCCTGGAAGGGAGGGTGGAGCCAGGTGGGAGCTGGTCTCTTGTCCCTAGTACCAGGTGATAGAATGAGAGGAAGTGGCCTCAGGTTTGCCCCAGGGAAAGTTTAGACTGGATATTAGAAAAAGATCCTAGGTGAAAGGGTGATCAGGAGCTGAAACTGGCTGCCCAGAGAGGTGGTGGAGTTACCATCCCTGGAGGTGTGGACATGGCACTCAGGGACATGGTATAATGGCCATGGTGGTGTCATGTTGATGCTTGGACTTGATCTTAGAGGACTTTTTCCAACCAAAATGACTCTGTGGTTTGATTAAAGACTCAGGACTGTGCTGAATAACCACACCTGTCCACAGCAGCCCCTAACTCTCTAGCCTGACTGGTGTGCTGTAGGGTTTTTGTGTTAGCTCATTTCAATGTCTGAGGAGAGCTTTTGCTGAGGCTTTTAAGGCTGATGTCTGAGGGTTTGAGCTTGCTTTTTTGTTTTCACTCCTCTTAAGGGTTAAGTTGTGAATCCTGGGGCATCATTAATACCTGTTTGCTCATTCTTCAAGGGCTGCATTATTCTCCTCTCACATTTTCTCTGCAGATTAAACCAAGATCTCTCTATTCAACCCCTGGTGGAGGTCAGAGAGGGTCAGCAATTTAATCCTTGAAATATGTATTTAGGTTACAAACTCATTATGATGAAAGTGCTACTACCTCCCCCCAATACTTGCTTGGTGCTCCATCATTTACATTTAAAATTTGTTCTTTTCTTTTTGTTTGGTTTTCCTTGTTTAAAATTCATTTCCAGGGCCATTCATGTCTGAATTGGAATGGATATTCAGAAAGTGAAGGAATCTGCTCTGCCCCAGCACCACAATATGGATCAATGATACCCTAAACCCTGTGTTTATAGCAATACAGGCATTCAGCAGCTTAAAGAAAACCACAAAAACCCCAAACCCCAAGCTTTAGACTCCAAGTCTGGATTCTAGCAGTGGCTCCTGCAAAGTGCTGTCCAAACCCCCAGCTGAAGTAGCTCAAATGATGTGCTTTTGATTTGAGGGGCTAGGGCTGAGCTTGACAATTTTATTCACTTTGCTGTAGTTTCTGTTTGGAAATAACAGTGAAATCAATAAGAAGTTATGCCTGGAAAAGAAGCACAGCTCTGATGCAGCAGTTTGGAGATGTACCCAGCCAGTCAGACACAGGATTCAAGCTGTTTACTGTGGCCAGGATCCTGCTTCCGTTTCAGTCGACAATAAAACTCGAATTGATTTTTAGTGGCACCAGACCTGGGCCATACCCCTCAGAAAGTGATGAATTTGCAAGTTGTTCTGCCTGCTCAGCTCCTGCTCTCTTTGGCAGGACTCAAAGGTGCTGGGCAGCTCTTGGATGTGGGTAGGAGCAGTGCAGAGGCTCAGTCTGGACACCCCTGTGCCCCTCACTTCAGGGTCTCCACATCATGACTGCATCCACCCGCACCAGCTAATGCGTCCCCAGGGATGAGGCCGTGGCTCCACTCTGCTCTCTCAGCAGATGACTCCATCTTCTCCCATGAAGCCACCCCCAGTGCTGGTAGATGAAATATCCTTTCCCTGCTGTGATAACTAGACTCAATTTGGCCTTAAACTCCTCAGCAGGATTTGCAGCTTAACCTGAGAAGAGACAAAGCCAGCACCACCCGCAGTAATGCTGCTTGGAAATAACCCCTCTGGAGAGCTGCTGAGTAGCCAGGCAGTAGCTGTTGCCCTGTGTTGTTGATTTGGAAATGAGTATCTAAAGAGGCCAATCAAGTTCAGATTGGTGTGGGGGTTTTTTTCCAGTCATGCCATTGCTTTGCTCCCCTGTTGTTGTAAAAGCTGCCTAGAAGTGATGGCTGTGAACCACAAGCTGTTAGACCAATGGGAGCTACTTTTCTGGGGGGGGTGTAGCATTTTGCACACCCCCCTCACCAGGAGGACAGTTGGTGTCCTTCATCCCACCCTCCACAGACACTGCTCTGAAGTTGGTGCCTTTCCAACCTGGAGCCAATTCCTATAAATCATTTTCCTCAGGATCTGTAATTTACCAGCTCCGTGCTAATGCTCTTGGTATGCCCTGCAGTTGGCAAAAACGAAATTGAGACATCCAGGGTGGGGCTGAGATACCAATTTTCAGAAGAGAAATGAGGCCCCAGGAGAGGGGAACAACGGGGCTGAAGGATGGATGTCCTCAGAGGATGCTGGAGCTGCAGCAAAGCATCTCTGTGCTGCCCTTGAGAGCCCAGGGCTGCGGGCAAGGAGATTAAATGGAAGAGGAAATGTCTCCTCCTCCTCCTCCCCCTCCTCCTCCTTCCCCTCCTCCTGCAGACAGCCCCAGTCAAGCAAAGCGGTTGATTTTGTGTGTGAAATTTAGCCTGAACTGTTTTGCTGTGTTTGAAGATTAAGCCATGCCTGGAAGGAAGGGTTTGGAGGTGGACTTCTCTTTACTGTGAACTGGTGCAGCAGCATCAAACTTATCTTCTGTACACGAGAAAAGGAAGTTGAGGCAAGACCTTCTCACTATCTGCAACTACCTGAAAAGAGGTTGGGGCCAGGTGGGGGTCAGTGTCCTCCCCCAGATACCAAATGACAGGATGAGAGGAAACAGCCTCAAGTTGTGCCAGGCTTAGCTTGGATATTAGGAAAAAAATTCTTCACTGAAAGAGTGGCTAAGCCCTGGAAGAAGGTGCCCAGAGCAGTGGTGGAATCCCCACTCCTGGAGGGGTTTAAAAGCCATGGAGATGTGATGCTGAGGGGCATGGTTTGGTGGTGGACTTGGCAGTGTGAGGTTAATGGTTGCACTCTTGGAGGTCTTTTCCAACCATTATGATTCTATCATACATTGTCCATCGGACAATTCATTTGTAGGAACACTTCATTTTCCTCTTCATTGCCAGGAGCATGCTCCTAACTTCAGGGAATCCCAGCACTGTGTCCAGAAACTGTTTTCCCCCCACCCCCACTGTATTAAAAGAATTTGTTTTATAGATCTATTTCTGCAATAAGAATTGTTGCACATGGATTAGGAGCTGGGACTCAGCACTGCACAACGCAAGCAGTAACAGAGAACAGAGTCATGAGGTGGTTGAACGAGAATGCTTTGGGTCTTGACCTACCATCCCCAAATCATTGCATTCTGATGGGAGACAAATGACAATTACTCCCAACATTACAGTCAGAGGGATTCTTTCCAGTATTCCCACTGCTGGAATGATTCCTGTAGCCAAGCAAATCCCATCATTTTTGCTCTTAGTTGCTAAGAAACAAACTCTAATCGCTGCTCCAATTCCTTGCCGCCGGACCCTCTTATTGCCCTGAAGTGCATTCGTTTGCTTTGTGGAGATTAAATGATCAATGAAGTCATTCTTTCAAGAACAATTAATAAAGAAAACATTTGCAGGGCCCCACCAAACTCTCTGCCTTCCCTAAACGAGCCAGCCCAGCAATGACCACAGGGATTGATCCACTGAAGCCGTTCTGCACCCAAATTAAATCGTTGCCACAGAGATTAACCAATGTCTGAGCGTGGAGGAAAGGTGACCTGTTTGAAACACCCTGGAAATTAAGGAGATGGAAGGTTTAGGTTGTGGGTTTTTTTCCAGGAGGCAGCTGGGAAGATGGGTGTGCACAGTTCTGCTTGTCCTCCAAATCCCATCAGCTGCCCGTGCCATCCTCTTCGGGAAGTTTGTTTTGTCTGGCTGCAGAGGGCACAAAGCCACTACCCTGTGGTTTCCTGCCTCATTCCTTTTGCTGCTTCCCTGTGAGACCTCTTCTGAACAGCTCCCTGGCTGGGAGTCTTCAGCATCCTGTGTGGGAGCTGCCCACCTGCATTAAGATGGGGAAATCATCGAATCCCAGATGCATTTGGGTTGGAAGGGACCCAAGGCAAAAAAGTCATCTAGTCCAACCCCCCTGCAAAGTCAGCAGGGACATCAGCTGAACATGAGCCAGCAGTGTGCTCAGGTGGCCAAGAAGGCAAACAACATCCTGACCTGGATTACAAATAGTGTGACAAGCATGAGCAGGGAAGAGCTTGTCCCCCTGTACTCCGCACTGGTGAGGCCACACCTTGAGTACCCTTGAGGTTTGGGGCCTTCACTTCAAGAAGGACATTGAGGTGCTGGAACAGGTTCAGAGAAGGGCCACAAAGGTGGTGAAGGTCTTGTGAGGAGCAGCTGAGGGGCCCAGAGTTGTTTAGTGTAGTTGTTTAGGCTGAGGAGAGTCCATGCCCACAACCTCTCTGGGCAGCTAGTTCCAGGCCTCCAGCACCCTCAGACCAAAGTTTTTCCTGTGTTCAGATGGAATCTCCTGGATTCCAGTTCATGCCTGTTGTCCCTTATTCTGTTGCTAGGCATCACTGAAAAGTATCTGCTCCTATCCCCTTGCCCCCCACCATTTAGCTCTTGCTGAGCATTGCTCAGATCCCCTCTGGGGCTGCTCTTCTCCAGACTCAACAGCCACAGGGCTCTTAGCCTTTCCTCCTCACAGAGATGCTCTAAGGCCCCTCAGAATCTTCCCAGCAGGAAGAGAACAGCAGGTGACTTGCAGCCCTTATTCCCCAGCATGATGAAAGACATGAAGGCAAAAAGAAAAGGGCTGCCTTGTTGCTTGTTTGGAAGCAAAGATCAAATCCCAGCGAGGTGCTGTTGATATGGTGTTCCAGGAGGAGCCATCCTGGTGAGGAGAAGTGGCTCATGCTTGCTGTCAGAGAGGAAGGAGAAACTGGTCCAAGTACTGCCTGAGAATGCTTGCCTCCTGCAGCTGAGTGTTGGCCATTGGCAATGCTCAGGAAAAAGCTGTCACAGTCTTTGGGATGCAAGGTAGAAGCCTGAGGAGGAATCTTAGCTATGTGGGTAGACAAATCAGTCTGTCTTTGATGGAGACATGGTCAGAAAGACCTGGCAAGATTGAAGCCTCATATTGAGTGTCTTTAGAGAGGGATGTCAACATGCAAGATGATGCATAGGTCAGAGATGTGAGTGATGAGAGGGCTTGGGATTAAACCAAGCTCCTGGCTTGCAGAGCATCACACCAGCTTTCTCCTTTCCTTACTCAAGTGAGGCCATTTGCAGCTTGCTCTGGCTCACCCAGGAGAAGCTGTGGGGCCTTCTCCGTGGCAGCAGGCACCATGCCTGCCTCCTCTGAGAGGTGGTCTACCTTGTGTTCAGACCTGGAGCTCCCCCACCTCCACCTTTCTTCTAGTCGTGCAGCCAAGCTGAGACTTCAGAGCAAACCCCACCATGAAAGCCCTCCAGTTGCAGGTGTCCCCGTGACAAAGATTCATCTGAGAATTTTTGCATCTTGCAGGAGTGATGACAGAAAAGATCAAGGAAAGGAAAGACCTGGAAGTCCAAACTGGAGCTGGCCACTTGGTAGATACAGACAGGCAGCACCTTGCTCGATGCCTACCATAAGAAAGCCCAAGCCAAAATATTTCCCAAAGGAGAGGCAGGTAGGGGAGGGGCAAGATGTTTCCCTCTGAAACTTCTCTTTTTCTGTCAGTAGAAATCCCAGGGAAATTTCTGTTCTAAAGGTCAAATTAGAAAGCTTTCATCCCTACACTTGTGAAACTACCTCTGGAATCAATGACTCTAAAAATTATCCACCAGAGCACCAGCTCTTAAGCTCAAATTCTATTAAGTTACCTCTCAAAAGGGGGCTGTCTTCAGAGCTGCACAGCCCACCAGCTAGCCCTGACACAACAGCAAGGCCAGGGGCAGGAGGACTTCATCTCTGTGTATTTGTGAGAAGGGGGGTGACATAAAACCTGCCTTTTAAAAAGCCAGGCACAGGTTTTATAGAGATAGTGTTGAGAGATATGAGAGCCATAAATATCAGGAGGCAAATCTTGTCAAGTGTTTCGAGAGCAAAAAGCTTTAATGCTTTTGTGGGTGCTAGTCATCAGTTAAAGTGCTTTCAGCCTGCCTTCCTAGAGACAGGCTATGATTTCTTCCAGCCAATGCCCTCTACAATCTGAAATTGATTGAGATGCACTAGGATCTCATCTTCAAGACTACTTTATAGGCCAAATTAGCTTCGTTTATAGTCTACAGCCAATGAAGTCGTAATATTCCGTGGGCAATGATGCAAATGACTTCTGTCTCCATCTGCTTGTGTATTTTGTCCAGGATGTGAAAGTATCTTCTGTTGTGTGTGGAAAGTTATGCAAATGTGATGGAACCAATTTGGAAGAGGGCTCAGGAGCTATCTCTTGGTGGAAGGTTCTTTTTTCAGTGTGAAGCAGGAAGATTTGGCCAGTCCCTCTGATCAGTTTGGGGGGGGGGTTGTGTTCAGCATGATGTCATTGCCAAGCTCTTCAGCTTCCCCTTGAGAGAAGCCATGTGGTCTGTAATAAAAACCAGAATCCCATCGACTTCAATCCAAGGGCTGAAGATGACCTTAAACATCATTCTACATTTCAGATTGTTGGGATCATCTGCAAATTACAGGAGGGGTGTGAGAATGCAAACCCCATTATGCTCTGCAAATCTCTTTAAGTTGTGCCTGAAAATTGACTTTAGGTGCCTGAGCTGTATCTGTGTACCTAAGTGGATTGTGCATTTCACATCTATGAAGATCTAATTACCCCTTACCTGTACCACTGCTTTACATCCTGTTGTACAGGCACCTTGAAGTTCATTTCATCTGTGTAGTAGAGGTGTATTTTTCTCCCCTACAGAAGATCCCAGATTACCAGTGATCAAGTTTTAGCTTCCTAAGTTGCCATTCAGGTTTTAAATGATCAGATTTGGTTTTAGCCATTTAGGTTTTAAATGATCAAATTCTGTTTTTAACCATTCAGGTTTTAAATGATCAGATTTGTTTTTTAACCATTCCAGATTTAAATGATCAGATCCATTTTAACCATTCAGGTTTAAATGATCAGATCCATTTTAACCATTCAGGTTTTAAATGATCAGATCCATTTTTAACCATCCAAGTTTCTCATACCCAACCAAGACTCAAGGTGAAATGCCAAACCAGCCTCCCCATGCAATCGACATGGGCTGAAAGAATCCCTTATGTGGTAACCCAAGGGTTTGTTGCTAACTTAACTGAGGTATTAGTAACCTAATCAAAGCCTTAGTTATAGCACAGGTACAATGATACTGAGGCTGGATGCAGACTATTCAGCTATTGCTGATTGCTTGGTTAGGAGAACACGATGGTGAGGAGGCTCAGCAGGTCAAGAGAGGTGATTCTGCCACTCTGCTCTGCTCTGGTGAGACCTCACCTGAAGTACTGTCTCCAGCTCTGGAGCCCCCAACATGACACAGACATGGACCTGCTGGAGAGGGTCCAGAGGAGGGCCATGAAAATGATCAGAGGGCTGGAGAAACTCCCCTGTGGGGACAAGCTAAAAGAATTGGGGCTGTTCAGCCTGGAGAAGAGAAGGCTCCAGGGAGACATTTCAATATCTGAAGGGGACCTACAGGCAGGCTGGGGAGGGACTGTTTAGAAGGGGCTGTGGTGATAGGATGAGGGGCAGTGGTTTAAGACTGGAGCAGGGCAGATTTAGCTTGGACACCAGGAAGAAGTTCTGCAGAGTGAGAGTGGTGAAACACTGGAACAGGTTGCCCAGGGAGGTGGTTGAGGCCCCATCCCTGGAGACATTCAAGCTCAGGCTTGACGTGGACCTGGGAAGCCTGCTCTAGTTGGAGGTGACACTGCTGACTGCAGAGGTAGTGGACAAGATGACCTTTGAGGGTCCCTTCCAACACAATGCAATCTGTGAAACTGCCCCTGGCTGGGACTGGCTGCAGATGTTTTCACACATTCAATTCCTCCAGCTGTATTGCCTGCTTTGTTTTCATTGTTTTCTGTCTCTGTTGCATCTCAGATGTGTTTTATTTAGGTACTATTCTTACTCATGGTTGTCTTTGCTCCAGCCAAACCCACTTCTGCTCAGTCCTGGCTTGTGGCCCTTTGGTGAGGAGAAGTTGTGCTCCCAGCTTGGAGCCATCTGTTTCCATCCTGGCTGCACCAACAAGACCTTTGCATTTGTCTTGTGGTTTCATTCCTTGGATCCTGCGTTACAATCCCTCATTTTCCCTTCAAGCACATACTTCCTCTTGTCATGGTTCATTGAATATCTCACTCTGTAGGAATAATGATCCATTTGAAGACAGAGATAGACACACAGATACAGGTATTATGCTTTGGTAGCTGCTTGCTATTAACATCGACTCAGTAGAGCAATATCACTGATGTGTTATCAAATTTGCTTTACAGAAGTCTCTAGAGAGAGACTTTAAGTAAAATAGAGCAGCATAAAAGCCTCTAAGAGTTGGGTTTGGGTTGATTTTTATGTTTTTCCCCCCTCTAAGCCTGAGTATTAGTCATGTTTTCTTTTGGAAATTGAAATTCAGTGATGTATGAAGAAATGATTGATGCATGTATGGCGGGGGGGGGGTGTTGGAATATAGTAGAAGAAGTAGTTTCCTATCAGTTAAATGAAATAATAGATAAAACCAGTCAAATAGATGAAAATTTTGGTGGAGGAAAAGCTGAGTGTGAGCCAACAATGCCCACCTGCAGCCCAGAAGGCAAATCACATCCTGGGCTGCAGGAAAAGCAGCATGGCCAGCAGGTCAAAAGAGGGGACTCTGCTCCTCTGCTCTGGTGAGACCTCACCTGGAGTATGGTGTCCACCTCTGGGGCCCTCAACACAAGGACGTGGACTTGCTGGGGAAGGTCCAGAGGAGGCCACAGAGATGATCAGAGGGCTGGAGCACCTCTGCTCTGGGGACAGGCTGAAAGAGTTGGGGCTGTTCAGCCTGGAGAAAAGAAGGCTCCAGGGAGACCTTAGAGCTGCATTTCAATACCTGAAGGGGACCTACAGGGAGGGGCTGTTTAGAATGACTTGTGGTGACAGGATGAGGGGCAATAAACTGAAGCTGGAGCAGGGCAGATTTAGGTTGGACATCAGGAGGAAGTTCTGCACAGTGGGGTGGTGAAACGCTGAAGCAGGTTGCCCAGAGGTGTGGTGGAGGCCCTGTCCCTGGAGACATTCAAGATCAGACTCAATGGGGTTGTGAGCATTGATCTAGGTGAAGCTATCCCTGCTTGCTGTAGGTGGCTTGGGCAAGATGGCCTTTGAGGAGGGTCCCTTCCCACCTGGTGCATTCTGTGATTCTGTGAAACAAAACCAGGTGAAAAATAGATTAAAGATACTTTTCACTAACCATTGGGGGGGGGTGGGGAGCCAACAACTTAAACTGAACGAGAAAGGGGTGAGGCCTTGAGCAACCTGGGCTGGGGGGAGGTGTCCCTGCCCATGGCAGGGGGTTTGGAACTGGATGATCTTTAAGGTCTTTTCCAACCTAAAGCATTCCACGAATGTATGAATCAAGTTTCTTAAATGAAGCAGTGACTTGTGATTTGATTTATTTGCTTATTGAGTTATTTGTTTGTTTGACCACCCAGCCAGCCAGCCAGCCACCACTTCCCTATCCAGCCATCCACCACTTCCCTATCCATGCCCCTATCCATCCATCTATCCACCCATCTAAAGTGTGCATACCAGTGCTTCCAGAAAACATTTTCAAGGGGGGACAAAAGTCAAGGCTTAATTTTTTTATCCTCCTAACCTTATAATGATGTTCCTGCTAGTTCCTGATGTTAAATATTTATCACCTGCCTGCTTTCTCTGGTTCCCAGCTGCCCTGACAACAGGTTTGTAATCATCAAAACGCAGCTCAGCTGCACTGAGAGCCAAAGCAAAACAGAAAGATAAAAGGCTACCAAAGTGAGTCAGTGTAATAGTGCTCGGGTGCAGCAGCCGATGGAGCTGATCAATACCTGGTGCCACAGAGTCACCTCATCACTTCAGAGTGAGTTTCTTGAATTCCATGTGCAAGGAGAGAGGAGGGAGTTGTGTAGATGGACTCTGAAGGAGAGGGAAAAGAGAGAGGTGGAAGGAAGAGTTGAGTTTAAGCAGTGTGTGGCTAACACACAGCTGGTACAAGAAGCTCCCTTGTGGGAGGATTTCTACACATGGGTTGCAAGGGCATCAAGAACAAGTTTCCTAAAGGGGAACACAGCTGGCTTAGAGCATAAGTGGAGGCTGTGATTAGTTATTAGCAACTAATTAGTAAGTCTTGAGTCACCGTGCCTGGAGGGATTTAAGAGAGGTATGGATGTGGTGCTGAGCGATGTGGCTTAGTGGTGGGATTGTGAGCTCCAGGTGAGCAGTTGGGCTTGATGAGCTCAAAGTTCCATGAGTCTATAGAAACAAACCAGCAGCATTACAGGTTGCTGGAGTTTTCTTTAGGCATGTCTTCTCCCCTGGGTAGAGCAGCACCTTTTCCCCCTTACCAGCCTTGCAGCTTGTGGAGACTTCTTTGCTGCTTTTCTGCCCCGAGAGTCTCCCACTGCCCCACCAGTCACCCAGGTCCCACCAACCTACTTTCCCAGATGATGTTCACTTCTCTGTCAGACAGCAAAGTCCTGATGAAGCTTCTGCCCTTCTCAGGAGGGAAAACAAAAACCAAAACAAACATAAAACCCCCAACCAAAGATTAAACTCTCTTTTAATGACTTCTTTTCTCTCTTGGCAGATCTTGAGAACTTCAAGACCAGAACGAGAAGCACAGTGTCCGTCCGTCAAGGCCAAGGCATGGTGTTGCTGTGTGGACCACCACCACATTCTGGAGGTAAAGCAGTTTCTTTCTCCTGCTTTCAGCATTCTGCAGCACCTTGCAAGGTTTCCATGCTCAGGCTGTGTTTAGGAAGTGTAAATGGCACATGTTAAAGGACGAGGCTGTGATGATACCAGCCTGACTGAACTGTGGACATTAGGAAGCTACTTTTCCCAGCAAGAGTGGTCAGGCACTGGAAGGTGCTGCCCAGGGAGGTGATGGAGTCACCAACCCTGGGTGTGTTTAAAGGTGGTTTGGATGTGGTGCTTGGGGATATGGTTTAGGGGTGAACTTTGTGGAGTAGGGCTCTGGGTTGGACTTGGTGATCCTGTGGCTCTTTTCCAACCTGAATGTTTCTGTGATTCTGTGGTGCCGAGGGACATGGCTTAGTGGTGGACTTGGCAGTGCTGGGTTAATGGATGGATTTGATGGTCTTAAAGGTCTTTTCCAATGAAAACAACTCTTGAAAGAGTCACTCTGGGTGATTTTGTTGGCTAGATTCACTGGAAGATCTCCAGTTGGGTGTAAGTGCAGAGAAAGAGTCTGATTTGACTGAGTGTACACTTAGGAGATGACCTGGTGCGAGCTAAAGCAATGTGTGTGTGCACAGAAGACATGACCAAAATCTTGTGCCACTCACAGAAGCCTTCTTGTCTGTGGCCTGGGTGTATGTCCTGCAAAAACAAAAGGTGGAGATTGCTGGCAGGACCATTTTGTGCATCATCTTTTCAGTATTTACTGCTTTCAAACACTCACACAGCACTAGTTCAGTGTCCTGGGTACTCAGGATCTGTCAGCAACTGTCCAAGTCTCACTTGGTGATTGACTTTGGGAATGCTCCTCACTCCAAGAAGGACATTGAGCTGCTGGAGCATGTCTAGAGAATGGCACAAAGCAGGTGAAGGGTCTGGAGAACAGGGCTGGGGAGGAGCAGCTGAGGCAACTGGGGTGGCTTGGTGTGGAGAAAAGGAGGCCAAGGGGAAAGCTCATTGCTCTCTACAGCTCCCTGAAAGGACGTAGCAGTGAGGTGGAGGTTGGAATCTTCTTCCTAGTATCAGGTGATAGGAGGAGAGGAAATGGCCTGAAATTGTGCCAGGGAAGGGTTAGGTTGGAGATCAGGAAAAATTTCCTTGCTGCAAGAGTGGTCAGAGACCGGCACAGGCTGCCCAGGGAGGTGGTGGAGTCCTCATCCCTGAAGGTGTGCAAGAAAAGTGTGGCCATGGCACTTGGGGCCATGGTCTGATGGCCACAGTGGGGTTGGGTTGATGGTTGGACTTGATGATTTAGAGGTCTTTTCCAACCAAAACTATCCTGTGGTTCAAAGAATGCAATGCGTTTCTAATAATGATAATAAAAAGTAGTAAACAAAGCTGTAAGCACTTTGCTTCGAAGAGGATGTGTGACTGGTTGGGAACTGCAAACCAACCATTTCAGCTGAGCACAAATGGGTTGTAAACATGCCAGTGGCTGACTTCCTGAACTCAGGTTGCACTGTTACACATAGGTTGGAGATTAGGAGAAACTTCTCCCCTGAAAGGGTTCTCAAAGGCTGGAACAGGCTGCCTTAGGAGGAAGTAAATCCCCATCCCTGGAGGTGTTTCAAAGATTGCAGTGATGTGGTGCTGAGGGGCACCAGGCTCGGTACACTTAGAGAATGGTTGGACTCCGTGGTCTGAAAGACTTTTTCCAGGCAGAAGGACTCTGATTCTCTGAAATGCAGTCAGCCGAGTCACGTCTTGCCAGACACCCTCTCAGGCACGGGCTGCGTGTGCCTGACAAGTGCCGTGTGTGGCACGATCCGCAAGCAGCTCTTGGGGCTGGCTCCTTCAGCAGGGGGTTGGTGCATCACAAACGAGCCATCATCGCTAATGGAGCTGGGTCCCTTGTAAAGACATTTGCCAGCCCCCTTTGAAATCTGTCTGTCCTCGTCAGCAGGATGCACACTGCCTGGCAAGCCCTTTGCTGCTAGGCTGCTTTTATTGCTGGGATAGGAAGAGACAAGTGCTTATGGAGCTTCTTCAGCCTGCTTCTGACTGGCTGGCAAACATTCCTGCCTGCTGGAATTATTCAGCTGGGGCCTCACTCACCTTTTGGCCTCAGGACCATTTTTGCCTTTTAGTCCAGAGATTATCAGGAGAGTTTCAATCCTATTGTATAACTGATGCCCCCTCCCTGGAAGTGCTCAAGGCCAGATTGGATGAGGCTTTGAGCACGGTCTAGTAGCAGCTGTCTCTTCCCATTGCAGAGCCACGGGAACTAGATGATCTTTAAGGTCCCTTCCAGTCCAAACCATTCTATGATTTCTTAACCCTTAGTCTCTCCAGATGAATCTCATGAACATCCTGATCTAGTGTGAGCTGTCCCTGCCCATGGCAGGGGGGTTGGAACTAGATGATCCTTCCAACCCTAACAATTCTATGATTCTGTAAGGGTGGCAGAGCACTAAAACAGGCTGCCCAGAGAGGTTGTGGACTCTGTTTCTGGAGACATTCGTAACCTACCTGGACATTGTGATCTTTGGTGTTTTACTGTAGGTGATCCTGTTCTAGCAGGGGGAGGTTGAACTCGATGACCTTCAGAGGTCCCTTCCAAAGCCCACCATGCTGGGATTCTGTGATGAGTGGTGGTGTTGTCATCCTACCTCAAACTGCTTGTGCTGCACACAGGTGGCTAGTGTCAACTGGCCAACTCCAAGAAGGCCAAGGGTAGCTGAATGTTGAAGAGCTGAGCCATGAGGTTTTTATCCTCCTTTCCAGGCAGAAGAGCTACCCCCCACCCACACAGCCCACTCAGCAGTGGCTCATGTGGTGTGCTGCCTCCTGATTTTCCCTAGGTGAATGGGCTCCCATCTTCTAGGAGGACACAGGGGCTGCTCAGAGAGCACAGAGATGAGACAGGAATTGTGCACATTTGCCTTTATCTCCCTAGCAAAGCTTCTCCCTGCAGTTACTGGGAGTTTACTGGTTTGCTGTAAGAAATCTCAGCAGCCTGAATACCTTGGGTGGAGAGGCAGCAGCTGGTGGTGGCTCAGGTAAGCTGTGAGAGGAAAATTGTGGTACATGGTTTAGCACCAGCCTTGGTAGAGTTAGATGGTGGTTGGACTCAGTGATCTTAAAGGTCTTTTCCAGCCAAAATGGTTTTATGAACCTATGATTTGCGATTTAGGGAAAAGTTTGGGTCTGGATGGATGTATTGGTGAGACAAAAACCAGCCCAGAAAGGTGCTGGGGTTATTTCCAGTCTGGGTTCAAGTACATGGGGAAGAGGATCTTGCAGTGACAGGGAGGTAAGCATGTTCCTGCGGGGCAGAAAGGCAGAAAACTGAAGGGTAATTATTTCCCTCAGTCATTTGAATGAGAGGTGGCTTCCTACTTAACCACCATCTATGACCTGCTCTGCTCCAGCTAGACAATAATCTGAAGTACAGCCAGATCCACAATTAGTCTGAGTTTGGTGGTACAGTTCTGAACTGAGCCGGGCTGGAGTCTTGCTGGTTGCTGTTTTCTGGTTCGCATGGAAAGCATGTGATGGAAAGTCAGAATAGACCCCCTGGAACTCTTGTTCTGAAGGAGTTCATCTTCTCTGTGACCCTATTTTTCTGTTAGGTTTGTCCTCCCTCCTTTTTTCTTCTTCCTGAGGTTAGAAAGGAGGATGAGGTTGCCAAGCTGATGTGTTTGGGTGTGCGCACGGCATCTCCGTCGGCCAGCCGCGCATCTCCCGCCGTAATCGAAGCTATTTGGTCTCCAGCAGCCACTGCACAATTACCACAGCTATCTCCTCTTCCAGCTCTGGGCAGATGGAGGTTCATAAGAGACTATCAGATATCAGTGGGAAGTAGCTGCACGGCAGAAAACCGCCGTGTTTCAGGGGCAGCTTCCATCCCCGGGGTCCAA
The DNA here is from genome assembly GCA_015227895.2 of Colaptes auratus. NCBI lineage: Eukaryota > Metazoa > Chordata > Aves > Piciformes > Picidae > Colaptes > Colaptes auratus. The sequence goes on from CM026892.1 coordinate 26,015,428, forward strand.
GGCGGTGTTTGCAAAGCCCAGCTGCAGAGAGCTCGGCTCCATCCCATCCCTCCCTGTCCCACCACTGGGATACAACACTGCAAGTGCTTCACGTTGTAGTGCAGGAGTGAAAAATGTTCTTTGGGTTAGAAGTGAAAAATGATCTGTCTGGTTGGAAGTGGCATTCAGATGGAGCAAACGCAATTACTTACGGTGGGATTTGATTAGGACTGCAAAGCTAACTTCATCATCCTGGCAAAAAGTGCCTGGGGACATTAATGACCAAGCCTGGAGCATAAAACTGTCTGGGAGGAAAAAAATAATAATATATATATATTTAAAAAAAAAATCTACCCTTAAAAAAAAAATGAAATCATTACTTTCTTCACTTTCAGTTCTGCATTGTAAAAGGATTCCTTTAACAAAGTTTCAAAGCAGAACTCTTCCATCTGAGAGCAGCTCTTGCTCTGAAGAGGTGAGAGATGACATTTTTATGCCCTTTTCCAGTTAGCAAAACAGTTAATTGGAAGGGAATCCTTTTCCTCTCCTCTCTTGCATCATTTGCCTCCTTTGGCTGTAAAAATTGTCTTCTCCATCTGCATCCAGACCTTTCTCCTTTCAGATGGAGCTCGCTCTAATACTTTCTTTTCTTGGAAGCATCCCCCTTGAAAGAGCTGTCAGCTAAAAGTGAAATGCTGTTGGCCTACAGACATTAGTTTTTGAGAGGGGTTTTTCTTCTTAATGATGCTGAATAAAGAGCTCTGTAGAAGCTCCACTCAAATGTTGCAAGAAATTCATCTTGAAAATCAATCTAACTGTGCTATGGGGTAAGAGCAGCCCAGGGAGGACTGCAAGAGGGTCTCCAGGAATCCCTGGAGCCTCCACAGCTTCTCTGGGCAATCACTTTCAGGGTCATCTTCTCCTCCTGGGGAAGAATTTCTTCCTCATGCCTAGCCTAAATCTGGCGTCTTCCAATGTGGCACTCAAGATCTGTGTAACAGCAGGAGGAGTAGCTGTAGGGACTTAAAAGTCCAAAGAGGACTGCAACAGGGTCTCCAGGAATCCCTGGAGCCTCCACAACTTCTCTGGGCAACCACTTCCACTGCCTGGGAGATGAATTCCTTCCTCGTGCCTAACCTAAATCTGGGCTTCTTGCTATGTGGCACTCAAGATCTGTGTAGCAGCAGGATGAGCAGCTGTAGGGACTTAAATGGAAACAGAGCTAAAAATCTTTTGGAGCTAAAATGTGACTTTGATTTTGTTGCAGCACACCCATGAGGATCCCTATCTCAGCCACTGGCTGCTACTGGGTAGTCACCAGCAGTTGGAATGTGCTGCCCAGGGAGGTGGTGGAGTCCCTGTCCCTGGAGGTGTTCAAAAATGGCTTGGATGTGGCACTTGGAGCCATGGCTCAGTTGTCAGGAGGTGTTAGGTATTAGGTAATAGATTGGACTTGATGATGTCTGAGGTCTTTTACAATCTGGTTGATTCTATGATTCTATGAACTGAATCCCAATAACAGGTTTGGAAACAGGAGGAACATCAAAAAGTTTTCATGACTTTTTCTGTGTTCTGGCCAGAGCAGTTAAGGTGTCTCAGCATGTCCTCAGATGTAATTTAGATGCCATAAAACAATGCTCTATTGCTGGACAGTTTCAGAGCCCTGCTAGATCAATACCATCTGCTGGCGCTCCCTAGAAGAGCTGGAGGAGTAATTGATTTTGGAGGGGGAGGGGGGGAAGCAGGGAAGTTGCAAACCAAGGTAAAACCCCAAACCTCAAAAGAACCTTTAGTTTATCCAAAGTCTTTCATTCCATTGTGTTTTTAAGCCTTTTCTAAAAATCCTATTTCTAGAATCATAGAATTGCCAGGGTTGGAAGGGACCTCAAGGCTCAGCCAGTTCCAGCCCCGCTACCATGGGCAGGGACAGCTCACACTACAGCAGGTTGCTCAGAGCCACAGCCAGCCTGGCTGCAAAAACCTCCAGGGATGAGGCTCTGAGTATCATGGGATCACAGAATTGTTTCAGTTGGAAAAGACCTCTGAGCTCCTCAAGTCCATCTAAGACCTCCATGGCCATTAAACCCAAGTGCCCTGTCCCCAGGTTTCTGGAACACCTCCAGGGGTGGGGAGTCCACCACCTCCCTGGGCAGCCTGTGCCAATGCTGGACCGCCTTCCCTGCCTTGGGAAGAGAAACGAACTTGGCTTTTAGGATGTCACTCCCTTCCTTCCTCCCCAGTTTTCTCTTTCTTTGTCCTTAGAAAGATCCATGTGCAGTATGGGATTGGGGTTGGGCTAGATGACCTTTAAAGGTCCCTTCCAACCCAAAGCAGTCTGGGATTCCATGTTCTCATGACATTTGCCTTCCAGCCCTCGTGGGAAACCCTTACAGGGTTAGAGCCTGGGATTGCCAAGTGCTGTGAGAAATGGTGAATGCACAGAGAGAGCTGAGGGAAGTCAGCTCTCAATTACTTGATTATTTAAATTTCATGTTCCCTAGAGGTATGTCTTGCCCTGAGATCTCTTTGTCCAGCACCCATCACATCTGTGGCTTGTTTATTCTCATGCCTCCCAGTTTTAGCTCACTGAGCTCTCAAGAAATAAATCAGCTAACAGCTTTTTGAGATAGCAAAGTGCTTAGATAAGCAGATGGAAAGCTGATGATGTGTCTTCTCTTGCCCACTTGCTTGGGACCCCTAGCAAACTTCTTGGTGACCCAGAAACTGAACCTTCCCAGCGTGGCTTCTAGCCTTGAGCCTCAATTCCCTGAGCACCTCCTCCCTCTGCTCCTTGCTTGCTTGCAGGGTCAAGCAGCCTTCCAGAGCGTCTGGAAACCGTGCCTCTGAGCCAACAAAGGCAGGAGTTAAATGAGAAGAAGTTTTGTGCCTCTCTGCAGCAGCCATGCTCTCAATCAGCTTGTGAAAGAGTCCATCTTCCCAAAGAGGAGGAGATTCATTAAAGCTCAGTTGTTCAAATATCTCTTTCCCATCTGATGCCATTACTGCAGCTGGAAGCAGGGCTGTGCAGTCTGTGTCCGTGAGCTGAAATGTTGACAGGGAATTACTCTCCCATCTTTTCCTGTAATGGATGTGTTCAGCTTTGCTCTCTCTCTCTCTCTCTCCCTGCCTATTCTTTTTCTTTCTTTTTTTTTTTCCTTCCCAGTAGCTAGGAGAACTTTGAGTTCTGTTGCACAACTTAATCAAGTAGAACTAACTAAATTTTAGCATTTGACAGAGGAGATGGCAATTCTGATTTCATCTCAATCTCAGCCCTGCCTGCTGTACGCTGGGTAGCGAAGTGGAGACACCAGGCATGTTTGCAGAAAACACTTTCCTGATTACAGTGCTGCTAAGACCACTTCTGTGCTCTGTGGAGAAATGATTAGGGTGTGCTTCCTCCTCTGGTCAGCTTTTCTCTCCTTTTCTGATGGTATTTTGTTCTTGTTGGGTTACTTTTTAAATGGTGATGGGAATTTCATGGGCTGGCAACTGAAAATGTTTTGGCTGTGACGGCCTCTGTTACATGGTGAAGGGGTTGAAGGGGGTTTGTCCAGTAAACAGGACAGGTTTAGGTTAGACATTAGGAAATTCAGCTTGGATAGTAGGAAAAATTTCTTCTACCAAAAGGGTTATCAAAGACTGGAAGAGGCTGCTTGGGAAAGTGGCTGAATCATAGAATGGCTCAAGTTGGAAGGGGCCTCAGATCATCTACTCCAACATCCCTGTCGCAGGCAGGGATGCCTCTCAACTAGACTCAGATGCTCAAGGCCTCATCCAACCTGGCCTTGAACACCCATCCACAACCTCCTTGAGCAACCTGTTCCAGAGTCTCAGCACCCACATACTGAAGAACTTCTTCCTCAGATCCAGTCTAAACTTACTCTCCTTCAGCTTCAAACCATTCCCCTTTGTCCTGTCTCTAGACACCTTCATGAAAAGTCCCTCTGCAGCCTTCCTGCAGGATCCTTTCAGCTATTGGAAAGCAGCTGTAAGGTCTCCCCAGAGTGTCCTCCAGGCTGATCAACCCCAGCTCCCTCAGCCTGTCCTCATAGCAGAGGTGCTCCAGCCCTGGGATCATCTTTGTGGCCTCCTCTGGACTCTCTCCAACAGCTCTGTGTCCAGAATCCCCATCCCTGGAGGAATTCAAAAGCCATCTAGATACAGTGCTGAGGGATATGGTGTAGCAGCAGTCCTGGTAGAGATAGATAATGGTTGGACTTGATGATCTTGAGGATCTTTTCCAACCACAGTGATTCTGAGACTGATCTGTTATGCAAATCATGTATTCTCTCATGCTGGTACAGGAGGGAGGGGGAGAAAAAGGCCTGAGAAAGCACACGAGAACAGTGCAGAAGGGAAAAGATCATCCTCTGGCATTTTCACACCATCAGAGAAACAACAAATGTGGCTTTCACCCAGCAGAGAGTGCTTTAGAGCAGAGTTTTCTTTGGTTGCTGTCAAGTACTTGCACTCTTTTTCTCCTGTAGCATCAACCTTAGAGCTGTTTCTCTCTCTCCTCTGAAATCTGTCACCCTGCCTTGTCATTTGTCTCCTGTGAGGGATTAATACATTATTAATAAATGTTTAGAGCTGCTGTTGTAACAATGAGAGCAAACATTTGTCATATTCTCCATTGATGCCCTTGCAGTCAACGTTAAGCAAAGTTTATGTTAAAACTTTGGAGAGCAGTCAGCCCTGAAAGAGGTGATGGCAAGGGAGGAAATTGCTCTGGGAATAGCTTCCAGCCAAAGAGGCCGAGGATGTTTCCACCTAACATCAGCCTAAAAGCAGGGGGTGGGTCTTTCTCTGTGCCCAGGCAGCATGTTCTGCCCACTCAGCAACATTTCTGCCGTTGCAGGAAAGCTTCTGCTGGGGGACCAGTTCAGAATGGCTTAGGGCAGGAGCCTTGGAACCCTTGTTCCTCTAAGCGTGAAGCCAGCTTCTCAGTACCAGATCCCTTTCTGTTTCATGAATATCAAAATTTGCAGAGGAATGGGAAGCTGAATGCTGCAAGTTCTGTCTCAGCTATGGCAGAAGCATTCTCGTCCTACTTCTTGCATAGCAGGAAACCTGGAGCATTTTATGCCCCAACACCACAATGGTAACCTTAGGGTTCAGCCTTAATTTTCTTCCAGTGGGGTGTGCCCAGAGCTGCTTACCCAGACCTGGGCAGCTGCCTCTTGCCAAGCAGATTGCCAAAGTGCTTAACCACACCTTGTCTCCTCCTGATTGAGGCATGAGTAGCTCCCCCTCTTTCTTTGCTATCTAACGTCTTTGTGAATCACTGCTGCTTGGTCAGAATGGGTTCCAGTTAGTGAAAATCATAGAAAGGAGTTGTAAAAGTCTCATTTCTGTAGGAAACCAAGCAAAGCCAATCTGCTCAGCTGGTCACAGCTTGGGTCAGCTCTTTGTCAAAATGCTGCAAGGTCACTGAGCAGCCTTTCATGGGTTGCTCCAAAGGTTGCAGGGGAAACTGTCCCTTGGGAATGGGAAAGAAAAGGAAGAAAGAATTTAGTGTTAGCACTGATCAGTGATGGGTGTGAATGTGGCAATGGCAGCGGGGTTGGTGTTGGCAGAGGTGATATGAGCAGCACCAGGAGGTGCTGCAGACCACTCTGGTTTGCCAGGTAGGACTTAAAGTATCTTGTGCACAGATGGTTCTGCTTGCAGGATGCAAGAAAGAGTGGAGAGAAGGCTCAGTTTCCAAACAAATAAGAAAATCCTGCAGTAGGGTAGAGTTAGCCACAAGCTGTGGCTCTGCAGCTCATTTCCTGTCTTTCCTAGAACAGGAAGACAGGAAATTAAACCAGGATTTGTCTAGGTATTGCTCACTGGAGGAGAATGCAGCACAGTGGAGATGGATGGGGGATGGAGAAGACTGCAAGGAGTGTGGCTTCAAAACTGCCTGACTCTGTCACCAGTTTTTCTCTTGACAGTAACTGCCACTCACATCTCCTCATAAAGTAGTCAAATTCCCAAGTCCAGAGATGTGTCAGCATTTCCAAAGTGGTTTCCAGAGCATAAGCTGGTGAGCTCAAAAAGCCCCTGAGTGACTTCTCTCAACCCAAGCACCAGAAAATAACTTCCTGAGCCCCTGCCAATTGCTGGCACCCTGCAGTGTAGCTGTGAGGTGAGGTCTCAGCTCCTGAGCAGTGGAGTGACGCTGCTGGAGGCTGCAGCTGGACCTAAGCAGCCTGGCAGCATTTCTTCTTGACAGCCCCCAATCCACTCCAGGTGGATCTCTTCTCGTAGCAGTGTCGTAGAGAGCAGGGGAGTCAGGCATGAGGCTCCCTCCCCAGCTCTGGAAGCTGCAGGAGAGCCTAGTTCTCCTGCCTCTGTTCCACGTGTGGAAGATTATTACAGTTGAGCACAAATGGGTTTTATTAAGCTTAAAATCAGGCAGATGAAACTCTCATTTGAATAAGAAGTGACGGAGAGTTGTAACTTCCACTTCAAGTGCATCTCCCATCATTTATTTTTCATACTATGCCACAGTCACTCTGCTTTAAATTATTAAAAGCAAGAAGTAAAAAAAACCTCCTTGGGAGATAGAAATGGATTAGATTAAAATTAATCTGACACAATCCTTTTGCTGAAGCTGCTGATTCAGGTTGTGCACAAGTTTATCAACACGTTTGAGGATAAGGGAGAAGGGTAAATACTTCCCTAATTTGGGAGTTTGCTCTGGCTTGCTGTTTCTGACAGCACAGGGAGCACACAAGTGCTGTGTTAACTGAGAAATCTCTGACATCACAGGCATTTCCAGTGCCATTTAAGCACCTTGAGCTGGTGTCTGTGATAGAGTTGAAGATGTCCCTGCTCACTTCAGGGGGGTTGGACAAGATGACCTTTAAAGGTCCTTTCCAGTCCAGTGTGTTCTGTGATCTGCCTCATTCCAGCAGGGGTGGGTTCCAAAATAGGGTCACAGCCAAGAGCAAGCCTTGGCACAGGCATCCAGACCCAAATTCCTAACTAGCATATGTCACTCAGCATAGAATCATTTCAGTTGGAAAAGACCTGAAGATCCTTGAGTCCAAGCATTCTCTAACTGTGCCAGGTCTGGTGCTAAGCCATGACCCTCAGCACCACATCTCTGCACTTTAAATTGCGTCAGGGAGGTTTAGGTTGGATATTCAGAAAGAGTCATAGAGTTACATGGTTGGAAAAGACCTTAAGATCCTTGAGTCCAAGCATTCTCTAACTGTGCCAGGTCTGGTGCTAAGCAGTGTCCCTCAGCACCACATCTCTGCACCTCAAATTGTGCCAGGGGAGGTTTAGGTTGGATATTAGGGAAGAATCATAGAATCACATGGTTGGAAAAGCCCTTAAGATCACTGAGTCCACTGCAAGCTTCCTGCCAACCACCTGCCATTACCCATTCATGCCCTAGCTGGGCTGTTCTGAGCAGGCTCTGAGGTTGGACATCTGGAGAACCAGAAGGGATGAGGCTCAACTCTGCAGCAAAGAAATGGGAGCTGCCCAAATAATAAAGAACATGACATGAATGGATTTCTTTTTTTATACATTTATCAGTGACAGCTCTTGCCACCCTCAAAAAGAAATCATCTGTGAGCTAAGTCATGTGGTTTATTCCCCTCTTGGGTTGCAGTCGCCACTAAATGAAGATTGAAAAGGTGTTGCAAGGGAGCGGAGCCGGCAGGCGCTGGCTGAAGATGAGTGAAACCTGACAGGACTCGGGCAGTAGGCATTTGTGGGAGGTTGTAACAGCTCCTGATCTCTTCATAAAATAAATTAGTGATCTGAGCCCAGCTCCCAAGCTCTGCCAGCCGTGTAGCAACCGCCCTTAGCCTCCCACCCCGGCGTTAGCTGGCTTCTCCAGATGAAAGTTGTGCCAGGAGAGGGTCAGGTGGGAGATGAGGAAAGATTTCCGTGCTGCAAAAGCAGTCAGGGATTGGCACAGGCTGCCCAGGGAGGTGGTGGAGTCACCATTCCTGGAGGTGCTAAAAAAAGATGTGCAGACATGGCACTTGGGGACATGGTTTAATGGCCATGGTGATGTTAGGTTGATGGTTGGACTCGATGCTGTCAGGGAATTGTGTCAATTAGAAAAGAGCCTTAGGGTCCTAAAGTCCAACCACTAACTTAACATCACCATGGCCATTAAACCATGTCCACAAGCTACATGTCTCTTGAACACTTCCAGGGACAGGGACTCCACCACCTCCCTGGGCAGCCTGTGCCAATCCCTGACCGCTCCTGCGGCAAAGAAATTGTTCCTCATCTCCACTCTAACCCTCCCCTGGCACAATTTCAGGCTATCTCCTCTCCTTCTATCACCTGAGGCTAGGGAGAAGAGACCCATCCCCACCTCTTCTTTCAGGGAGCTGTAGAGAGCAATGAGGTCTCCTCTCAGCCTCCTCTTCTCCAGACTTAGCAACCCCAGGTCCCTCAGCTGCTCCTCTTAGAGGTCTTTTCAAACCTTAGTGATTCTGTGAAACACACCACTGATGCATCTCCTCTTTTGCAAGCAAACTTGGGTTTCCAGATCCCAGACTGTTTCATTTCCATGGTCTCAAAGGTCTCTTCCAACCTGGTTAATTCTATTCTGTTCTGTTCTATTCTGGCTGTGTGAGCACTGCTTTACTGGGGGGATGGGTGACATTTTGGGTGATAAATGGGGGGACTGGGGTGTGTGTCAGTTTGTCCATTGTCTGTTCCCTGAAACCCACAGAACATCTGCATGTGCAACCATGGAGTTCTTTAAATGATTCATTTAAACATCATCAGGTGGGAATTCATAGAATGGTAGGGGTTTGGAAGGGACCTCTGGAGATCAGCAAGTCCAACCACCCTGCCAAGCCAGGATCACCTAGGGCAGGCCATGCAGCAATGCATTGAGGTGGGTTTGAAAGTCTCCAGAGAAGGAGACTCCATGCAACTATGAGGCTGTTTTCAGCTGGTAGATATCAAAACATCGTTTTTCTACCCAATTGTGTGGAGGGAATGGGGGGGTTTTGTCCTGTATACCACAGACAAGGTCTAGAGCATCATTATAGCAGTGCCTGTCCAAGCAGAGCTCTTCCCCTAAAGGACATACCACCTGCATTCCCTGGTCAACTCTTTCTACCTTGGAGTTGATCATAAAATATTAGTTCACTGCAGTATGAAAAATTCTCTGCAACCAACTTTCTGGGGTTTTTTGAAAGGTTTGATCTAATCTCTCCTAGCTACAGGAAGAGGCTGATCAAAGGTAGTGAAAGCTGGTATTAAAGGATTAGCTGGGTCACATTGAAATATGCTTTAAAACAAGCCCAGGGACCTTTAGCTTCACTGAAGCAAGTGCACAAAATAAAACCCAAACCAAAGCAGCAACAACAACAACAACAAAAAACCCCAAACCAACAAATAGAGATTTTTAGGCTAAGTCTCTCTGACTTTAAACAGAAAACAAACTGATGGATTAAATCTGTGAGTCATTCTTTAAGGTGATCTGTGTAGAACAAGCCTGGAAAATAGAAGCAAGGATTGAATCTTGCACAGTACAGAATGAAACCCGCTGCAAGCATTGTGTCTGCACGTGCCCAGCTTCCAGCATGCTGCTTCCCCATTTCATCTGGGCTCAGAAGTAATTAGCAGCTTCAGTCCTGCTCCTTGTTAGCTTTTTCTGACCCATCTTTCCTCTTTTGCCTCTCCATTTGCTCCTGACAATATCTGCCACAGAGGTACTTTATCTCTGGCTGGCAGGTGAAGATGTAGTGTGTCGCAGGCTCACAGGATATCAGGGGTTGGAAGGGACCCAAAGACATCATCCAGTCCAGCTCCCCTGCCACAGCAGGACCATACAATCCAGCTCAGGTCACAAAGGAACACAACTAGACAGGCCTTGAAAGTCTCCAGAGCAGGAGACTCCACAACCTCTCTGGGCAGCCTGTTCCAGTGCTCTATGACCCTCACAGCAAAGAAGTTCTCCCTTGTGCTGAGGTGGAAGCTCCTGTGCTGCAGCTCACATCCATTGCTCCTTGTCCTATCCCTGGGAGCAAGTGAGCAGAGCCTGTCCCCTCCCTCCTGACCCCCAGCCCCCAGAGATTGATAAACATTTATTAAATCCCCTCTCAGTCTTCTCTTCTCCAGACTAGAAAGCCCCAGGTCCCTCAGCCTCTCCTCCCCAGGCAGTGCTCCAGTCCCTAATCATCCTCTTAGCCCTCTGCTGGACCTTCTCCAGCAGATCCCTGTCCTTCCTGAGCTGGGGAGCCCAAAACTGAATGCAGTACTCAGGGTGAAGTCTTGAGGTGTCTCTGGAAGCATGCAGATGCCTCTCTCTGGACCATATCAAGCTATTACTCTTTTTGTTTTCCTACCCAGCATTTCCTCACTGTTATCAACTTACAGAGAGAGCATCTTAACAGACCTGTCCATTGCTCAGGGAGAAAAGCTGTGAAACCATCTAGGCTTGGACTGGTGTCCCAGGAGACCAAAACTGTGTGTCTCCTAGCCTCCAGGAGTGTGGTGTTAGGTCATTAACAGGGTTAAAGGTTGTAAAACTGATACAGCTCTTTACCCACTTGTCAATTCTTCCTGCAGTGTGGCTCGCTCTTTTTTTCTTGGTTGGCTTGATGTAGGTACATGGAACCACAGCACATGTGGTACAATGCTCCTGAAATCGTCATCTCAACCTACCACCACCCATGGGGTGCTCCTTTATGGCTGGGGAGGCTCCAATCCTGGCTCCTTCCAGGAGTTCCCATCTGATAATTTCCATTCCTTAGCAGAATAATCTTCTCATTCATAGTTTCCTCCCTCAGTGGACAAGAATCTCTTCTGGCAGGCCAAACCATCAAAGGTTTTGAGTGTCTGGATTGGTGATGGTGGTGGTTGATGCTGTTCAAGGTTCTGCTCTCCCCTGGTCAGGCCACATCTGGAGGACTAGGTCCAGTTCTGGGCTCCTCAGTTCAAGAGAGACAAGGGAATACTGGAGAGAGTTCATTGGAGGCTACAAAGATGCTGAGGGGCCTGGGGCAGCAGTGAGGAGGAAAGGCTGAGCGCCCCGGGGCTGCTGAGCCTGGAGAAGAGCAGCCCCAGAAGGGACCTGAGCAATGCTGATCAATAGCTAAAAAGATAAAAGGCAAGAGGATGGCACCAGGCTGTTTTCAGTGGTGCCCAGGGACAGGACAAGGGGCAATGGGCACAAACTAGAAAGTGGGAGCTTCCAGGATGCTGGGGTGCTGGGGCAGGCTGCCCAGAGAGGTTGTGGAGTCTCCTTCTCTGGAGAGCTTCCAGCTTCCCCTGGCTGTTGTGCTGCTGGGCAAGCTGCTGTGGGTGCCCTGCTTTAGCAGGGGGCTTGGACTGGGTGATCTCCAGAGCCTTTTCCAAGAACATCTGGTTCACTGCTGCATTGAGCCTAACTCCAAGACCTTCAGTTTAAACCAGAGGTGCATGAAACTGAGCAGCATCTAACCCTGAGTCTGGTTCGCCAGTTTCAGTAAACACTGGACCTGGCTCCCCAACGGTGCCATAAGCTTTATGACCCACACAGGCTGGGTTGTGCTCTGTTTGGGGCAAGACCAGGCAGAGTTGTCAATAGCTATAGGATGGTTTGTGAAGTTTATTAGACAAAAAAACAAAACCCAAACATTTAATTTCCTCCCAAAGTTGTCAGCCTGCATGGTAGGTCGAAGGGGCTGCAGGGCTGAGGTGTGTTGCCCATCAGATGCTCTTGTAATAGGTTTGTGTATCTTAACTGCAGTAAATACCACAGCACAGGACTCCATCTCAGAACCTTTTCCACTCAGTCACAGATAAAGACTGTTGTTGATTTCTTTTTTTTTCCCCCCTCCCTGAGGGAACTTCAGGTCAAAATTTCATCCAAATCCCCAGTGGCAGAGTGCAGTAGTCATTAATGCTCCTGGTGCCACAGCAGCCGGGGTAGCCAGGCATTGACCAGGGCTGGGAGCTGTGTGTGAGAGATAAGCCAGGCCAATTGTGTCCAGCCATCAAATACTTAGCTATTTTAGAGATACAGAAAAAGTGGAGGTGCAGCAGATGCAGGTGATTATTGATTAGGGTTAAGGTAATGAAGGCCTCTCACCTTCCTAATTACCCACAGGTGAAGCTGTACATATTGGGCAAGCATGGAATTGAGGGGCTGGGAGGCAACCACAGCCCTGCAAGCATTGCAGGCTGCTTTGGGCATAAATCTGACACAGATCTTGGCTGATTGGTACATTTTTCCTCATTCTTACACTCTTCTCACTCATTAATCCAGGCTGGATGAGGCTCTGTCCAGCCTGATCTAGTGTAGAGTGTCCCTGCCCATGGCAGGGGGGTTGGAACTAGATGATCCTTGTGGTCCCTTCCAACCCTGACTGAAACTATGAAACTAACGCTCATGCTGTGTGTCTCCAGTGTTACCAAAACACAGCACTAACACATGTGGGCACCATTGCTCCCCACAGCTGCTACCTCTGCCTTTCTGCCCCCCCTCAAAGTGTGGCACAAGCTGTGGCAGTGCCCTTGGTGTGCCCAGGAGTAAGCCTCAGGCAGAGCCTTTGGGCAGCCCAGCCCTCGGCAGGAACTCTGCCATCAGCTTCTTGCTAGAAGCAGCACTGGCTGTGCAGACCTGCCCCGACTTCAGCAAGGGTCTCCCTGAGCAAGAAGTCCCAGCACTGAGCAGCGTTATTTCTGCTCTGGCTCAGCCCAGGACAGTGATGATTCCCATCATCAGTGTGTCATTACTGACAGCAGTGACTTGTGGCTCCTTCACACTGTTCCAAGTCAAACCCTGCAACCAGACTCACTCTGCCAGCACAGCTGAAGGATGGGCTTTTTATTCCTGTCCCACCTGGCAGGAGCAGCACGTTCCTTTGTGGACAAATGGCTGACTGGCTGCCTGCTTAAGTAGCTTTGCCTTCAGGTTTAGCATGGATGAGAGTTCATCCCAAACTGTATTATTAACTTTAGATTTAATCTTGTTCATTATTCATCATTCCTTTTATTGAAGCCTGCATTGGAGGCACAGAAGCTGTGGTGTGATGTGGCCAGGCAGCTCTGCCTGAGGGAGAGGGCAGAGCATGGAGCCAAGGGGAGATTTACCAACTGATGCTCACATCCAGGTTGCTTCCTTGAAATTATTTGGCAGTTATTGAAAAGGAGAAGATAAAACATTGATCCGGTGTGCTGGCAGGGCAATGCAATGCTCTGCAGGCCCACAAACCCCCAGGGGCACAATTCTTGTGCCTTTACTATTAAAGTATTGAATATTAAATAGATATTAAAATATTGCCTATTACAGGAAGGATCTGGAGGGGCTGGAAGGTGTCCAGAGAAGGGCCATGAGGAGGAGCAGAGGGCTGGAGCTGCTCTGCTATAAGGACAGACTGAGAGAGTTGGGGTTGTGCAGTCTGGAGAAGAGAAGGCTCCGAGGAGACCTCATTGTGGCCTTCCAGGATCTGAAGGGGCTACAGAAAAGCTGGGGAGGGACTTTTGAGGGTGTCAGGGAGTGATAGGACTGGGGGGGGGGGTGGTGGAACAAAACTAGAAATGGGGAGATTGAGACTGGATGACAGGAAGAATTTCTTCCCCATGAGGGTGGTGAGAGCCTGGCAGAGGTTGCCCAGGGAGGTGGTGGAAGCCTCATCCATCCCTGGAGGCTTTTGCAGCCAGGCTGGATGTGGCTGTGAGCAACCTGCTGCAGTGTGAGGTGTCCCTGGCCATGTCAGAGGGGTTGGAACTGGCTGACCCTTGAGGTCCCTTCCAACCCTGACAATTGTATGATTCTAAAATAGATTTGTGAACAAGGTGGGGAGAATATGGGCAAAACCTCCAGAAACCACAGTGCAGTTGCCAGCAGATAGCTGATGTGGGTGGCAAGGAGCCTCAGAGGGGTTGGGCAGGGCCATGTTCATGCAGTGCTGTGCCAGGGATTCATCTTTCCCTCCCAAACCTCTTTCCTCTTCCTCGGTGTGCCCTCAGCCAGCCTGCTGTGGTGCCTTGAGCTTCCTTCCCAGCTCATCTCGGGCTGTTCACAGGGCTAGGGATGTTGGTTGCTTAATCAAATCACAGTGGAATTTGGAATTATCAATGTCCCCTACAAGCAATCAGAGAAATGGAGGCAGCAAGATGAGAATGTAGCAGGAAGTCACAGGGCACTCATCAGCTAATCAGTTACGCCTTATCATTGCCCAAATTTACTGTAACCATCAAAACAGCCTCTGAGTGCCACTCCAGAGGAGGGTGAGCACCAAGGCAGGCGAGGAATCCAAGCAGAGAAACGAAAAAACAAAGAGAAGGCTGCAAATGACTCACCAAAAATCAGCCTTTGGGGCGTTTGCACAACACTGCTAGTGGCAGAGTCGTTCTGCGCTCAAGCGCGCCGCAGGGCGCAGTCAGGACAGAGCATGAAGGTGAGCAGGAGGTGCTGGCGACGTGGGCTGGGCTTTGTACTGCCCTTTGTGTTCTGCCAAGGGGATGTCCTCCACCAGGTTTCATTGCAGGTGGCAGAAGCTGCAGGTGACCAGGTTTTACCCTCACCCTTTCAGGGCAACGTGGTCCTATTTCTGTGTATGTGAGCATAATGTCTTGGCCAGGCTTAGATGCAACTTCGTGGTGTGGTTGAGCGTGGGAACAGGTTGGCCAGAGGGCCCCAGCAAGAGAAGTGTGGCCAGCAGGATGAGGGAGGTGATTCTGCCCCTCTACACCACTCTGCTGAGACCCCACCTGGAGCACTGTGCCCAGTTCTGGGGCCCCTATTGCAAGAAAGATCAGGGTGTGCTGCAAGGTGTCCAGAGAAGGGCCACGAGGAGGAGCAGAGGGCTGGAGCTCTGCTGTGAGGACAGACTGAGGGAGTTGGGGCTACTCAGTCTGGAGAGGAGAAGGCTCTGAGGAAACCTTCTTGGAGCCTTCCAGTATCTGAAGGCCCAAGAAAGCTGGGGAGGGACTTTTGAGGGTGTCAGGGAGGGATAGGACTGGGGGGAATGGAGCAAAACTAGAAATGAGTGGATTGAGATTGGATATCAGGAAGAAGTTCCTTAGCATGAGGGTGGTGAGAGCCTGGCACAGGTTGCCCAGGGAGGTGATGGAAGCCTCATCCCTGGAGGCTTTTGCAGCCAGGCTGGAGGTGGCTGTGAGCAACCTGCTGGGGTGTGAGGTGTCCCTGGCCATGGCAGGGGGGTTGGGACTGGCTGAGCCTTGAGGTCCCTTCCAGCCCTGACAATTCCATGATTCTGGACTGGATTAATCTCTACAACTTTCAGTAAAGCTTATTAAGAAATCGAGTGTGCTGTCCCACACTGTTCAGATTAAAAATGATAGCTGATCACCCTTTTTTGGCTAATACTAATGTCAAGATTTCATTCCTCTCTTCAGCTTTATGGCTACCATCACCTTGATGTTTTAATAGCTTTTCCTATAATAGCTCCAGAGAACTTTTTAAGTGGCAGCCCTGACTGTGTGGAAGAGGCTTTAAATATATATATACACATATCTCAAGAAAAGAGAGGGGTTTGTACTATAAAAGGCAAAGAGAAAATAGTGTGGATGTGACAAGATGGAAGACCAGAGAACATTGTTTTGGAGAACCATCTGGTCTAATTACAGTAATTACAGCAGAATTTCCTCTCAGCTTTCAGTAGCTGCTTTCCCCCCCCCCATCACCATCACCACCACTTGCTGTCATTTAGAGAAAGTTTTAGATCCCCAGTGTCTTCAGCTCGCTTTCTTCTTTTGAGCAGAGTATTTTGGGGACAGCACAAGAGAGGATGGAGTTTCTCATCCAATGCTTTAGGCAAACATGATGGGGAAAAGCAGACCCAGGAGGGCTGCCTGCTGTGCTGAGCCAAAATAGAAACAACCAACCAACCAACCAACGAAAACCAAACCAACAAACCCGATAAAAAACCACGCAGCAAGGCACAGGGATGCAACTCTGCAGCTTGGTTGCCTCTTTGCTGCCCATTCTTAGAATAGAATAGAATAGAATTAACCAGGTTGGAAAAGACCTCAGAGATCATTGAGTCCAGCCTATCACCCAACACCATCTAATCAACTAAACCATGGCACCAAGTGCCTCATCCAGGCTCTTCTTAAACACCTCCAGGATGCACCTCCCTGGGCAGCACATCCCAAAGGCCAATCTCTCTTGCTGGGAAGAATTTCTTCCTCACCTCCAGCCTAAACCTGCCCTGTGTCCTCTTGTTCTGGTGCTGCTTGCCTGGGAGAAGAGACCAACTCCCACCTGGCTACAACCTCCCTTCAGGGACCCCTAAGGGTCTTAGTGCTGAAAGACTCCATGCCTCTACCTTCCATAAACGTTTCAGCAGGAGCCATCTCAGGCTGTATTTTAAGTGCCTGTTTACACAGTTGTTACAAATTGCCTATGGGATGTGAGCTGTCTATCACTTCCAGAGCAATTAGTGTGTGAAGCCTTATCAAAAGGCATCTGTCAAGTTTGAGAAGCCATAAATATTGCACCAGGATCCCGCAGGAAATCAAAGTGAGTTTGATAGAGTGTTTATTTACATGGTGCTACTCCAGCAAATGCACTTCTGGATGCTCCAGTCTGTGGTGTTCCCTGTGCTCTGTATTCCCTTAGCCCTGTGCCATTTTTAGAGAGGGAATTGCCCAGTTGTCTTCTAGTGCTGCTGCCTCTAGTGTCTAACTCTGTGGAACTCAAGCAGTTGTATTGTTCTGGCCAATGATTTCATAGAATCAACCAGCTTGGAAAGGACCTTGGAGATCATCAAGCCCAACCTACTACCTGACACCTCCTGACAACTAAACCATGGCTCCAAGTGCCACATCCAAGCCTTTTTGTTGCGATGAAAGGAAGGCAGAGGTGTCACACCAGAACTTTGCCCTGCTCCTCAGTTTTATGTATCCAAACTAATGGTTTGAAGGTGGGGGTTGGGGGGCATTTTGATGCTTTCCATTCTAGAAACAGGTCTCTTAAAGTTCTTCTTGGGTTGGGTTTTTCTGTGTGGAGGAATCCCAGCTGATCACCTCAAAGGAGGTTGGAGGGGGTGGTGGTGTGTGTCAGTCTTTTCTCCCTAGTATCAGGTGATAGAAGGAGAGGAGAAGTTTAGGTTGGACATGAGGAAAAAACTCTTTGCTGCAAGAGTGCTCAGGCATTGGAACAGGCTGCACAGGGAGGTGGTGAACTCCACATCCCTGGAGGTGTTCAATAAACATGTGGCCATGGCCCTTGGAGACATGGTCTAGTGACCATGGTGGCTCTAGTTCAACACCTGGAATGATTCTATGGTTCTCTGATTTGCTGCTCTCTTGGATCAGGTCTTCACTCTTTCACAACTTTACATTCACCTCCTGCTCTCCTGTGACCTGCTAACCCAAAGGTTTCCAACCTGGCACTCAGCTCAAATGGCACAAATACTCAAGACTTTTAGCTAAGGCAGAGGGTAGGAAAAGCTACTCCACTGAGGAGAAGATTGGAAATTGAAGGCAGGAGGGCTCTTGATGGCTCTCACCAGTAAAGAGTCAAGAACTCTTTCAGCTAAAGGCATCATTAGCCCAGAAGCATGTAGCTTATAGACTAGTAATGAAAATATTTAACCTGGAAATGAGAGGGTTCTTAGCAACCCAACCCCAGCATTCAGCAGAACAACAGGAGCCAAAAGCCTTGCTGCTTCAAGGGCATGTTTATGAGTGGGACTACATAACCTCCTGGTGAAGGACAGGATTGGACAGGCACTATTGATCCACAAAGACCCTCCCAGTTCTGCTTCCCTATTCAATATCTTTATTGATGATCTAGATGAGGGGATTGAGTCCACCATTGGTAAGTTTGCAGATGACACCAATCTGGGAGCAGGAGTTGATCTGGTAAAGGACAGAAGGGCTCTCGAGAGGGACCTTGAGAGGCTAGACAGATGGGCAGAGTCCAACATGATGGCATTTAATAAGTGCCAGGTGCTGCACTTTGGTCACGACAGCCCCATTCATTGTTACAGGCTGGGAACAGAGTGGCTGGAGAGCAGCCAGGCAGAAAGGGACCTGGGGGAACTGGTTGGCAGTAGCTGAACATGAGCCAGCAGTGTGCCCAGGTGGCCAAGAAGGCCAATAGCATCCTGGCCTGTATCAGGGATAGTGTGGCCAGCAGGAGCAGGGAAGTCCTTCTGCCCTGTGCTCAGCACTGGTTAGGCCACACCTTGAGTCCTGTGTCCAGTTCTGGGCCCCTCAATTTAAGAAGGACCTTGAGACACTTGAATGTGTCCAGAGAAGGGCAACGAGGCTGGGGAGGGGTCTGGAGCACAGCCCTGTGAGGAGAGGCTGAGGGAGCTGGGGTTGCTTAGCCTGGAGAAGAGGAGGCTCAGGGGAGACCTTCTTGCTCTCTCCAACTCCCTGAAGTGAGGTTGTAGCCAGGTGGGGGTTGGTCTCTTCTCCCATGCAAGCAGCACCAGAACAAGAGGACACAGTCTCAAGCTGTGCCAGGGGAGGTTTAGGCTGGAGGTGAGGAGAAAGTTCTTGCCAGAGGGAGGAATTGGAATGTGCTGCCCAGTGGGCTGGTGGAGTCCCCATCCCTGGAGGTGTTCAAAAAAGGCTTGGATGTGGCACTTGCAGCCGTGGTTTAGTTAGTCATGAGGTGTTGGGGGACAGGTTGGACTTGATGATCACTGAGGTCTTTTCCAACCTTATTGATTCTATGATTCTCCTGAGTATCCTGTGGTCAATTCATCAGTCCACAGTCAAGGCAAAACCCTTGGGTATCGCGGAGCTCAAGGGAGGCTTTGGTGGACACCTGCTGTGTAAAGATTCATTCAAATGTAAATGCCTCTCAGCGTTCCAGGGCAGTGAGGTTTGTTTGCCTGTTTGTTCCTGGCTGCTTCTGGAGGAACAAGATAATTGTTCACCCAGAGTGAATTTAAAGGAAAACAAAACCCACAAACCCCAGCCCTTAACTGCTCGCAGCAAATAATGATCCAGCTGAGAAGTGGTACCTTGTTTGCTCTGAGTATCCTCTTGACATCAGCATGAGGTTACTTACAATTAGATGCATATGTGTAAATATGATGATTAGATATTCCCCACATAAACATAATTACCAGCTCTCCCTTAAAAACAACCCAAGTCTGAGCAGGCTTTGTGTAATCCTCTTGTTCAAAAGAAAGAAATAAGAAGCCAACAATCTGCGTTCAGCCTCTCCTCTATGTAAACAGTGGAACGTGAGGGCAGAAGATGTTTTCCAAAGCACCTAATGGTAGTTGAGGTCAATTACAGCTATGACTCATTAGAGTATTAAACTAAGAATATGCTTTTTTAGTATAATTAGTGCTTCCTTTAGAAAGCTGCAAGATCCACTTGAATCCTTTGAGACTTCTCAGGGTGTCTGGGCGGGAGGAGGCTTGGGCAGGCACAGCAGCGTTCTGTTGCGTTAACCTCGCTTACAAACTCTGCAACCACTTGCAGCACCTCTCCCCCTTGTTTTATTGCTCCAACACCTTCCAAAGATGCCTTATAAAGCACAGGGTGATGTCCAATTAGTCATGTAGAAGATTGCAGCCGCTTCATTTAGCGTGCAGGGGCTTTGCTGACTCAGAAACCCCTAAGGAATGAATGGGTGCTGAAGGCGGCGCAGAAAATCCTCCTCCCGACTGTCTTGAAAGGAAACAAATCTAATCAGAAAGGAGAAAAAGGGAAGTCAGGAGTCTGGCTGAAATGTTCCTGACAAAAAGGTGAGATGGTAATAAACTGCAGCCTGGGCCAGTGGAAGGTGTCCCTGCCCGTGACAGAAGGGCTGGAACTAGATGATCTTTAAGGTCCCTTCCAACCCAACCCCTTCTCTGGATCTGTAGATGCAGTGGAAGAACCTGAAGGAGAACACTGATGTTAAATCCATGTGCAGGCTCAGAAGTGTCCCAGCTGGGAATTTGTTGGAGACATAAAGATGAGAACTTGCAAATTCTCAGCCTTTGTATTCTCTGATATATCCCATCTTTCAAACCAAAGTGGGCAGGTTGTTCAGGGCTCCAGCCCTGGCTTGGGATGGGCAGGCTGGATTGGTGTGCCAAAGCCAAATGTCTGAGGCTCATCAAGGCCAAGTCCTCCATTTGGGTCACAACAGTCTCCTGCAAAGCTACAGTTTCAGGGCAGAGTGGGTGGAAAAATGCCCCATGGAAAAGGACCTGGGGGTGCTGGTGGACAGCTAGTGGAATATGAGCCAGCAGCGTGCACAGCTGGCCAAGAAGGCCACCAGCATCCTAGCCTGGATCAGGAATAGTGTGGCCACCAGGACTAGGGAAGGGATGGTCCTCTTATATGCAGCACTGGTGAGGCTGCACCTCAAATACTGTGTTTGGTTTGGGGTTTCTTACTCCAAGAAACTAATTGAGGTGCTGGAACAGGTCCAGAGGAGGGCAATAAAGCTGGTGAAGGGTCTAGAGCACAAGCCCTGTGAGGAGCACCTGGGGAAACTGGGGTTGTTTAGCCTGGAGAAAAAGGAGGCTGTGGGGAGACCTTCTGACTCTCTACAACTCTCTGAAAGGAGTTTGGAGAGAGGTGGGGGTTGGTCTCTTCTCCCAGGTAACAATTGAAAGGGCAAAAGGGAGGTTTTCATTGTCAAACCCTGGAAGAGGCTGCCCAGGGAAGTGGTGGAGTCCTCATTCCTGGGGGTGTGAAAAAGCTGTGTCGATGTGGTGCTGAGGGACATGGATTAGTGGTGGCTTAATGGCTGGACTTGATGACCTTAAAGGCTATTTTTTTCCACCCCAAATGATTCCATGGAGCCCAGCACCCTGTGAGGATGTGGAACACATCACTAACACTGGTGGTACCTTCTGCTTCCAGAGCTCACCTATGCATGGATCTTCAACGAGTACCCAACCTTCGTGCACCAGGACAATCGCCGCTTCGTGTCGCAGGAGACCGGCAACCTGTACATCGCCAAGGTGGAGGCTTCAGACGCGGGCAACTACACCTGTGTGGTGACCAACACCGTGACCAACAGCAGAGTCCTGGGTCCCCCCACCCCCCTCATCCTCAGGAATGATGGTAGGACCTGGAGGAGGGCAACCAGGGGCTGGGGTTGGGGTGGGTTTTGTTCTTTGCCTGGCTGTCACCCAGCAATTCAGACGTGGCCTGAAATACTTCTATCAAAGAGAGAGAGTGGACTGGACACAGCTGTGGGCTCCCCAAGTCAGGAGAGACAGGGGTCTGTTGGAGAGAGTCCAGTGGAGAGCCATGAGGACGATTAGGGGAGCATCTCCCTTATGAAGAGAGATTAATAGCCCTGGGGCTGTGTAGTCTGGAGAAGAGAAGGCTGAGAGGGGATCTGATCAATGTCTGCAAATACCTGAGGGGTGGCTGTCAAGTGGAGGGGGCCAAGCTCTTTTGGGTGGTGCACAGTAATAAGCCAAGGAGCAATGGATACAAACTTGAACTTGAAAGTTTCAACTCAACATGAGGAGAAACTTCTTTACAGGGAGGGTGACAGAGCACTGGTTCAGGCTGCCCAGAGAGGTTGTTGGAGTCTCCTTCTCTGAAGACTTTCAAGACCCATCTGGATGTGTTCCTGTGTGACTTGCCCTGGGTGATCCTGCTCTGGCAGGGGGGTTGGACTGGGTGATCTCCAGAGGTCCCTTCCAACTCCTACCTTTCCATGACTCTGTGGTTTTCCCCTTCACAGAGATTCAGTGATGGTGGAGACCTCTGCTTTAGCTGTGGCTCCAAGTCCCAGACAGTGGTGGGGTCTCTGATGTGGTGGCCAAGGCTGGTTTTCCCACCACTGGAACAACTCTCAGTACCAAGCAGTAATTACAGAAGAAAGAGCTGGTGACACTTAGACAAAGACAGGAAATAAAACAGACTTTTAGAGTTTGGCTATCCAACAGATTTGCTCATTTTAGGCAGCCCCAAAGTGAACAAAAGCTCTTTGTTGTTTGGGTTACTGCTAGCTCAGGCTGCATTTCCCAGCAGAGTTGGGGCTATTTTTAGTAGTCTGTGGAATAATACAGAAATGGGGGGGGGGAGAAAAGAAGAAGAAAGAAAAAAGCAAAAGAGGATTTCTAAATTTAGGCAGACAGTTGATTTGTATCATCATCTTTTTTGGCCTAGATAAGGGGGGAAAAAATTACATTTCCATGTTAATTTCCAAGGAAAAGTAATTAAAATGGGTCTGTTTAAAGGAGAAGAGTTTAGGGATGTTTGATCCAGAAATAGCAATGCATTTGAAAGCTTCTTCTGGAAGGATATTCATTGTCACCTCGTGGTGTCTGACAAAATATTCCTTGCTTGGAAAATATGAGCTGGTTGCAGGCAGCCTCCTGCCTGGAGCTGTCCCTTGCCATGAATGTGATTGCCGCGGATGAGGAGTTTGGAAACGCTGAGTTGGTGAGGAGAATTTGAGATGCTCTCATGTGAGAAGGGAATGAGACAGGGTTGATCTGTGAGGGGAGAAAGTGGCTTCTCTTCCAGCTCTGTGCCAGATTACAGAATCATAGAATGAGAGAATGATTTGGGTTGAAAGGGAGCTTAGAATCACAGAATCAGTAAGGTTGGAAAAGACCTCAAAGATCATCAAGTCCAACCTCTCACCCAACACCTCATGACTAACTAAACCATGGCTCCAAGTGCCACATCCAATCCCCTCTTGAACACCTCCAGGGATGGGGACTCCACCACCTCCCTGGGCAGCACATTCCAATGGCTAACAACTCTCTCTGGAAAGAACTTTCTCCTCACCTCCAGCCTAAACTTCCCCTGGTGCAGCTTGTGACTGTGTCCTCTTGTTCTGGTGCTGGTTGTCTGAAGAAGAGACCAAACCCCACCTGGCTACAACCTCCCTTCAGGTAGTTGTAGAGAGCAATGAGGTCACCCCTGAGCCTCCTCTTTCCAGGCTAAACAATCCCAGCTCCCTCAGCCTCTCCTTGTAGGGCTTGTGCTTAAAGATCATCTAATTCCAAGCACCCTGCCAAGGGCAGGAGCACCTTCCACTAGCTAGGTTGCTCAAGGCCCCTTCCAACCAGGTTTTGAAGTTCCTTTCCAGCTCCCCGTATCTTCCTTCAAATACTGGAAGGCTGCTCTGAGGTCTTCTTGGAACCTTCCCTTCTCTCTCTGTTGAAGAGGAGGCTGCACTCTAAAAACACCGTGGCCATAAACCTGCCCTGCTGAGTCCAGAGTAAATCACCTACCCTAGGGAAACTGAGGAGGAGCATTCACATTTTCCTCACACTAGCACTTTCAGTGTTGGAGAAGAAACATTGTCAAGTATTGCATGAACAGAACTTTTATGGAAACCATTCCCAGCTGGAAGAGCTCCCACTTAGCACAACCAAGCTTGATATCCTCTTCTGTCATGAGGTGGGGTGATGCTGAGCCTCCCCAGGGCCTTCATCCCAGCACGCTGCTCCTCCATGTGCTGTTTACAGGGACCAATTCCCTTCCCGAGGGAATTCATAGGAAGGTTCTCTGAGGCCTTTGAAGTTCACTCTGCTGTTTATTACAGATAGGAGACTGCAGCTGAAGCTCTGAGGGGCTGGGGAATGCACTCCTCAGTGAAACCAGAGAGGTGCTGATTTATTCATCGAGCCAGAGATGGCTGTACCAGAAAGGAGAACATGGGCTGAAAAATCAAAGTTGCTTTAAACCTGCAAAACACACTTGCCCTCATGCAGAGTTAATTGTGGGTACTGCAGGCTTCACTTCAGGTTTTACCTGAAACTAAGGAAAAAAACATCTTCACTTTGAGGGTGCTTTAGCACTGGAGTAAGTTGCCCAGAGAGGTTGTGGAGTCTCCTTGTCTGGAGAGGTTCCAAGCCCAGCTGGGCATTGTGCTCCTGGGCAAGCTGCTGTGGGTGCCCTGCTTTAGCAGGGGGGTGTTGCACTGGAGGATCTCCAGAGGTCCCTCCAACCTCCACCATGTTGGAATTCTGTGACACATAGCCCCAGTACTTCGAGCTGACAAAACTGCAGAGTAAGATCCTGTCCTATAGGAATACTGGTGATGAAGAACTGAGAGTAATGCCTGTGCTTGGGGGGGTTAATTATTTCACACTGAGCTGAAGAGAGAAAGAGAGAAGGCTTTTGTGCTGCTGTTAATCCCTCACTCAAAAACTTTCAAAGGACCAAATTCTGGAGCTGCAGAGTTTAGATGCTCCATGTGGCTAACTCTATGCCGTTTGGCATCAAGGATTTCAGTTGTCTGAAGCATGTGAGCATTGCCCAGTGGATATTTCTAGTGTAGCCAAAGTTCAAGCAGGCTCATGGAGCTGATGGACAACCCTGCTTGCCCCAGAGCAGGTCACTGCTGCAGGGCTGGGAGTGCAGGACAGCTTATGCTGGTCTCAACTCTTCCCCACCACAACCCCAAGGTTTCTTTTCCCATTTCTTCAGTGCATGGCAGTAATTTTTCCTGACTCAGTCGTGAATCACCTAGGCTTTTTAGGTTGAATACCTGCTGCCTTTGTCAGGGTTATTTTACCTGAATGCAATCATCCTGAGAATCAAAAAGCAGCTTTTTCAGCAGGGTGAGGTGTTTTTAAGCACTGCTTGCTTTCCAGTGCCAGCCTTTGGAGCTATAATCTCTGAAAGGAAAAGATCTGGGACAAGGGATGAAATCAGATCCCGCAGGCAGATTGCTTTCCCCACCTGCACCTTTTGTGCTTCTCTTGAGCTTATTTTCAGCTGTAAGGCTCTGGACTTAGAGATCCCCTGATGCTGTTTGCAGCAGCTTTTTGGAACAGGTGGTACAAGGCTCACACTGACAGAACTCAGATTCCTTCCTTGCTATGGAAGCAGAAAGTGCCTCTTATCCCATTAGTTATCCTCAGACAGTTCTTTTTTCCCCTTGGAGAGATAAATATCTTAGAGGGTTACAGGATGCTGGCAGGAACAGACCATGCCAAGGCAGTTGTCAGGGTTAGTGTGAGCTCAAACTCTGCTTCCAGGGGCAGAGGTTATCTGATGATGATAAGTACAGTGTACAAAGGACAGTGTGTGCTGGGAAAAGGATGCTTTTCCTCTGTTTCTCTTAGTTCTCTCCCACAAACATAGACTGTCTGAATACTTCCATGTAGCTGTATGAGAGCTAAGGGAGCTTGGCTGCCTTATGTGTGTGACCCCAGTGGGTGACTTAGGAAATGAAGGCAGAATGCATTATTCATAGTCTCAGAGAACACTTTGGCTTGGAAGGGACCTTAAAGCTCATCCAGTTCCAAACCCGTGCCATGGGCAGGGACACCTCCCACCAGCCCAGCTTGCTCAAGGTCTCAGCCAACCTGGCCTTGAACACCTCCAGGAGGGGACAGCCACCACCTCCTTAGGCAACCTGTTCCAGTGTCTCACAACCCTCACTGGAAAGAATTTCTTCCTAATCTCCAGCTTCAATCTCTGCTCCTCAAGCTTCAACTCATTGCCCCTCATCTTTGTGATCCCTAAGCCCTTGTGAAAAGTCCCTCTCCAGCTTTCTTGTGGGCCCCTTTCAGGTACTGGAAGGCTGCTATATTCACCTGTGCCATCTCATTTCTGTATTTGTGCACACTGGTGGCATCATCTGATCTGATTTTAGATGATAGGAACAGGCTCTTTGCCAGGAGGGTAGTGGAGCAGGTTGCCCAGGGAGATGGTTGGGGCCCTATCCCTGGAGGTATTCAAGATGGTGCTCAGCAGGGCTCTGGGCAGCCTGATCCAGAATCATAGAATCAACAAGGTTGGAAAAGACCTCAAAGATCATCAAGTCCAACCTGTCACCCAAGACCTCAGGACTACTAGACCAAGGCACCAAGTGCCACGTCCAATCCCCTCTTGAACACCACCAGGGATGGGGACTCCACCACCTCCCTGGGCAGCACATTCCAATGGCTAGCAGCTCTCTCTGGGAAGAACTTTCTCCTCACCTCCAGCCTAAACTTCCCCTGGTACAGCTTGAGACTGTGTCCTCTCATTCTGGTGCTGGTTGCCAGGGAGAAGAGACCAACCCCCACCTGGCTACACCCTCCCTTCAGGTCTCCCCTGAACCCCTTCTTCTCCAGGCTAAACAATCCTAGCTCTCTTCACCTCTGGGCTAGTGGAGGATGTCCCTGCTGACTGCAGAGAGGGTGGGACTGGATGACCTTTGGAGGTGCCTTCCAGCCCAGACCATTCTCTGATCTCATCCAGCACCGCTTGCTCCTCGCCCACCCAACGCTTGGCCAACATCCAGGCAGCGCCGCGCAGTTAAGATTTAAACTGCAATCATCAATTAGCTGCTAATCACTGTTGGGGAAATTATATGTGCTGCTTTTAAGACAGTCCAGTGAGTGGAGCTGGAGCCATTTATCAGGCAGATAATGGCCTCTTTATGTGCCCAAATTTTTAAACACAATTTCATAACGAGGCTGCCACGACGCCTGATTTACCGGGGCAGTAAAACTAAAGGACTTGCCCAAAGAGTATATGATCCCTGCACACCCAGATCCTTGGAGCTCACAGAAGCCTTCATTAACTACAGTGCTTCTAAAAGTCCTTCTTTTTTTATTTTTTTCCTTCTCTGATGGCTATGTGTTCTGCATTTCACTTCTAGAGGGTGGTGAACCTCCTCAGGTGTTGCTGTCGTAGGATCATAGAATCATAAACTGGTGGTAGTTGAGAGTTGGGGCTGTTCAGTCTGGAGAAGAGAAGGCTCAGAGGTGACCTCATTGTGGCCTTCCAGTATCTGAAGGGGCCCTACAGGAAGGCTGGGGAGGTACTTCTCAGGACATCAGGTAGTGATAGGACTAGGGGGAATGGAATGAAGCTGGAGGTGGGGAGATTCAGGCTGGATGTGAGGAGGAAGTTCTTCCCCATGAGAGTGGTGAAGCCCTGGAATGGGTTGTCCAGGGAGGTGGTTGAGGCCCTGTCCCTGGAGGTGTTTAAGACCAAGCTGGATGAGGCTCTGGCCAGGCTGATCTAGTGTGGGGTGTCCCTGCCCATGGCAGGGGGGTTGGAACTAGATGATCCTTGTGGTCCCTTCCAACCCTGACTGATACTATGGTACTATGACATCACCCACTCCAACCCCCCCGCTAAAGCATGGTCATTCATAGCAAGCTGCCCAGGATCACAATGTCCAGCTGGGCTTGGAATCTCTCCAGGAGACTCCACAACCTCTCTGGGCAGCCTGCTCCAGCCTCCCACCCTTTAGCTCTTGCTGAACATTGCTCAGATCCCTCCGGGGGCTGCTGCTCTTCTCCAGGCTCAACAGCCCCAGGGCTCTCAGCCTTTGCTGCTTGCAAGACCTGCTCCAGGCAAATTCAACCAAAACAAACCCAAGCCCAAATAAACAAACCAAACCAAACCCCAAACACAAATGAACAAAACAAACCAGCCCCCAAACTCAAACAGTACATGCAAAAACCCCACACAAACCCAGTGAGGGGGGCTCTGCCTACAAGCAAAGCTGTCTAGGAAAACATGCAGCAAGAATTGAGCTGTTGGGGGCTCTACCTTCTGGGTGTCAGGATCTGGTGCTCTGAAGGGAAGTACACCTCTGTTGTAGGTGTCCAGGCAGATATCCCTGAACAGCAGGAGAGTGAGTTTTCAGTGAGGTGGTGGGTGACAGGTTGGACTTGAATGTCTTTGAGGTCTTTTCCAACCTTATTGATTCTATGTGTCTATGACTCTAAGTGAAACTTCTGGGTTCCAGTTTGTATTCATTGCCCCTTGTACCTATCACAGCCCAGCCCCATCTTCATGACCTCCCCCCTTCAAATATTTATATGCATTGATAAGATTCCCCCTTCAGTCTTTTCATCCCCTCCTGCCTTCTCCCTCTCTCTGCCTTTCTTCCCTCCCAGCCTTCTCCCTCTCTCTGCCTTTCTTCCCTCCCAGCCTTCTCCCTCTGCCTTTCTTCCCTCCCAGCCTTCTCCCTCTCTCTGCCTTTCGTCCCCTCCCAGCCTTCTCCCTCTGCCTTTCTTCCCCAGTGTACCTGCACAAACCCCTGACTACTCCAAAGCAAAAAGGAGCAGAGCCACGAGGAACTGTTACTTGGCAGATGGTGTGGAGCCCCGGCTCCGATTTTCCTCTGGCAGTAGATGGGAAGAGAGCCCACCCTGCACGGCTGTTAGAGCCAGGCTGTGTTCAAAATGAATGAATTAATTGGGCAAGTAATGATGTATGGAAGAGCTCTGTGCTAGCCTGGCATCACTTGTGAATTTATTGCCAAAATTCACCCAAGCTTTAGCATCTCTTTTATGTTCACAGGGGTGATGGGAGAGTATGAGCCGAAAATAGAAGTGCAGTTCCCAGAAACTGTTCCATCTGCCAAAGGAACAACGGTGAAACTGGAGTGCTTTGCCTTGGGGAAGTAAGTTTGCATCCATTATTATTATTATTCCTCCAGCTTCTCACTTTCAGAGCACTGTGCTGCAGCGTTTGCAGCATGTTCCTAATCGTCCCCTTGCCACGGCAGCAACTGCAGTTCTTGGGAAGGATTGGGGGAGCAGGAACTTTGCTTACCAAAATATAAACTCCTAAGGAAAGTTGAATTTATCTTCCACATCTCCTGTGTGGAGAGCTCAGTGCAGCACTTAACACATGGCTTTTGTTCTGGCAGCACTTCTGACAAGGGGCAGGGCTGGGCTGAGCACCAGAGGAGTGCCAGAGGCTCTCCGTGAACCCCCTCTGGCTTCCCAAAGGGAAGAGAAAGGGAAGAAGGGAGAGAGACTGGGGGGAAAGAGTAACACATTCTTGGGATATGTGTCATAGTATCAGTCAGGGCTGGAAGGGACCACAAGGATCATCTAGTTCCAACCCCCCTGCCGTGAGCAGGGACACCCCACACTAGATCAGGCTGGCCAGAGCCTCATCCAGCCTGGGCTTAAACACCTCCAGGGACGGGCCCCAACCACCTCCCTGATATGTAGTAGTTGTATTACAAGTATTGAGTAATTATAAGTAGTATTTGTTTTGTAAGTATTGAATAATTATAAGTAATGAGTATTTGTATTATATAAAGTATTACTCATAGAATCATAGAATGGGTTGGGTTGAAAGGACCTCCAAAGGTCATCCAGTCCAGCCCCAGCGCAGTCAGCAGGGACATCCTCAACTAGATCAGGTTGCTCAAAGCCCTCTTGAGCCTCACCTTGACTCTCTGCCGGAATGAGGCCTCAACCACCTCCCTGGCAACCTGTTCCATAGAGATTAGAGATTATATTAGCTATATTAGAGATAGATTGTAATAAGACTGCTCCAGACCCTGTGGCAGAGTCCTCAGACCAGCCATGTCTTCATCATCCTCCAAGAGGATGCAGCCTTCATGAGAGCCCCTCGGGATGAAACCCCTCGTCACCTCTTTTGCTTTGTTTTTCCTCCCTTAGCCCGGTTCCTACGATTAGCTGGAGGAGAGCAGATGGCAAACAGATACCCAGGAAAGCCAGGAGGCACAGATCAAGTGGGCTCCTGGAAATCCCAAATTTTCAGCAAGAAGATGCTGGCCTCTACGAGTGTGTGGCTGAAAATGTGAGAGGGAAGAACGTGGCACGAGGACAGCTGACGTTTTATGGTAAGCAGGCTGCTGCTTTGGGGAGGTTTTATGGTACCAAGTGCAACAAGCAGCAAATATTTAGTGAGGAAGTCACTATCAAAATTACTTCCTGTTACAAACAGCAGAGCTTAGGGAAAAACAAAACAGAAAAAAAGAGGGGGGAAAAAGGTGTCACTTGAAAGAAAACCTCCTGGAATGCTGCTTATTCCTTGAGAAGCAGAGCATCTGGAACAAAAGCCCATTGCTGGAAGGACACTGGCATGGGGACATGCAGGAGATACTTGAGAACAGCTCATTTGCCTTGCTTGTGGTTGTGAGGGCAGAGCAGGCTGTCTAGAGGAGCATCGTGGTGGTTCCAGCTTGGGATTGATTGTGTGTTGTCCCAGCTTGAGTTAGTAAATGTTCATTGCTTAGGACCACTACAGGACTGCTTTCAGAAGGGTCACTGGTTGCACAGCCTGGAAAGTTGGGACTGGTGAGACACTGGCACAGGCTGCCCAGGGAGGTGGTGGCAGCCTCCTGCCTGGAGGTGTTTGCAGCCAGGCTGGCTGTGGCTCTGAGCAACCTGCTGTAGTGTGAGGTGTCCCTGCCCATGGCAGGGGGGATGGAACTGGCTGAGCCTTGAGGTCCCTGACACCCTAGAAAGTCCCTCCCCAGCTTTCTTGTAGGCCCACTTCAGATACTGGAAGGCTAAAAGGAATGTTTTTGACCTATAGTAAATAGCCACACAAAAAGAGTTTGGGAACTTGGAGGTTGGATTTTATGATCTTAAAGCTCTTTTCCAACCCAAATGATTCTATGATGCTCTGCTTCTAACTATCCTCCTGGCTAAACTGGCTTGGATTTGGTGGAGAATGTCATTACTCCTGTTTTAAAAGACACCAACAAAGCTGGGGAGGGGTCTGGAGCACAGCCCTACGAAGAGCAGCTGAGGGAGCTGGGGTTGCTTAGCCTGCAGAAGAGGAGGCTCAGGGGAGACCTCATTGCTCTCTACAACTCCCTGAAGGGAGGTTGTAGCCAGGTGGGGGTTGGTCTCTTCTCCCTGGCAAGCAGCACCAGAAGGAGAGGACACAGTCTCAAGCTGCACCAGGGGAGGTTTAGGCTGGAGGTGAGGAAGAAATTCTTCCCAGCAAGAGAGTTTGGCCACTGGAATGTGCTGCCCAGGGGGGTGGTGGAGTCACCATCTCTGGAGGTGTTTAGAAAGGGCCTGGATGAGGCACTTGGTGCCATGGTTGAGTTGATCAGATGGTGTTGGGTGAGAGGTTGGACTCGATGATCCCTGGGGTCTTTTCCAACCTGCTTAACTCTGTGTTCTGAGACATCTGTAGGGATGCTTTAACGTTGGAAGCAATCCCAAAAGCCATTTTGCAGAAAGTTCTGGGAAATCAGAGCTTTTGGGGCTTCCCCTTCAAATAATAATAACCAAAAAATCCTCCTTTTCAAACACAGTAAAAGAGAAAATGAGAAAAACATTAGAAAGGAGGAAAATAACAAGAACAAAGTGAAGCCTTTCATGTCAAGGGGGGGAAAAACCAACTCTGTTGTTGATCCAATGGATTTTCTTCTTGCTTTATTTATTTCTTTTTTTAATTAAAAGATTTGAAGATTTCTTTCCCTGTTCCTCAGACAATGCTTCTCCTGATTTTTCCCCTGAGAAGAGTAAATGAAAAGCCTCATCAGTTGTAGGGTTTTGTTCAACCCACACCCAAACCTGCCTGCCTTTGCAAAGCAGTGAGGAGAGCCTTTGGTGTGCTCCCACCACAGCATACATGAAGTTATAATCTAATTGCTGTAATGAATTTACCAGTCTGGATGCTATTCCTGGAGGACTGCAGAGCCTACAGAAAAGCTGCCACCATGCCTGGTGCTGGGGTTTGTGTTCCAGATGGCATTTCAGCACAGAGCCTGAGATTTTGTGGGAAGAGGAGTGGTCTCCCCTCTCTGTTTGTGGTGCTGGGAGCTATCTTTACATCCACTAGTCTTTATGTTGCCAGGGGAGTTCCCTGCGGAGAGGTGTGGGCCAGCCCCCTCTGCTGGGTGTTGGTTTGAAAGATAATTGATTAAGCTATCACAGGATCACAGACTGGTTTAAGTTGGAAGAAACCTTTAACGCTCATCTTTCACAGTTCACAGTGTTCACGTAGTTCACATGGTTCTCGTAGTTCAACCTCCTTGCAATCAGCAGGGACTACAAGAAGGATGGAGAGAGGCTGCTTACAAGGCCTGCAGTGGTAGGATGAGGAGCAATGGTTTCAAATAGAGAAGAGCAGGTTTTGATTGGATGTGAGGAACAAGTTCTGCACCATGAGGGTGGTGGAACACTGCAACAGGTCGCCCAGGGAGGTGGTTGAGGCCCCATCCCTGGAGATATTCAAGGTGAGGTTTGAGAGGGCAGCCTGGTCTAGTGGAGGATGTCCCTGCTGACTGCAGAGGGGACTAGATGTCCCTTCCAAACCAAACCATTCTGTGACTCTATGATGTGCAACTAGAGCAGGTTGCTTACAGCCCCAAACATCCTGACCTGGAATGCTTCCAGGGATGGGGCATCTACCACCTCTCTGGGCAACCTGGGACAAGGTCTCACCACCCTCACTGTAAAGAATTCCTTCCTTCCCTCCACTTTACATCTCCCCCTTTGTGTTTAAACCATCAGCCCTCGTCCTGTCACAACAGACTCTGATAAACAATCTGTCCTCATTGTTCTGATCATCCCTTTCAAGCACTGAATTTCCACCAGGTGCTCTCCCTGGAGCCTTCTGTGCTCCAGGCTGAACAAGCCTTTCTGTCTCAGCCTGGCCTCACAGCAGAGAGGTTCCAGTATGTCATCCTTGTTCTCCTGAAGATGATGAATTCCTAGCTCACATGAGTTCTCGTGTCAAGGATAGCTGCTGCTGGGCAGCCCTTTAGGACCCAGAACAGATCTCTTCATAAAACTTTCCTTTCTGTAAGCTCAGCTCTGGGCTTCCACGTGGCAGCAAAGCTTTCAGGGAGAGTAACTTGCTGCAAACATTCTGTACTAATTGGAACTGGCAGGAAAGCAAATTTCCATGGTCATTTTCCTTGGTAAGGCTGACATGGTTTGGGGTGACCTGGCAGTGCCGGGTTAACCACAGGACTCAACGATCCTAAAGGTCCTTTCCAAGCTCAACCACTCTGTGACTCTATGTCATAATTGAACTAAACCTATAATGGTTGGCAGAGATTTTTGGGGTTGGTTTTGGTGGGATAGGAATAGTGCTCAGAGGAGGGAATCACAGAATCAACCAGGTGGGAAGAGACCTCAAAATCACCAAGTCCAACCAATCACCCAGCCCTAACTGATCAACCAGACCATGGCACTAAGTGCCTCATCCAGGCTTCTCTACAACACCTCCAGGGAAGCTGACTCCACCACCGCCCTGGGCAACACATTCCAATGGGCAACCACTCTTGCTGTGAAGAACTTCCTAAGATCAAGCCTAAACTTCCCTGGTGCAGCTTGAGGTTGTGTCCTCTTCTTCTCTTGTTGGTTGCCTGGAAGAAGAAACCAACCCTTGCCAGGCTACAACCTCCCTTTGGGTAGCTGTAGACAGCAAAAAAGGTCTCCCCTGAACCTCCTCTTCTCCAAGCTAAACAATCCCAGCTCCCTCAGCTCCTCCTCGCAGGGCTGTGCTCCAGACCCTCCCCAGCTTTGTTGCCCTCCTTTGGACACGTTCAGATGCCCTGGGTGATGTGCTATGGCAGCCAGATCTGTCACCTGGGCTGAGCAATGTGCTGTTGTCACAACACACGCCCTGCAGATCACAATCTGGCTCTCCAGCATGACTCCTTTCAAGCCAGTTATCTGCCTCCTTGCATGGCATGAAGTAAAGAAAGAGAGAAAGAAGAAACAGCAAATGAGATGCAGATTTGCCTGCTCACTGGAGATAACCCAGAGCTGCCTCTGTTGTCAGCTGCTTTCAGCACCCCTGCAAGTTGTCAGGGAAGGTTGACTTTTGCTGTATTTCATTCTTGTATCAATGTTTATTCTTCCCCCTGTTAGCATATCAGTGACAGTGGAGTTGTTTGACATTCTCGTTGCAGCAGGAAAGGTTAATTAAACGTGCAAGATCTGCTCTGCCTCCCTTTTCCTCTGCTTCGAGGCCCTGCACCAGGCTGTGTTTTATTGCTCTCCCCAAAGCATTTGTTCTGAGTGCTCTGTGTCCTGCTTGACAGATAGGCTTTCAGGACAGGAAACATGTTAATGCAATTACAGTGATTCTCTTTCCTTGACTGTTAGAGCTCTGAACGACACATCACCCATTGCCTTGCCCTGAGTCTCTTGTTCAGTCTCTTGTTCCCAACCAGATACCACAATTAGCTCCTGAGAATCAGCAAATTAAACTGAAAAACCTCTTTTCCACCCTCATTTAGCAGCCATAAATGCATCTTGTGCTGCATTCCTGACTTGCCATCCTAGCCTGTATCAGGAGGAGTGTGGGCAGCAGGGCGGGAGAGGGGATTCTGCCCCTTTGCTCTGCTGGGACCCCACTTCAAGTACTGCAGCCAGTTCTGCTGTCCCCAGCAGAAGGAGGACACAGAGCTGTTGGAGTCCAGGGGAAGCCACAAAGGTGATCCAAGGGCTGGAGCAGCTCTGCTGTGAGGACAGGCTGAGGGAGTTGGGGTTCTTCAGCCTGAGAAGACTCTGGGGAGACCTTAGAGCTGTCTTCCAATAGCTGAAGGGATCCTGCAGGAAGGCTGCAGAGGGACTTTCATGAAGGTGTCTAGAGACAGGACAAAGAGGTTTGAAGCTGAGGCAGAGCAGGGTTAGACTGGAGCTGAGGAAGAAGTTCTTCAGTATGTGGGTGCTGAGACTCTGGAATAGGTTGCCCAGAGGGGCTGTGGATGCCTCCTCACTGGGGGTGTTCAAGGCCAG
The DNA here is from genome assembly GCA_015227895.2 of Colaptes auratus. NCBI lineage: Eukaryota > Metazoa > Chordata > Aves > Piciformes > Picidae > Colaptes > Colaptes auratus. Next base: position 26,049,708 of record CM026892.1, read on the forward strand.
GCTGGATGAGGCTTTGAGCAGCTGAGTCTAGTTGAGAGGTGTCCCTGCCCATGGCAGGGGAGGTTGGAGTAGATGACCTCTGAAATCCCTTCCAGCCTGAGCTGGATTGTCTAGGACTGTCTGCCAACCCCAGCCAGCTAAATCTCAGTGGCTGAGGATGGTGAGGTGCCAGGCACAGGCAGGGCTGGAAGGCATCACTGTCTGCTGTTTTGAGCCCCTGTTCCTCCCTTGAACTCAGCAGCAGGGGTCTGCCTCCGTGTCAGCGCTGGTTTGCTCCTCAGTGTTTCAGAGGCACTCCCATTGACCCAATTCTATTTTCAGTCTGGCTGCTCATAAATTTTACATTTGATAACCCTCCACAAGGCCAAGATTTCTATCCTGGGCAATAAGCAATGCCTACAGTTATCTTTTTTGGTAGAAGGTAAGCAGCTCACCTCAGCTACCTAATTTAAAAAGAAATTCCCTCCTGGTGCATAAAACCAGCAGCAAGGAGATGCTTGTTGGTTATCATCCTGGATGTTGATTCATTCATGCCAAGTTTAGATTGCCATTTCAGTCAGAACTTCCTCTGTCAGACAGAGATTGACAGCCCAAATGTTGTCCTGAGCAGAGGGCAAGAGGCAGCCAGCAGCTGTCCAAGCACAACAAACTCATTCAAAGAGGTTGTGGCTGCTCATCCAGCTGCTTAAAGCCTTTCCCATGGTGGGCAGGGGCCTCACTCCCCTCTGCAGCTCCTTGGCTAGGTTCTTCTTGCTGGCCATGATCAAGTGTCCCCATACACCACATGGGCATCTCATGGGAAGTGTGAGATGAGGTAGTTCCCCACCTGCAACAGGTTGCCCAGGGGGTGGTGGAAGCCTCATCCCTGGAGGTTTTTGCAGCCAGGCTGGCTGTGGCTGTGAGCAACCTGCTGGAGTGTGAGGTGTCCCTGCCCATGGCAGGGGGGTTAGAACTGGCTGAGCTTTGAGGTCCCTTCCAACCCTGACAATTCTATGATTCTAGTCTCTGTTCTAGTCCTTTAATCAGCGTCCATGCTCCTCCAGCATCTCTCTCCCGAGCTCCCTGCCCAGCACCTTGCTGGCAAGTCAAGGCAAGGGAGGGGGGGGAGGGAAATGAAATTAAGATGTTTTTTAAAAGTGTCAGCACAGCAGCAGCCACATTAGCAGAGAGACAAACTTCTTTCTACCTAATTACAGCTCTTTGCAGCCCTTTTTAAGATGCTCAGCAGAAACCATTTAAAGGCTGGACTGCTTTTCGGATTAAATACTTCCCCAATCTAAATCCCCCCAGGAGCTGATGCTTCTCCTCAATTTTGTGGTGAAAAGAGTCCCCTCTTGATCAGTGGGCTTGTGTTTTATTTGTGTGAAAGCTCCTTTATGCCACTCTGTGAACCAGCCCCAAATGGAAATCGTATTACGCTCTTCATTATGGTTAGAGGTCTGAAAGGGAGATTTGCATAAGTGAAAAGCAGGCAGTTGTGTGTCTCTCTGCTCCCTTCGGGTCCCAGAGCACAAATCATTCGCTGACAATTCACAGCCACTTGAAATAAAATGAGTTTCTGGGCTGACAAAATACAAGGGAAGAATCAGATAAATAGGGCAAGTATATAAACTCTCATTTACATGCCCTGCTGGGAAGCCCAGGGGGCTGCTTGCCACAGACACATTGCCATTGATTCCTCACAGGATCACGGAGTCCCAGTGTGGTAGGGGGTGGAAGGGATCTCTGAGGACCATCTAGTCCAAGCAGGGTCATCCACAGCAGCTTGCCCAGGATCACAGTGGCCAGCTGGGGTTGGAATCTCTCCAGGGAAAGAGACTCCACAACCTCCCTGGGCAGCCTGCTCCAGGGCTTTGAGAGTTATGTGGATTTCAACTAGTCCTTGCTGGGCAGCAGAGGTCAGGAGGAAGGGTTTAAGGTCAACTAGTCCTTGCTGGGCAGCAGAGGTCAGGAGGAAGGGTTTAAGGTCAACTAGTCCTTGCTGGGCAGCAGAGGTCAGGAGGAAGGGTTTAAGGTCAACTAGTCCTTGCTGGGCAGCAGAGGTCAGGAGGAAAGGAAGAGAGGAAGAAAAGTGATGACTGAAAGTCTGTCAGGGAGGTTGGACTTGATCTCTGGAGGTTGAATTCAATCTCTGGAGGTCCTTTCCAACCCCTAACATTCTGTGGTGCTGTGATTCATGTTCCTGTGGTCATGGGAAGGGTAACAGACTGGGGACATATGGGTTCTGTTTACAGAAGCTGTGCCCCTGTTTGGGCTAGGATGATGTGGGCCCTTGTCTGCACAAAGCTCACACACTGGCTGCCTTCTTTGGTTTTAATTACTCATGCAGCCAGCCCCCTCCTTCCCCCCAGATCTGCTTTTCTTTCTTCTCCTGCCTGGCTTTCTGGTCTTTAGGCTCTTTCTGATCCTGGGCTCAGCCTCAATCTCCTTCAAATAGATATAGTAATGGGCAAGTCATTCAGCCTTTCATCTGCCATTAATGATGAATTACACAGCCTGCCCTAGGTCATCAGCTGCTAGAAATTGGCTTAGGAACACTGGGATCAATATACACCGACCGAGAATTGGATTGTGTATATGTATTAGTACCTCATTTGCTTTAGTCCTTTCTGCTTGTTTGGAACTCACAGATGCTTGCAAAGTCCCTTACAGATTTATTTCTGCTTTATTTCACACATTGCTCCCATCATTCTTTGGGTTTCTTGCTCAGTTCTGATGTGATACATCATCACTGGCTGTATCATTTCATTTTCAAATGCCTCTTAGGGCATGATTTCTGCTCCAGCTTCCCAGTGCCTGCTTGTGCCTTTGGATGTATTGCAATGAAGGGCCAGCTCAGTCTAGACAGCTTGGTCTTGCTTTCCCTAACCTCCTGGTTTAAAATTACCTGTGTAGTCTGGTGTAGGTGATCCTGCTCTGGCAGGGGGCTTGGACTGGATGATCTTTCAAGGTCCCTTCCAGCCCCTGACATTGTGTGATTCTGTGAAAATACTTAAAGGGGCCAAAAAGAAAGATGAGGACAGACTTCTGAGCAGGATCTGTTGTGACAGGGCAAGGGGTGATGGTTTGAACTAAAAGAGGGAGATTTAGACTAGGTAGAATGAAGAAATATGCTCCAGTGAGGGTGGTGGGACACTGGCTCAGGTTGTCCAGAGAGGTGGGAGCTGCCCCTTCCCTGGAACCATTGCAGGTCAGGTTGTTTGGGGCTCCAAGCAGGCTGCTATGGATGCAGGTGTCCCTGCTGGCTGCAAGGAGGTTGGACTGGATGACCTTGAACAGTCCCTTCCAACCCAAATCAGTCTGTGATCGTATCTTGGTGAGACTGGAAGGTGATCAGAGATAAACAGAGTTGGTTTTCTAACTGTTCCATCTTTTGCCTTTTATCCCCCTGAGCACAAGTTCCGGACAGCTCTCATCATCTTGGAGAGGATGAACACTTCACTAGAGGTGATGAAGGCCAGGCTGGATGAGGCCTTGAGCAAGCTGGGCTGGTGGGAGGTGTCCCTGCCCATGGCAGGGGGTTGGAACTGGATGATCTTCAGGGGCCCTTCCAGCCCAACCCATTCCACGCTTCTGTGCGATCCAGCCCCTGTCAGTGCCGCTGCTCCATCTGCATCTCTGTTAGTTCTAGAGGAAGTGATGCAGCCTGGCTGTAGGGCAGGGACTGGAACCAGATGATCTCTAAGGTCCCTTCCAAGCCAAACCATTCTATGATTTTATGATATTTGTCTTTAAAGCTATCCTTACATGAGAGTCATGCTTACGTTTCTGAGCTTGATAGCTTCAGCACATGAAGCTTTGTTTTGCTTTTTGCATCATTGTATTGTATCTCAGCTGAATTCCTGATGAGCTTCCATGTAATTTTTCTCCTTTACTGCCTTTACTCTGGGATTTGTCCAAAGCCAGTAATAAACACACCAAAGAGGGCCAAAATATTTCCATCCCCATCACACGACATCGTTCCTCTTTGGTCACTGAAACGATCCAAAGGACTTTCCCTACCAGTCCCAAATTAAGCCCTGTTCATTATCTCCAATAATGTCACTCCACCAGCAAATGCTGTAAGCTGTGTGGAGCTGGTTTCATAGCCCCTTCTTTGAATTATTTTAATTATCCTGCTTGAAATCTTGTGTCACATCACCATGGCTTGGTAGGGTCCCCAATGGGAGGCTGTCAGATTTCATTAGACTATGGCAACTCTCATTTGGTGGCTCAAACACGTTTGCTGCAGGAACCAACCCTTGGTGTATTGCTCAAGATGAAGTTCAAGAACGTGCCAGCTATTCTCTGAAAGGAACTGTTGAAAGGAGAGGTTGACCTAATTAGAAAAGTCTCCCAAAGAGCAGCAGAGAATGAAACAAAAGGCTCTGCTGGTTTTTCACTGAGATTTCATCCTTGACCTGTTAGGCTCGCTCCTGAGTTGTCTGCCTCAGAAATGGCTTGAGAAGGGAAAGTTTGGCTGCTTCAAAGGAGTGGAGGGGGTGAAGAGTGGCTCAGGGGGTTCTGCATAAAAGAGTGACATGAAAAGTGGGGCTGGCAGCTCCCAGCAATTCCAACCCCCCCTCACTGCAGTGTCAGCTCTAAGGGTTCATATGTGCTACCTGCAAAGCACAGCAGAAAAGTAAAGGTAAAGTCTTCTGCTGAGTTGGGTGAGAATTTCCCTTCTTTGAGGCATCAGCTTGAACAAGGATAAATACTGAGCTTGCTTTCCTCCTCACATGAGTGATCTTCCTTGGCACACAGGTGTTACAGAGAACACCTTAACCTTTCAGCCTGCTTGGATGCTAGGACCTGGGGCAATGGCTTCAGACTAGAGCAGAGCAGATTTAGATTGGATGTTAGGAACAAGTTCTGCCCCATGAGGGTGGTGGAGCACTGGAACAGGTAGCCCAGGGAGGTGGTTGGGGCTGCATCCCTGGAGATATTCAAGGTGAGGCTTGAGAGGGCTCTGAGCAACCTGATCTAGTTGAGGATGTCCCTGCTGACTACAGGAGGGTTGGACTGGATGACCTTTGGAGGTCCCTTCCTACCCAGGCCATTCTATGATGCCATTAAGTGCAACTTGCTCTGGTTGACCCTGAGTTAGAGTAGGACTGGGGCACCTCCAGAGGTCCCTTCCAGCCCTCATCATGCTGTGACTAAGTTTTCTTGCTTTACAGCTTACTTTCAGTTGTTTGGTCTGAATTTCTTTGTTTGCATGTGGAAAAACACTAAAACAACCCTCAGCACTGAGTAAAGAAAAGAGGCAAAGGGATCCACTTGGTTTCACAGAGCTCCTTTAAGGGTGTCCTAAGTCTCTCTTTAGAGTGATGAGCTGGATGCTGTGAGAGCAGTCAATATGTAAATTCAGGAGTAATTTGCAGATGTCCTTGAGCCACTGTCTCACTTGGATGGAATTGTTCAAGTTCTTACTCCAGATGACAGAGCTGACTTTCATCTTCCTATGTGTAGAAGCTTTCCCTTTCCTATCTCTTTAGATACAGATAATAAACGAGCTTAAAATATTAGAGGGGCAGGAGGGGCAGACAGAGAAGTAAACACTGCTTGCCTCTCCTTTTCAGCTCCCTCTGTTCCTGCATTGTGTTGATGTTCTTTTGCCTTTCTGCTTTCTCTCACAAGTCCCTCAGAGTTCAGAGGCTGTGCAAAATCCTTCAGCTGCCTTCTGCGTTCTGTAGGCACCACGAGAAGCGAAGTGTGCAGGGTGGGAGTGAGCACACAGCATGGACACAGCTTCAAAAGTCACTCAGCTCTCTAGTTTGTACATCCAGCCTCACAGAATCATAGAATGGCCTGGGTTGGAAGGGACCTTAAGGATCATCTAGTTCCAACCCTCCATCATGGCAGACACACCAATACTTTAGGTGTGATTGTGCCCATTTGCCATTTTCATAGAACCCTAGAATCAACCAGGCTGGAAAAGGCCTCAGAGATCATCAAGTCCAACCTATGACCTAATACCTAACACCTCCTGACAACTAAACCATGGCTCCAAGTGCCACATCCCATCCTTTTTTGAACACCTCCAGTGATGGTGACTCCACCACCTCCCTTCACTTTACCCTCTCAGGTCTTTCTCTGGCCCCTCTTCCTATGCAAAGGAAATATATCATGGAATGCTTTGGGTGAGAAGGGAGCTTAAAGCTCATCCAGTTCTAATCCCCTGCCATGGGCAGGGACACCTCCCACCAGCCCAGGTTGCTCATCCAGCCTGGTCCTGAACACCTCCAAGGAGGGGACATCCACAGCCTCCCTGGGCAACCTGTTCAGTGTCTCCCCACCCTCACTGGGAAAGAATTTCTTCCCAAACTCCAATCTAAACCTACCTGCCTCAAGCTTAAAGTTGTTACCTGGTTTATCTGATTGCATGGAGAAAAGTATTAACCAGGTTCTTGGAGACCTCTGCTGGTAACACCTTCCTGCTAAGTCTCTTGGATTTGATGATGTCAAAGCAGGGCAAGTGACCACTCAAAAGATCTGACCTCACTCTTTTAATGTGCCTTGCTGAAGTGTTGCAGATAGCTGAACACTTGGGGTGCATGGGGCTAACCTGAGAAAGTCAGAGGGTTTGTGTGGGCTCCAAAAACACCTGGCAGTTTTAGTGGGGATTTATTTGCAGGTGGAATCTGGTAAAAGTTGACAGAATCACTGAATCCCAGCATGGTGGAGGTTGGGGGAGACTTCTGGAGATCCAGTCCAACCCTCTCCCCCCCATTGCCCCTCATGCTGTCCCTGGGCACCACTGAGCAGAGTCTGGCCCCAGCCTCTTGCCCCCCACCCTTCAGCTCTTGCTGAACATTGCTCAAATCCCCTCTGGGGCTGCTCTTCTCCAGGCTGCACAGCCCCAGGGCTCTCAGCCTTTGCTCCTCACAGAGATGCCCCAGGACCCTCAGCAGCTTTGTGGCCTCTGCTGAACTCTCTCCAGTAGTTCTCTGTTTCTCTTGAACTGGGGAGCCCAGAACTGGACCCAGTTCTCCAGATGTGGCTTCACTGGGGCAGAGTAGAGGGCAAGGACAGCTTTGCTTGACCTGACCAGCCATGCTCTTTGTAATGCACCCCAGAACAGCATTGACCTTCTTGGCCAGAAGGGCACACTGCTTGCTCATGCTGAACTTCTTGTCCACCAGCACTCCCAGGTCCTCCCCTGCAGAGCTGCTTAGCTTGATGCCAAGGTTGACATTAAATCCACCTCTTCATTGGTTCCAGACTCAAGCTTTCTCCCTTCTGTCTGCCTTTACAGCTCAGCCCAACTGGATCCAGAAGATCAGTGACGTGCATGCAGCCATAGAGGAGAGCGTGGCCTGGGAGTGCCGAGCGAGCGGCCGGCCCAAGCCCTCCTACCGCTGGCTGAAGGACGGAGAGCCGCTGCTGCCCCAGGTAGGCACTGCTGGAGCACCCTGCAGCGGGCTTCTGCCCCACCAGCTCTCTCATCACTGCATGTTTCGTGGCTTTTGGCATGGAAATAGGAAGGATGGTGGTGATCTGAAGTTCTCCTGTTGCTGTGCCTGGTGAGATCTCAACAGGGCTTCAGGAGAGCCCAAAGAGTGGGGTTGAACAGAGTTAAATCCAGTCACAAGGGGAGTTCCTCCAGGGCTCAGGGTGGGGCCCACTTGTCTTTCATATCTTTATCAATGGTCTGGACCAGGGAGTTGAGAGCACTCTAAGTAAGTTTGCAGAAGATAGTAAATTGGGTGGGAGTCTCGACCTGCTTGAGCATGGGGAAGCTCTACAGAGGGGTCTGGCCAGCCAGATCTATGGGCTGAGGTCCCACTTGGATCACAACAACCCCATGAAAGCTCCAGAAATGGGGCAGAGTGGCAGGAAGCTGCCCAGAGGAGAAGGACCTGGAGGCACTGGTTCTGTTGGGTGTGAAAAGCACAGAGGTCCTCCCTGAAATGGAGCATCCATGGTACAAACCTAAGGGTGGAGAGACCCTTGTGGAGAAGGGAGAATGGCCAACAGGGACTGGGATGCCTGCAGCCAGCAAATGATCTCCCTGGATCCAGTTTTGTTGTTTGATTTTTTTTCAAGTTTCTGATATTCAGGTGAACTTCAGCTGCTAATGAAACCTTAATGAAACCATTGGCTTCCTGGGAGTTGGCATTATTTCCCCCCCCTGTGCAAGAATATGGCAGCCCACACTTGATCAAACCCAGATAAGAATTGCTCAGACATTAAATTTCCACCCTGAGGCCAGGCAGAAAGCCAATAGCTCTTAATATTACTTTTGTTGAGTGGGGGTTTGGGCTGGGTTTTTTTGAGGGTGAAAATCCTGGGGAAGGAGGGAGGCAAGGAGGGAGGGAGGGAAGAGCCCTTTGCTGCACTTATTCAAATGGATAGCACAAGCTCCCTATCCTTAGGCTGACAAATGATGCCCTGGTCTTTTGTTCCTCACGCTAATTGTGCTTGCTTCACGCTGGTCACTAGCAGATGGTCGTGGACTTAAATCACATTAGTGGCTGATATGAAGGAAAGGATCATTAAATTATTAACATCTCTATTGTTTTCAATCAGCTGTGGAGGGTTTGGAGTGTTTCTGCCTGTGCTAAGGCGGCCACCAGCCCTGCCAGCCTTCATTGCCATATGTCCTCTTAATGCCACTGTTTTAAATGCTTTTAAAGAACACTGCGCTGCACCACCGGGGAAGGAAAGTGCATTTGTTGGATTCAACTTTATCTACTCAAAAGGGATATTAATCTAAATGGTTTGGGTGTTAAATCAATGAGGAGTCAAGGGAAAGTCCTCCAATTTAAATTGCATTTACCAGCTACTGTATTGGTTTTACCATTTAGTGTCTACCCTGACATAAATATAGCTGGCAGACAAACAGATCAGAGCATGCAAATTCTTCCCGTTACTGCTGCTTGGTTTGATCCACCTTGGGATAAAGTACAGCACAGTCTCTCTGGGGTTGTGTTCCAAGGAGGGATCTCCTTATTTACTCTGGTTTCTTCCATTTGTTTTACTGTTTCTCCCCACAGGGCAGAGTTCAGCTAGAGCAGGGCTCCCTCACCATAAGGAACGTCAGCCTGTCGGATGCTGGCATGTACCAGTGTGTAGCAGAAAACAGATATGGCATCATTTTTGCCAGTGCAGAGCTGAGTGTCATAGGTAAGTCTGATTCTCCTCAACACTAAAAACCTTCCAGGACTAGCAAAGCCTTCCACCATGCTGGTTTAGCCAAGCTGCAGCATCTGCGGCAGAAGTGCTGCAGAGGAACCTTCCCTTCTCAGACAGCATAGAATCAGAGAAGTGGTTTGGTTGGAAAAGATTTTTGAGATCACTGAGTGCATTAGGCCAGCACTGCCAGGTCACCACTGAACCAAGTCCCTCAGCACCACACCTACATGGCTCTGAAACTCCTCTGGGGATGGAAGCTGCACCACTGCCCTGGGCGACCTGGTCCAGGCCTTGACAACCCTTTTGGTGAAGACATTTTTCTTGATGTCCAACCTAAATGTCCCCTAGCACAGCTTGAAGCCATCCTCCCATCCTCTCATTTGATACTTGAAAGAAGAGATCAGCACCCACTGGGCTCCAATCTCCTCTCAGGGATTTGTAGAGAGCAAGGAGGTCTCCCCTCAGCCTCTTCTTCTCCAGACTAAACTGCCAGAGCTCCCTCAGGCACTCTTCACAAGACCTGGTCTCCAGACCCTTCACCTGCCACACTGCTCTAAACTCCTCCTTGATGAGTTGTTGGTTTTAAGGCACAAAATGAAAAATTGAGAAAGTGGGAAAAGAGAGAGCAGAGAACAGAGTCTTTTTCATCATCTCCTATTAGAATAGAATAGAATAAACCAGGTTGGAAGGGACCTTCGAGCTCATCGCATCCAACCTGAGCAATGGGAGCTGGCAAGCTCCCTCAGCCTCTTGCTGGTTAGAAACACTTGTGGGAAAGCCCAGCTACTGCAGATCCCTGCCTGCTCATGGGCTGCAGGGACTGAATCTCTTGGAGGAGGTGTTGAAAGCCACCTGTCTGAGCAGACCTCTCAGCACTCCAGTGGCACTGGTGACCCTCCTGCCCCAAACCCTCACCAAGGAAACACAATTTCTGCCCCACCTGGCTTGTGTGCACCTACTCTACTTGTCCCAGGCACTATCAGGAGCAGTTCCTATAAATGCAGATGTTTAACTATCTGATGGGATAGAGTAGAGAGTACAGAGTCAGGTTCTTCCTAGTGGTGCCCAGTGCCAGGACAAGATTCAAGGAGCACAAACTGAAACTCAAAGAATGCAGTTTAAGCACAGGAAAAACTTCTTTACTTTGAGGTTGGTTGGATTCTAGGAGAGGTCACACAGAGGGATTGTGGCATCTCCAGCCTTTGAGATAATCAACAAGCAACTAGACACAACCTTGAGCAACCTGCTGTAACTGCTTGTGCTAGAGCAGAGGTGGCATAGAACCATCTCCAGAGGTCTTTTCCAGCCTTGGCTGTCCTGCAAACCCATATCCCATCCACATATGATGCCCTTTCACGAGTGGCAGGCCTGGAAACTGATAGGTCAGCACAGATCTGTAGTTTCAAAGGGTTAAATGGCATTCATGATTACAAAATAGTGGTTTAGAAGCAAAATGTTCAATAACATCACTCCCTGCTTTGTGCTGAAGAACCAAGCATGAGGTCTTTTCTGATTTTTGGCATTTCCAATTATCAGTCATTTTTTATCAGCAGTGATAGATGTCTGCAAGGAAGAAAAATTCATTTGAAAGATTGTCAGTGTTGCTCTTCAGGAAAAGTACAATAATGCTCAATAAATTAGACTTCACAGTGCTGAGATTTATTGGGTGTGTTACTGTGTGAAAGAAATCGAAATCAACTCACTGATGCTTTTCCTGCCTGTTCAGAACCCTGCTGAAAATGAGCCTGTGGGAGGAAGGCAGCTCATCACAGGATCCCATCAGGATGGGCTTGGAAGGGACCTCTGGGGATCATCTAGTCCAACCCCCCTGCTAAAGCAGGGTGCCCACAGCAGCTTGCCCAGGAGCACAATCATAGAATCACAGAACTGTCAGGGTGGAAGGGACCTCAAGGCTCAGCCAGTTCCAACCCCCCTGCCACGGGCAGGGACACCTCACACTACAGCAGGTTGCTCACAGCCACCTCCAGCCTGGCTGCAAAATCCTCCAGGGATGAGGCTTCCACCACCTCCCTGGGCAGCCTGTACCAGTCTCTCACCACCCTCCTGGGGAACAACTTCTTCCTGACATCCAGTCTGAATCTACCCATGTCTAGTTTTTCTTTCATTCCCCCTAGTCCTATCCCTCCCTGACACCCTCAAAAGTCCCTCAATGGCCAGCTGGGCTTGGAAATTCTCCAGAGAAGACTCCACAATCTCTCTGGGCAGCCTGATCCAAGCCTCCAACACCCTCACACTGAAGAATTTTCTCTTTATGTTCAGATGAAACCTCCTGGGTTCCAACTGGTGCCCCTTGTCCTGTCCCTGGGCACCTCTGACAATAGCCTGGCCCCAGCCTCTTGCCTCCCACCCTTTAGCTTTTGCTGAGCATTGATCAGATCCCCTCTGGGTCTGCTCTTCTCCAGGCTAAACTTAAGTGAAAAAGAGCAATGGAAAAGTATAGACAGGGCTTTTGTCTCTGTTCTTGTCGATTCTATTGCCTGGAGTCTCCAGATGAACCCAGCTTCACTACAACTTAAGGACAAGCTTCACTGGAAGGGTGCTGGAGCCCTGGAGCAGGCTGCCCAGAGAGGTGGGGGAGAAATTCCAAACCCACCTGTGGTGGGCATTGTGAAAGCATCCAGTAAGGCACATTTGGTGCCTTAAAGAATTTGCAGGGTACAATTTTTTTCCTAAATGAAGGTTGATCCTAGAGTGGAGGAAAAACCCAAACCCAAAGTCATTTAAATCCTCATTTTACAAGGAAGGTGTGAAGAAATTACAAGCCTTAGCCCCAAAGTGGTACAAGGCAGCTGTGGTTGTGCTGACAGTGGAGGTTTCTGAATGTCAGATGGCAACACTTTGAACAGCACAGAATAAAACCTGAATCATGCAACTCCTCTGGCTCCAACAGGACCAACAGGAAAGTAGCAAATTGTTTGTTTAGATTGGATGCAGGGAAAAAATTCTTCCCTGCAAGAGTGGTCAGGGAGTGGCACAGCTGCCCAGGGAGGTGGTGGAGTCCCCATCCCCGGAGGTGTTCAGGACTTGGCACTCTGGGACATGGTTTAATGCTAGACTTGATGATCTTAAGTGATCTTTTCCAGCTGAAACAATTCTATGGTGGCAAGAGCCCAGCCTGAGCTGCTCATTGCAGAGATGGACAGAGCAGGATCATTCCAAAACCTGGTTTGCTCATCACTTTTGAACAATCAGCTGAGCAATGATTTCCAGACGTGCTAATGTATGAATGAGGCTGACAGGATAGCAATAATAATCCCTCTGGTTCCGAGTGCCTTGTTGGGAGGTTGTCCTCAGGACGTCTCCTTTAATTTGGAGCTGTTTTACATAGCCTTGGCTTTCAGATGGCTCTTCCCCAGTCTTTAATAACATCCATGTCTTCCTCTGTGCTCAAATGAAGTCAGCTGCCTGTGATTAGACACAGAAGACAAGACAGCTCGGAGATTAGTGAACTCTGCTGCATGAAAGAGGCAGCCAAGATCTGTTTGATCATGAAACCCACCCCATTATCAGTGTGGGATTATGTTTTATTCAGCTCTTTTGCAGCAGGAATGATACCCAAAAGAACTGAGGCAGGATTTGCCTTCTGTATCACACAGCAGGTTTTGGTCTCCTGGCTGCTTCAGGTGAGCTTTAGATCATTTTACAGAGCATCAAACAGATGCAGTGCACAGTGATCTACACTCTCACCTCCCAGGGTGCAGCAAGGAAGGAAGTTGAGGGAAATGCTGCAAGCTTAGGGGGACACAGGAATGGTGCAGGAGGAGCAGGGAGCAGGCAGGCAGCTGGCAAAGAGAATGAGAGGGGACTGGGCACAGTTTGCTGCCACTGATGGAGCCTTCAACACAAGAAGGATGTGAATGTGTTGCAGTAGGGCCTGAGAAGGACACAAAATGATCCAAGGGCTGGAACCTTTCTGCTGTGAGGCCAGGTTGAGAGAGTTAGAGTTGTTCAGCCCGGAGAAAAGAAGGCTCCAGAGAGACCTTCTGGTGGCCTTTCAGTACTTCAAGGGGCCAGTCAGAAAGCTGGTGACAGCCTTTTGAGCAGGGCCTGTTGTGATAGGGCAAGGGCTGATGGTTTGAACTAAAAGAGGGAGATTCAGGCTAGAGAGAAGGAAGAAATTTTGTCCAGTGACGGTGGTGAAACCCTGTCCCTGGTTGCCCAGAGGGGTGGGAGATGCCCCATCCCTGCAACCATTCCAGGTCAGATGTCCCTGCTGACTGCAGGGTGGGTGGACTAGATGACCTTTAAAGGTCCCTTCCAACCCAAACCATTTGATGATTCTACCATATCTGTCAGAAAGCAAACTTCTGCCAGCACAGACCTAGCTAGCAGGGCAAGAGCTATTCATAAAACCCACAAGCTGCCTCACCTGTTTGCTCTGAGCTTTCGAGATGGGAAAAACTAATTGTCCTACTTGATGGAAATAAAATCTCCTGGTCATCACTGGGAAGTTCACTACCAGAGTCAGACTAGAGGCAGCTGCCTGAAAGCTCAGCCTGTCATCAGGTCCCATCCCATAAATCATTACAAATCTTTTGAGGCAGGAATCAGAAGCCAAACCATCTCCTGCCTCACAGCCAGGCTGCAGACTGTCTGCAGGGCTTTGGTGGCTGCTTCAATGAATATCTGCCTGCTTTTCACAGACTGGAAGAGTGTTCCCTGGAGGGAACACAAGGATGAGCAGAGGGCTGGAGCACCTCTCCTAATGAGGACAGACTGAGGGAGTTTGGGTTATTCAGTCTGGAGAAGAGAAGGCTCTGAGGAGACCTAATTGTGGCCTTCCAGTATCTGCAGGGGCTACAGAAAGCTGGGAGGACTTTGAGGGTGGTCAGGGAGTGATAGGACTGGGGGGGAGAGCAAAACTAGAAATGGGTAGATTCAGATTGGATGTCAGGAAGAAGTTGTTCCCCATGAGGTGTGGTGAGAGCCTGGCACAGGCTGCCCAGGGAGGTGGTGGAAGCCTCATGCCTGGAGGGTTTTGCAGCCAGGCTGGCTGTGGCTGTGAGCAACCTGCTGCAGTGTGAGGTGTCCCTGGCCATGGCAGGGGGGTTGGAACTGGCTGAGCCTTGAGGTTCCTTCCAACCCTATGATTCTGTGACTATCAAAGATGATTTGAGAGCTAACTGTACCCTGGAGCCTTCCTAGATCTTGCACTGATGTGCTCTGTTCAGGACTTGGCCATGTCACGGTCTCCCAGGTTTATAATATCAAGACAAAAATTCCAGCTTGTGGAGCATTCATAGAATGGTTTTGATTGGAAAAGGTCTTTAAGATCATCAAGTCCAACCACCCTTTAACTCTACCAAGCCTGCTGCTGAACCATATCCCTCAGTACCAATTCTATCACCTCTCACCCAACACCATCTGATCAACTAAACCATGGCACCAAGTGCCTCATCCAGGCTCTTTTTAAACACCTCCAGGGATGGGGACTCCACCACCTCCCTGGGCAGCACATTCCAATGGCCAATCTCTTTTCTGGAAGAACTTCTTCCTAACCTCCAGCCTAAACCTCCCCTGGCACAGCTTGAGACTGTGTCCTCTTGTTCTGGTGCTGCATGCCTGGGAGAAGAGATCAACCCCCACCTGGCTACAACCTCCCTTCAGGTAGTTGTAGAGAGCAATAAGGTCTCCCCCGAGCCTCTTCTCCAGGCTAAGCAACCCCAGAGGAAGCTAATAGCTTCTCCCTCCCTTCCCCACCTTGTACACAGAGGGCACAAGAGAAAGGAGCAGAGAGAGATTTTGTTAGACTTAGCCAAAACAATGCAGCCAAGGTCAAGCAGCAGCCAGTGAGTATCTCCCAGCCCAAGGAAGGAAGGAGAGAGATTGTTCTGGTACAACTAGTTTAAGTGTTTCCCATGGGGTTGCACAGAACTGTCATTTTTTCCCTTCTTACACCCAGGAGTGATTTATTCACACTGTACTTTCTGTTCAAGGTCTTGGGGGAAAATTGTAAAGGCCCAGCCTAAAGCTCCCCCCGCAGGTCATGCAGGTGTGGTTCTTAGGGGCGCTGCCCCCAATACGAAGTGCCTGACACCAGCCTGCTGAGGCCACAAGTAAAAAGCTGGAGCATTCAGGTGCCCCTTTGCCCTCTCCCTGCATTCACACAGTTCACCAGGTCAGCTCCTTTAGGAACTGCAGGTGAGAAACAAGCCTGGGGTGCTGTAATGTTCAGAAGAGCCTGGCTTGGGGTTTTTTGCTTTTCCATGGGGAACTCTGATCTGGTTCTGGTTTTCTTTTTCTTTCCTTTCAGCTGTCGGTCCAGACTTCTCCAAAACACTCCTGAAGAAGTTAACTCTGGTTAAAGTGGGTGGTGAAGTAATCATTGAGTGCAAGCCAAAAGCTTCCCCCAGACCTACTTATTCTTGGAAGAAAGGAAAAGACATCCTGAGAGAAAATGAGAGGTAATGTCTTAAAGTAACCATTTCTTTCATTAGCTTCCTCCAACCCAGGGGTTTTCAGCAATGAAAGCTAAATTTGTCATTAATAGCTTCCCCAAATTGACTTGCAAATAACATCTGAAAACAGCTCCTGTTCAGTCTCAAGGAGCTGGGGCTGAGATTTCTGTTCCCTTTGTGTTCCTCCCAGTCTCTGTGTACCATTAAAGCCTCCCTGCCAAGGAGCTGATAAAGATACATTCTCCAAAGCAAACCTTTTTCTCTCTGCATTGCTCTCAATAACCATTGTTTCTCGAAACAAACACCCCCCCAGCCCCCCCAAAACAACCCACAAATAAACCCCCAGGAGATGAAAGCCTGCAATGCTCTCTGCACTGCTCTGCTACGTTACTCAGTGTCCCACAAGCAGGAATCATTTGGGGTCAGTAATTAATTTGGCAGTCCTAAGGCCTGACTTGGAGGCAGCTTTTCAGGCTGCCCAAGACATTTGGAGTCCTATTTTTTTTTCCCCCTTCCTTTTTGTTTTTTTCTGGTTTTCTAGTTCAAAAGGAGAGTGTTGGGGGGAAGTAGGACCCTGCCTTTGAAATCTGCCCGTGGGGCTTTGCAGTGAATCACAGAACTGTCAGGGTTGGAAGGGACCTCAAGGATCAGCCAGTTCCAACCCCCCTGCATGGCAGGGACACCTCACCCTGCAGCAGGTTGCTCACAGCCACAGCCAGCCTGGCTGCAAACACCTCCAGGCAGGAGGCTTCCACCACCTCCCTGGGCAACCTGTGCCAGGCTCTCACCATCCCCATGGGGAACAACTTCCTAATGAGGATGAGGAAACACAGATGGGACCACATGGAGCTGATACTCCAAAACTTCCAGTGGTTACTCCTCCTCATTCTTTGCACAATCAACTCATTTCAGGTTTAAAAATCAATATCCCTTGAGCTGTTGTGGCAGTGACCAAGTTTAAGACCAGGTTGGAAGTGGCGCTGAGCAACCTGCTGTAGTGTGAGGTGTCCCTGCCCATAGCAGGGGGGTTGGAACTGGATGATCCTTGAGGTGCCTTCCAACCCTGACAATCCTATGATTCTATGACTATCAAAGATGATTTGAGAGCTACTTGTACCCTGGAGCCTTCTTACATCTCACTCCAATGTGCTCTGTTGAGGACTTGGCCATGGAGCAGAACTAGGAGTAGATTCAGATTGGATGTTAGGAACAAGCTCTTCCCCATGAGTGTGGTGAGAGACTGGCACAGGTTGCCCAGGGAGGTGGAGGTTTTTGCAGCCAGCAGGCTTTTGTTGCCAGGCTGGCTGTGGCTGTGAGCAACCTGCCGTAGTGTGAGGTGTCCCTGCCCATGGCGTGGGGTTAGGACTGGCTGATCCTTGAGGTCCCTTCCAGCCCTGACAATTCTGTGATCCTCAGTGGTGTGATCCATAGCTGAAATGTGCTGTTTCTACTCTGATCCTGTTTGGAGCATGGCAAACTTCTTTCTCCTCCTTTTAATTTTGGGATGAAAGGGGAAAAGTCACTTTGAGGAAGGGAAAGAGGAGGAATGTGAGCACTGTGTGATCACTGCTGTGCAATACTGCCCACAAAGGGATGACTGTGGGAGTTTTCACATCTGCAAACTTACCTAGCATTTGGGTGCTGTAACAGAGCAGAAACCCCTGGATCCTCATTTCCCAAGGGAATGTGGCTCATGCACTGCTAGCAGAAGGCTGGGTGGCAGCCTGTGTTGCCTGTGTGCTTGCTTCCAAGCCACCTTTTCAACTAATTTTCAGTTAATTTTGGTTTGGCAATTGGTAACTAATTCAACTGGCAAACAGTTCAATTGTTTGGCAATCAAAACAACTTTCAAATAACCCCCAGATAATTAAATGATTATGGGACTTGATAATCTCCCCTCTGATGAGAGACTGAGAGCCCTGGGGCTGTTCAGTCTGGAGAAAAGAAAGCTGAGAGGGGATCTGATCAATGTCTATCAATATCTGAGAGGTGGGGGCCAAGCTCTTTTGGGTGGTGCACAGCAATAAGCCCAGAACCAATGGATACAAACTTGAGCAGAGAAGATTTCACCTCAGCATGAGGAGAAACTTCTTCACTGTGAGGGTGATGGAGCACTGGAGCAGGCTGCCCAGGGGGGGTGTGGAGTCTCCTTGTTGGAGACTTTTTCCAAACCCAGCTGGATGCATTCCTGCATGGCCTGCCCTAGGTGACCCTGCTTCTGGCAGGGCAGGTTGGACTGGATGATCTCTGAAGGTCCCCTTCCAGCCTCTAACATTCTGTGAAAGACTGTAGATGTTTCAGCTGGTTTCTACCAAGGTCAGGAGAGGATGAGATGTAACTCAAACCCAGCAGGGAGAATAGACAGCTGGGAAAGGAGAGAGAATTATTTCCCCTTGGTGAAATGGTAAACATGAGGCTGTCCACACCACAGCACCACTGAAGTGTGCACACACCTGGCTAGGGAGTGTAAGGCTGCACCTACAGCATTTTCCTCACCAACCCTCTCCAAGAGGCAACTGCAGTCAAAAAGACCTTCATAGTATCATAGTGTCAGTCAGGGTTGGAAGGGACTGTAAGGATCATCTAGTTCCAACCCCCCTGCCATGGGCAGGGACACCCCACACTAGAGCAGGCTGGCCAGAGCCTCATCCAGCCTGGTCCTAAACACCTCTAGGGACGGGGCCCCAACCACCACCCTGGACAACCCATTCCAGGGCTTCACAGCTCTCATGGTGAAGAACTTCCTCCTCACATCCATCCTGAATCTTGCTGAATAACTTGCTGTCTGCTGGTCCCAGTCCCCACGCTCAGGCAGGCTTGAGGCAGTGTCTGGGAGGCTGGGTTGCCTCAGTTCTCTGAGCAGCTCAGCACTGAGCTCAAATGCAAGCCAGAACAAGGCTGGGGTGTTGATGCTGGTGGCCAGGCATGCCGAGCCAGAACTGAGAACCTCCCAGCTAGGCATCAAACCCTGGCTGGGAAACCAGACGTGAACTGTGCCTAAGCAGCTGTGAAATCTTCTGCTCCTTCAGCCCAGGGGTTTTTCCAGCAGCCAGCTGATCCGGTGGGGCCTCTCTGGCAAGATGTCTTAATGAAGATCTCTCTGTTGACTTGGCACTTGGACCTGTTTAGTTTCTCCATGCAGTTGGTTGGGTCTCCAGTGGGGCTGAGGGGGTTGAATCCTGGCCACCGCCTTTATTAACCACACCATCCTCCCAGGCTCCACCTGGAGACTGTGAGATGCACAGTTAAGAAATTCTCTCATCTCGTGTGGGTGCAGATGTTGTTCAGCAGCCCTGGCTGACTTCAGGAGCAGGGGAGGCTGTGTGTTTGGTCCTCTCTTCAACGTTGCTGTGAGTCTCTCTTCTTCAGTTGCTGAAAAGCCACCAAAGAATCATAGAATCAATGAGGATGGAAGAGACCTCAGAGGTCATCAAGTCCAACCTATTACCTAACACCTCATGATTAATTAAACCATGGCTTCAAGTGCCACATCCAAGCCTTTGTTGAGCGCCTCTGTGGATGGTGACTCCACCACCTCCCTGGGCAGCACATTCCAGTGGCCAATTCCTCTTTCTGGGAAGAACTTTCTCCTCACCTCCAGCCTACACTTGCCCTGGTGCAGCTGGAGACTGTGCCTCTGTGATCTCCTTGCTGCCATCCCAGGGGACAGCAGCACTGACTGGAGTCCAGGGATAGAACCTCGCTACCCCCACACCTATGTGTGGGCTTCACACAAGAACTTTCCTGGCTGTTGATGAAAAACAATTGTAAAAATCTGTGGAAATATAGGAAGAAAGATGCCAAGAAAAGCTGGTGCTGAAATCTCTTCCTCTAGGGCACAAACCAACTTTTCAGACAGGCATGGGAGAAGAAACTTCAGAGAAACCTCTGCTTGAAGTGATGAGTTTCAGAGAGGCACCTGGGCGTCTGGATGCTTCTCCAAAGTGAACCTGACCATGTGAAGCTTAATCCATGTAGTGTAGATGGTCCTTCCAGTTCCAGGTGGAGTTAACAGCAAAGTTAATGTGTCAGCCCTGGCTTTGAATCCTGATGCACAGCCTGACTGCTGCCCTGGCAATCCAGCACTGCTCCTGGGGCTGGTGTGGCATTGCAGATGGAGTGTGACGTTAGGGGCTCCTTGCTGGAGCCTGCATCAAAAATGTGCTGCTGGGACTCTTGCTCTGGAGGCTACTGCTGTCCAGGAGGCAAAATGAAGTGCCTTGTTCAGTGTCTGCCCAGAGAGCAGAGGCTATCATGGAACCAAAAAAAAGAGCTTTACTGGTTTAGGTTTGAAGTTCTCCACTGGAGGCTGAGGTAGTGTGTGCTGCACCCCTACTGACTAACGTGCCCTGAAGGCATCTCTTCCTGGTGCTTGAGAACTGTGTGATTGTGTTATTACAAATTGTACCCTGGGGTACAATTATATTGTTGCAGTCATTAAAGGCAGTTCATCTCCACAAGAATGGAAATCCTGCCTTGGAGGCCTCACTGAGTCAAAATGCTGCTAGTAGCCTGACTCCAGAAGGTAAATGTTAGATGGGAACAGCTATAGCACAGATGCAGATAGGTTGCAAATGCTGCTTGCAAACAAAGACTCTTTCTGCATGGGGACAGAGACCATTTTCTGTCATGGGAGCGTGGAATGGTTTGGGTTGGAAGGGACCTTAAAGGCCAATCACATCCTGGGCTGCATCAAAAGTTAAGTGTGGCCAGCAGATGAAGAGAGGGGATTGGACTTGATGACCTTTGAGGTCTCTTCCAACCTTATTGATTCTATGATTCTGCCACTTCGCTCTGCTCTGGGGAGACCTCACCTGGAGTACTGCATCCAGCTCTGGACCCTCAATACAGGAGGACACGGACCTGATGG
The DNA here is from genome assembly GCA_015227895.2 of Colaptes auratus. Classification (NCBI taxonomy): domain Eukaryota; kingdom Metazoa; phylum Chordata; class Aves; order Piciformes; family Picidae; genus Colaptes; species Colaptes auratus. The sequence continues at coordinate 26,070,114 of CM026892.1, forward strand.
AGAGGGTTCAGAGGAGGGCCACCAAAATGATCAGGGGGTTGGAGCAGCTCTGCTACAAGGACAGGCTAAGGGAGCTGGGGGTGTTCAGCCTGCAGAGAGCTCTGTGTGAGACCTTCCAGTACTGAAAGGGGGCTATAAAAAGGCTGCAGAGGGACTGTTTGCAAAGGCCTGAAGTGATAGGATGAGGAGCAGTGGCTTTCAACTAGAGAAGAACAGATTCAGGTTGGATGTTAGGAACAAGCTCTGCATCATGACAGTAGTGGAACACTGGAACAGGTTGTCCAGTAAGACTGTGATGTCCCCTCCCTGGAGGTGTTCAAGGCCAGGTTGCATGGGACCTGAGCAAGCTGGGCTGGTGGGAGGTGTCCCTGCCCATGGCAGGGGGTTGGAACTGGAGGAGCTTTAAGCTCCCTTCCAAACCAAACTGTTTTGGGATTCTATGATCTTCCATCCCACAGTATTTCCCACTTAGGACTATTCTTTCCAGGCATAGTTTTGTATGCATTATTCATGGGCAGGAGCAGGAGGGGAAGTCATGGCAGTCAGATTGGTCTTGAAGGATTTTGTTAATCCTCTCATAATAATTCCATTATGTCTCATGCAACAACATTGGGTAAATCTGTTACTGAGGCCAGTGCTTTAAACCCTTTGTTTTCAGGTGGTCTTATCACAGAAACCTCTCCACTTGTTCCTGATTACAGTGTGGCTGTGTCAGATGCGAGCACAAGCAGCTCACCCTGGTAGTGATGGGAGATCAGGAGCTGACTGTAGTCACCAGCTCACTCCTGAGTGCAGGAGGGAGAATCAGGCTGAACATGATTAGAGACAAATCCTGGAGCTAGGCAGGCAGAGTGCTGCCAGCTGAAATTAAACTAAGCCTCTGTCACAGCTGCTCCCACGCTCCAGAGTGCTGCAGGAAGGTCCTGCAATGGAACTGGAATTCTCTTTGAACTGCAGATCAGGAAACATTTGACAAATAATTAAAAGCAGTTAATTCAGCAGCTAATTCAAAACAGTTTGTGGCTGAGCAATTTAATCTCCCTTCACTTTCAGGCAGTTTTCCATAGCACACACAAAAAATCCCCAAACCAGTGTTGCAGCCCAACCAAGCTGCAGGTGCAGTCATGTAGGTTTGAGTGCTCAGGCATGGGAGTGGTGGAGATTAAGGTTGGAGCTGAGACTGATCCTTCCCCTCTACTCTGCCCTAGTGAGGTTACATCTGGAGTTCTGGGTCCAGTTCTGGGCTCCCAAGGCAAGAGAGGCAGCCATGTCTGTAAGCAGGAAAGGCTGAGAGCCTGGAGAAGAGCAGCTTGAGAGGGGATCCTATGAATGCTGAACAGTAGCTAAAAGGTGGGGGACAAGAGGATGTCCATGGGCTGCAATCCCTTGCTGGGCAGTTGAGGGTCACCTGTCCTGGTTGCTTCACCCCACAGCTGCCACCTCTGCCTTCCTGTCCCCAAAGGAGGAGCACAAGCTCCACTGATGGTGACTCCACCACCTCCCTGGGCAGCACATTCCAATGGCCAGTGTCTCTTTCTGTGAGAAACTTCTTCCTAACATCCAGCCTAAACCTCCCCGGGCACAGCTTCAGACTGTGTCCTCTTGTTCTGGTGCTGCTTGCCTGGGAGAAGAGACCAACCCCCACCTGGCTGCAACCTCCCTTCAGGAAGGGTCAGCAATAAGGTCTCCCCTGAGCTTCCTCTTCTCCAGGCTAAACACACCCAGCTCCCTCAGCCTCTCCTCATGGGCTGTGCTCCAGACCCCTCCCCAGCCTCACTGCCCTTCTCTGGATGCGTTTGGTGTCTCCTCCTGAAATTGAGGAGCCCAGAACTGGACACAGTACTTGTACTTGTACAAGTATTTTGTACTTGTTTTGTACACAAGTACTTTGTACTTGTAAGCCCCCAAACAAGTTGCTCCTCTCCTGTTCCCATGCATATGAAGCTCTTACATCATCAGAGCTGTTCCTTTGTGGTGCTGTGCAGTGCCTGCATTGTTGATAGCCTTTAATTGTAGGGAAGGAAATTCACAGCAGACAAATGATGTTCTGTGCTGGTAGCAAAAGAACAGCAAAGTGTCCAATTAAACCACCACTCGCTAGGACTTTGTGTAATAGCAACATCTGTTATCTTAATTAAACAAGTTGCTGTATGAAGGGACTCTCATAGTGCACTTTGTTAGAGCAGGATCTGACCTAGATACTCCAGGCACTGCCTTCATGGAAATGTTCCCAGCTGGTCCCATTAGCTTGCAGTCTTGACAAGCGTTGTGATCTACGAGCAGGCTCCTGCACGCGCAGAGCCACACAGCTTAAAGCACCAAGCTTTGCTTTCAGATCTATATTTATTGTGGTTTATTTTTTTTAGGCTGAAACCCAACAAAAGCACAGAAATGCAGCACATGCTGGCATGTACCCACGGAGGTCAGGCCCAGCAGAATCTGGAAGTGTAAGGAGTGCCCAGCCAGCTTGGACCTTGGGCAGATCAAGCTCAGGAGAGGGAATGGCGCTTGCAGAAAGTGCTCACAACTTGTTTTCCAGAGGGGTTTATGTCCTGCATAGAGTTTCAGTAACTTAAGTCCAGATTTTCCCACATATTCATTACTGCTCCCCACTGTAGCCTACAGGCAGAGCTGCTCTAGAAGGGCAAAGTTCAGGTTTAGAAGTCCTGGTGCCTGGGTAACTTCTGAAAAGGAGAAAGGGAGATGAGGATTTGACTACCTGGTGAGAGGCCTCGAGCACAAGCCCTGTGAGGAGAGGCTGAGGGAGCTGGGGTTGCTTAGCCTGGAGAAGAGGAGGCTCAGGGGAGACCTTAAGGCTCTCTACAACTCCCTGAAGGGAGGTTGCAGCCAGGTGGGGGTTGGTCTCTTCTCCCAGGCAAGCAGCACCAGAACAAGAGGACACAGTCTCAAGCTGTGCCAGGGGAGGTTTGGGCTGGATGTTAGGAAGAAATTCTTCCAAGCAAGAGAGATTGGCCATTGGAATGTGCTGCCCAGGGAGGTGGTGGAGTCCCCATCCCTGGAGGTGTTTAGGAAGAGCCTGGATGAGGCCCTTGGTGCCATGGTTTAGTTGATCAGATGGTGCTGGGTGATAGGTTGGACTCGATGATCTCTGAGGTCTTTTCCAACCTGATTAATTCTATTCTATTCTAGTCTATTCTATTCTGCTCTATTCTATTCTATTCTATTCTATTCTAATTTTTACAGACCCTTCAGGTATTAGTTTGCTAAGAGGAATTTTAATATATTCACCTTGATGCTGTGACTGTTTGAGAAGGAACAGTTGTGAAGGCAGACAGGACAAGAAAGTCTTTTCTCTCATCCTTTCAGTGCCTTGAGTTTAAAACCACAAGTTGTGTAAATTCCAATTTTATTCCTTTCTTTTTTTATTTTTTGGGCAATTTGTGGCCTCAGCCTTTCCAATGAGTGGTTAATTACTTGAAACAGCCAGAAAGAAAATGGCACCAAGGCCAGGCAGCACATCTTTGCCAGGCTGCTGCCAGGCTGCACACCATGGTGACGTTTTCATGCTGATTACTTGAGAGATGAATTGCCAGAAGTGGCTTTTGGCCACGCAGGCTGGTGGCACTCCAGCAGAAAAGAAAGCCTCAGAGGGTGCTTCCTGGTGCTGTTTTGCCTTAATTGTGTTGAGTGGCTTTTCTTCTAGTCTATTTTTTTCCCAACATACATCACCTGTGTAATTCCTTTAAAGGCAGACAGGTAACCCAACCATCAACAGCTTGTCAGCTTTTCATTCCATCCTGCTGAGGCAGTATGAACAGTGACACCCTGCAAATAGCTTCCTGAAGGTGGTATTGAGAGTGCAGCATCCATTTGTTTGCTTTCAAAGCCAGTGGCAGAAGATGGCTCTGATCCCTTGGAACATCCAAGAGAACTGCCCTGGCAACTTACTTGAACAAATGTTCTATGCAGAGAACGACAATGAACCAGGGAACCACTTGAGGGCTTGGGAAAGCAGTCACCCCAGTGTTGGTGGCCTCACAATCATGGACTATATCCCAGCAGAGGCTGGGCTTAGCTCAGGCTTGATGATCATGGACTATATCCCATGAGCTCAGGCTTGATGGCTCATATCCCAGCAGAAGCTGGGTTAGCTCAGGCTTGATGGCCTCATGATCATGACTATATCCCATGGGCTTAGCTCATATCCTCAGCATGGAAGCAGGGGTTAGCTCAGGCTTGATGGCCTCATGATCATGGACTATATCCCAGCAGAAGCTGGGCTTAGCTCAGGCTTGATGGCCTCATGATCATGGACTATATCCCAGCAGAAGCTGGGCTTAGCTCAGGCTTGATGGCCTCATGATCATGGACTATATCCCAGCAAAGCTGGGCTTAGCTCAGGCTTGATGGCCTCATGGTCACAGAATCATAGAATTGTCAGGTTTGGAAGGGAGCTCAAGGCTCAGCCAGTTCCACCCCCCTGCTCAGCACTACAGCAGGTTGCTCACAGCCACCTCCATCCTGGCCTTAAAAGCCCCAAGGATAAGGCTTCCACCACCTCTATGAGCAACCTGTTCCAGTGTCTCACCACCCTCATGGGGAACAACTTCTTCCTAATATCCAATTTGAATGTACCCACTTCAAGTGTTGTTTTTCCATTCCCCTGATGCTCCTGTCACTCCCTGACACCCTCAAAAGTCCTTCCCTGGCTCTGGACTCTTCCAGTACCTGAAGGAGGCCTACAAGAGGCTGGAGATGGACTGTTTCCAAAGACATGCAGTGGCAGGATGACAGCAATGTTTTGAAATGAGAGAAGAGCAGATTTAGATTGGATGTTAGGAACAGGCTCTTTACCATGAGGGTGGTGGAACGCTGGAACAGGTTGCCCAGGGAGCCAGTTGAGCACCCATGCCTGGAGATATTCAAGGTCAGGATCAACAAGGTCTGAGCAACCTGATCTTGGGGAGGATGTCCCTGCCCAAGTTGCCCAGAGAGGTGGCAGATGCCCCACCCGTTCCAGGTGAGGTTGGATGGGGCTGTGAGCAACCTGTTCTGGAGGTCCCTTCCAACCCAAACCATTCTATGATCATTTATCTTCAGCTTTCAAGTTCTCCTCAGCATTGGCAGCAAGTCAGCAACCCAATTAACTCCTGCTTTGTCTTGCCCTCTGTGTTTAAGCCAAGGTTTCTAGCAAAAGGTCATCTGAGAAGGGCCTTAAGAGTTATCCAGAAGCCAGATTCAGTGCTGATTTGGTTTTTATGTGTAAAGCAATTAGGCTGATCCTTAGAATTTGCAGGCTCATTTATCTTCTCCTGTAGGGCTGGGAAAGTGTCCCCTAACCAACCACAAACTGCTGTCGAGCATCCCCAAGATGCCAATGAAGGTAATCCCAACCCATGCCAAATTTCAGCTGGTGCTCCAGGAACGAGACTGCTCTCTCTCACCCTGACACAGTCTCCTGTAGCATCAGCAATCTGTTCCTATTTTCCCAGCAGATTATTTTCAGCGTGGTGTTATTGTAGCGCTCAGTGAAACAGATGTAAGACATCGTTGCTACCGCTGCTGCTGCTGGAAGGAGCTCACGACCACAGACAATCTGTGGCTGAGGCTGAGAGCCCTGGGGCTGGTTAGTCTGGAGAAGAGAAGGCTGAGAGGCAACCTGATCAATGTCTATAAATACCTGAGGGGTGGGTGTCAAGAAGAAGGTGTCAGGCTCTTTTCCTGTGGCAGGAGAAGGAGCAATACACACAAACTGGAACAGAGGAGGTTCCACCTCAACATGAGGGGAAACTTCATTACTGTAAGGGTGACAGAGCCCTGGAGCAGCCTGCTCAGGGAGATTGTGAAGTCTCCTTCCCTGGAGACTTTCAAGACTCATAGGAGTGCATTCCTATTGCCCTTCACTGGACATGTTGAAGTGTCTCAATGTCCTTCTTAAACTGAGGAGCCCAGAACTGGACACAGGACTCAAGGTGTGGCCTAACCAGTGCTGAGCACAGGGCAGAATGACCTCCCTGCTCCTGCTGGCCACACTGTTCCTGATGCAGGCCAGGATGCCATTGGCCCCCTGGGCACACTGTTGGCTCATGTTCAGCTGCTGTCAACCACTACTCCCAGGTCCCTTTCTGCCTGGCTGCTCTCAGCCACTCTGACCCCAGCCTGTAGCGCTGCCTGGGGTTGTTGTGGCCAAAGTGCAGCACCCAGCACTTGGACTGGTTCAATGCCATCCTGTTGGACTCTGCCCAGCTGTCCAGCCTCTCAAGGTCCCTCTGCAAGGGCTGCAGCATCTTGAAGGGCACCAAAAAAGGGTATTCTCAAACATTTCTTCTCTTGGATATTTGTGTGATTACAGAGGAGAAGGTAATGATTTCCCTAGTCAGGGCCACACTTTGAGAACCACATGTTTAAAATCCAAGGAAAATAATTATATGTCTAGGGGTGTGGGGGGGGGTGTGGAAAAGAAGGATTCACAATGAACTTTTCAGACAACCAACCAGCCTGGGTGATGGTTTTGATGATTATTTAACCATCGTTTTTCAAGCGCCGTAACTGTGGCTTTGGAGCTGGCAAATGCATGTTCATGTTAATTACAAGCAGAGTGGGTAATTTGCCTTTGTGCTGTGGGCATTCTGTGTTTTGAAACTAGAGGCAAAGATGTGTGGGGTTTGAAAGGCTCTGCCTTTGGGCTTTTCTGTTCGGGAGGTATCAGCTGGAACAAATAAGCTGAGAGTGCATTTGCTGCTTCGGCTCTAATCTCGCCGCCGCTCGCAGAAATGGTTTGTGTCAGCAGCTGATGCACACAAAACCTTGCATGGGATTTTTCTCCCCCTTTTTTTTTTTCTCATCAGAGAATAATTTTTAGGAGCTTCAGTGGAGTTTCCTGCAGTGATTAGTGTTCTCCAAACCTGCAAAGCGTTCGCTGTAGGCAGAGGGCAGGGGCTTGTCCTCGCTGCAGAAGGAGGGACACCAAGATGATCCGAGGGGCTGGAGCAGCTCTGCTGTGAGGACAGGCTGAGGGAGCTGGGGGTGTTCAGCCTAAAGAGAGAAGACTCCAGGGGTACTTTAGAGATGCCTTCCAATACTTGCAAGGATCCTACAGGAAGGCTAGAATGGGACTTTTCATAAGGGTGTCTGGAGACAGGACAAATGGGAATGGTTTGAAGCTGAGGGAGAACAGGCTTAGGCTGGAGCTGAGGAAGAAGTTCTGCAGTACAAATGAGGTGATAGTCTGGAATAGGTTGCCTATGGAGGTTGTGCTTCCTTCTTGGGTGTATTCAAGGCCAGGTTGGATGAGGACTTGAGCAGCTGAGTCTGGTTGAGAGGTGCCCCTGCCCATGGTGGGGAGGTTGGGGTAGGTGATCTCTCAGGTTCTTTCCCACCTAAGCCATTCTATGAGGGAGTTGTTGTTGATGATGGCTGGAGGCTTTCCTTCCTAATTGGATTCTTCATTTTCCTGTGCCTCTCTTCATGGACTGGGAGAAGTCACTTAATCTCCATGCCTCTGTCTGCAGCCACTGCCCTAGAAAAATGGGCACTGGCCATGAGGCAGACTGAAGGCAGGAAGGAGTGGCTTCACTGCACCTGCTGCTTCCTACACAAGATCCACCTCACTTCTGAGTGTCAGAGGATGCTTTGCAGGGAGCAGCACGTCTCTGGGAGGATAATGGTGGATACAAGGATGTTTTAGTCTTTCACAGGTTGGTTTGCAAGTGTGCTTTGTCCCTTCACCACCAGCAGCCAGAGCTGCTCTGGGGGAGAGGTCCTGGGGCTGTTGGTGTGGATCTTCCCTGTCCTTCCTGGTGCTGTTGTGGCTTTCATGGTTGATGGCCAACAGTTAGCTTAGTCTATAAAAGTAAACTGTGAAGTTGGAAAGCTGTGTCAAAAGGGCAGTTTCCCATGTGGAATGGTCTTCATTTCCCACCAAATCAAAGGGAAAATTGGCTCTTTGCACCACTGGACCCTTCAAGACTTTCAGAATCGTCTCATGTAGCTCAAGCCATCATTGCCTCATGTCTCAGGAATGACAGCAGTAAAAAGGGAGCTTTCTGTTGCCTTACTCAGCTCTGCTTCCTCAAATATTTGTTTTCATGACTTGATCTTTCATCCTGTGTTTATTTTAATGGGGTCTGTAGTGGAAGGGAAAAAAATCTGGTAAGGGAGAGAAGGCAAAAGGTTTCTGCTGCTTGCAATTCGCCACAGCCTACTCGTTTCCTTCAGGGCCCCTCGCAGTGCTTGTGTTTGGCTTTCATTTGTTTCTCCCCTCATCAGCACCCCTTAAGAAAAGATATTTTGTTGAGAACTCTTCTTCTCAGATAACCCAGGGATATTTTTAGGTTGGAGTTATGACTCTAGGCATCTTCACACAATTTACATGAAGCCTCTTAATAGCTGTAAAGGTTCCCATCCTTCCCACCCGCCGCCCGGCTCCTTGGGGATGAGGTTTTGTCACTTCTTGCCTGAAAAGGGGATGATGATGACAAAACACAGCCTTTGTGTTTGCAGATATTAATCTAGGCTGGGTGCAGGATTATTGCTTTGGACTGCTCCATCACTGCAGATAAATAATTCGCTGAGAAAAGGAATGTGAGAATTTAGGACTCCAAATGTGTGACTGGTTGAAGCTGATGTTGCATCGAGTGGAGCTGTTATGGTTGATGTCATCAAAGGCACCTCTACTGTCTTCTCAGACAGATTTATCTGAGCAAAAGATGCTCTGGTTTATTTCTTTTATTCATTTATTTATTTATTGCCTCCCTCCCTAGAATAATATTCACCAGGGCTGGGTTTTTTTTTTTGTGGTGATCTGAAAGAATTGCAGTTTGTACTCTCCTCACCTTTCATTCTTCACACCCAGCAAGGCTGCAAGTGAAAAGCCCCAAATCAAACCACTTTTGCACACAACAATTCACATCCCCTGGAATAAATATACTGCGTAGCTGATGCCTAGGAAGACCTTCCCAAAGATTCATTCCATTAATGTTTTTGGGTCTGCTTTCCCACTGTAGTCCTAGAGCACTGAAAACGACCCCAAATTCTGCACAGCCACAGGTGCCTGCCCAGCTCACAGCTCCTGCAGCTTAGCAGTAAGCCTCCTGGTGTCCTTCATGACTCAGATGTAAAAATGGGTCAGAGGGTGATGTTCCTTGGTGCCTTCTCCAGCCAGTGTTTGCCCTTGGATGGACAATGTGTATCTTCTAGATGGAGAAGCACTGCCATGACAGAGACCCCAGCCACACACAACCTCGGGGCTCCCAACACTTCATATGGGTCCTGGTGGATAACAGTTTCTCAGTGGGGACAGCAATGTGCCCTTGTGGCCAAGAAGGCCAATGGGATCCTGGGATTCATTGAGAGGAGTGTCCCCAGCAGGTCAAGGGAGGTTCTCCTTCCCTTCTACTCTGCCCTGGTGAGGAAGGAGGTTGTCTTGCTGGAAGGTGTCCAGAGAAGGGCAACGAAGTTGGTGAGGGGTTTGGAGCACAAGCCCTATGAGGAAAGGCTGAGGGAGCTGGGGTTGCTTAGCCTGGAGAAGAGGAGACTCAGGGGTGACCTTCCAACCCTAACACCCTGTGATCTTCATGCTCCTTAGCTGCATTTAAAACATGTCTCCAGTTTCTGCTGAACTCAGTGCAACAGGCTTTTGCCTGGGTTGATTTTGAGCAAATATAGTTCTTACCTGAAAATTAATTATAGGGAGTTTGCTGTTAAGAGACCTGCCAGTTGTCATGGATAAGGAGGGTCTTATCTAATGCCTGCTTTCACCAAGAGGAAGACATGCACTAAATTAAATAGGCTTTGACAGAGGCTCTAAATTATCTCAGGCTTTCCTGTGAACCATGAAAAGACAAGTGGTTATAGACAAATAAGTGCTGAAGCATCGGGGGTGTGATCTAAATCAAAGCTAACAGGTCCTGGACAAGAAGCTGCAGATGTGTAGAAGACTGCCTGTGCAGTATGATTGTTCCCATCATCTGTGAGTTTAGATGGATGAGCCAGGAGACCACTGCAGTGTCCATCCAACAAGCACTATCATCCTGCATCGCACTTGGATGCTAGGTGTAGACCCAGCTTGTCCCATCCTTGCTTGTGTCACTGTCTTGAATGTCCCTCCTTTAGTTTAAACCCATCACCCCTTTAGAATAGAATAGAATTAGAATAGAATAGAATTAGAAATAGAATATAATAGAATGGAGTGGAGTAGAGTAGAGTAGACCAGGTTGAAAAATAACTTTGAGATCATCGAGTCCAACCTATCACCCAACACCATCTAATCAACTAAACCATGGCACCAAGTGCCTCATCCAGTCTCTAAGCTAGAATTCTGTCCCCAGCTTTATCATCTCTAACCTAACCCTCCCTGACAAAATTTCAGGCCATTTCCTCTCCTTCTATCACCTGAGACTAGAGAGAAGAGCCTAACCCCCTCCTCACTGCAGCCTCCTCTCAGGGAGCTGTAGCGAGCAACAAGGTCTCCCCTCAGCCTCTCCTTCTCCAGCCTGAACACCCCCAGGTCCCTCAGCTGCTCCTCACCAACCCTCTTCTCCAGACCCTTTGCCCTTGTCTGGACACTCTCCAGCACCTCAGTGTCTTGAAAATGAAAACTGAAGAGCACTCTTCAAGGCAGGAGCAGCTACTCCTGAGCAGTGTCCCTGGTTTCAGGGAGGGCTGCTCTCCAAGCAGTCAGTCCAGCTGGGAGTGTGTCTAAGTTTTCCTGGCCAGCCCTGCTTTTGTGAGCTCGTTTTAAGAATCCCAGGCTCTGCCTCATAGCATGGGAAGTGTTATTAAAAAGGTAATAAAGTGCTCCAAAGACATGCAGTGGAAAGAGAAATAATTTGATAAATAATGCAATTGCCTGGAATCAGTTACATTCAGAGGAGCTCTGTGGCACGAAGCTAAGTTGCTGGTAGGCTCAAAACTGCTATCAGCCACAGGGGGAAAGGTTGAGCAAATCCACCACAGAATCATAGAATTGTTAGGGTTGGATAGGACCTCAAGGATCAGCCAGTTCCAACCCCCCTGCCATGGCCAGGGACACCTCATGCTACAGCAGGTTGCTCACAGCCACATCCAGCCTGGCTGCAAAAACCTCCAGGGATGAGGCTTCCACCACCTCCCTGGGCAACCTGTGCCAGGCTCTCACCACCCTCCTGGGGAACAACTTCTTCCTAACATCCAATCTGAATCTACCCAGTTCTAGGTTTTCTTTCTATTCCCCCCAGTCCTATCCCTCCCTGACACCCTCAAAAGTCCCTCCACAGCTTTCTTATAGCCCCCTTCAGATACTGGAAGGCCACAATTAGGTCTCCTGGGAGCCTTCTCTTCTCCAGACTGAACAGCCCCAATGAGCTCAGCACCACTGAGATTGTTCTCTCTGGTGTTGCTTTTTCTCTCCCTCTTGCTTTCCATGCCCTCCCATGCGCAAGCAAAGCTCCAGAGGATGGACAATAGGCCATTCATCATGTTGGTTGAGATACAGTGTTTTTCACAGGTACATTTAACCTAAATCCTCTCTCAGAAGATGGATTATCTCCTAGAAGAACTCTGGCATGGCAGTCTCCTTTCAATAGGCACGTCAGGCACCTCCACAAAGGCTGTACATGAAGGGATCAATGGGAGTTTTATCTCCAATTGCACTCAGTGTGTGTTTCTTCCAGCTGACACTCATTTAAATGCTTGCTCTAAGACAGCTTTTCTCCCCTCAGCAGAGAAAGGATCAGACGTCCTCAGCATTGTTTCCTTAAGAGGGGGGAAAAAAGGGAAAAAATATTAAAAGAAAAAGGGAAAAGGGATGAAAAAGAGAAAAACTGAATTTAAGTATTCACTTGGCTAAGCATGAAATATTTTCAGAGGGATGTGTTTAATCAGCAGTGAAAGCAAGAGGAGTTGTGCTTGTGTTCCATCAATTAAAATGCTGAAATTATCAGATGAGCAACAACCTAACTTACTGCCTTGCAGCAGTGCTAATAAAACCATTTGGGGGGGGGGGAAGAAAGGAATGAAACAGACTTTTTGTCATCACAAGCATTTTGCTCCAAAGGAACATGGGAGCTGTAACCTGCAGTCCCACCGCTGTGCTGCCTCCCTCGGGAGGATAGCAGGGGTGCTGCCTGCCACGGGGGCTGTGCTTGCAGTCCATTCCACCTTTCCATCTGCTGCACAAAGAATCACAGAGTGGGTTGGAAGGGACCCTGAGGATCACCCAGTTCAAACACCCATGCCATGGGCAGGGGCACCTCCCGCTAGCCCAGGTTGCTTGATGCCTTTATCCAGCTTGGCCTTGAACACTTCCAAGGAGGGGCAGCCACAGCCTCCCTGGGCAACCTGTGCCAGTGTCTCACTGTCAAGAGTTTCTTCCTGGAAGAAATAGAGGGCAAGGTGAGAAGAGTATATTGAGGGATACCTACAGGATCCTTTGCCTGGTGTGGATCTTCTGCTGGTGGTGAGTGGACTTTGGGAGGCAGAAGATAGATCACAATGAAAATGTTGGAGCATGGACCTGCTCCTCAGCCCTGTAAAGGCTTTCACCAGGAGTCTGTGAGGGTGTGGGGGAGGTTGAGCAGCCCCTGGTTGTGTGGTGTTGATGTGATTTTTTTTTCCCCCTGGACCTGCATAGATTGTTTTAATTGAACAGCAAAGAAAGGACATCAAACTGTTGGGTTGGGTCTACAGGAGGCCACAGAGATGAGAACCTCCCCTAAGGGGACAGGCTGGGAGAGTTGGGGCTGTTGAGCCTGGAGAAGAGAAGGGTCCAGGGAGACCTTAGGGCAGCCTTCCAGTACCTGAAAGGGGCTAAAGAAGAGCTGGGGAGGGATTTTTGACAAGGGCTTGGAGTGCCAGGACAAGGGATGATGGCTCTGAGCTGGGAGAGGGGAGACTGAGACTGGAGATGAGGAAGAAATTCTTGACAGCAGATCTTGTAAGTCTGTGATGTTTGAGCTAAGACTGTGACAAAGCACAGGGGCAAACCTGAGCAGCAGGTCCCAGGCATGTGCTGGTAGATGCAGGTGATGCACTCAGACACCCAAAGGTCAGATTTCCTTGGAGCAGGGCTGGAGGCAATTCCTGCTCCTCAGGTTGATGATGTGCTCTGGGAGTTCTGCAGGTTTCAGCAATCATTTCTATTCCAAGTAAGGCTTTGATCTCCTTCTCACAAAGTTGGTGATAAAACTCTGACTGTTCTCCACGGGACATATTCTATCTCCAAATGCATATGCTACTGCCTGGGAAAGATTTATCTGCTCCTGGGAACCCTGCCCAGCAGTGGGGACTGCTGCGGCGAGCGACATGAATCAGTTCTCTTTGGCTCGATATGGGGCTGGGGGTAACGCTGCCTGCTGATGGGCAGCTTAATAGATCTGGCAGATGGATCATGAGCTGAAAAATAAGCACTAATAGATCAGACCACGATGATTGTTCGCTGCTATTTTTTCCTCACGCCGCTCCAGGTCTGCACCACCTCTTCCATCCATCTGCAGCTGCTGCTGGAGATGCTGGGCAAGGGAGTATTGCAATCCCGATCCAGGCAGAGGGTTGTGCTGGTCATGGCACCCCAGACTGGGTTGGGTTGGAAGGAATCTTGTAAGGTCATCCAGTCCACCCCCCTGCAGCCACCAGGGACGTCTGCAACTAGAGCAGGTTGGTCAAAGCCCCAAGCAACCTGACCTGCAGTGGTTCCAGGGATGGGGCATCTCCCACCTCTCTGGGCAACCATTTTCTACAGTGAGCCTCACTGCATAAAATGTCTTTCTTCAATGCTTTCTCTCCAGTCTGAATTTCCATCTTTCAGATCAAACCATCCCCCCTTGTCCTGTCACCACAGGCCCTGCTCAAAAGTCTGTCCTCAGCTTTCTGATCATCCCCTTTAAGTCCTGAAAGGTCGCAAGGTGTTCTCCCTGGAGCCTTCCCTTCTCCAGGCTGAGCAACCCCAGCTCTCTCAGCCTGGCCTCACATCACTGTTCTGGCCTCTTCTGGACCTGCTCCAACAGGTTATTTTCCTTTTTGTGCTGAGGACTCCAGAGCTGATGTGGCCATGATGCCAAGGTGAGTCCTTTCTGGCTTGCTTGGGTGTCTTATGAGCAGCAGAGCTCTGTGCAGCTGTAGCACCCACGTAGGTATTTGTCATCCATAAAGGTGTTTCTTCTCCTTCCTGTACCTTCCAAGGGTCACACCAACCAACCAGTCAAATGCTTTAAGACCTTTCCTGCAGAGCTGGCCAAGGGCATTCATGGTCATTGGCAAGAAGCTGCTGTGGGAACCGTGCACCCCCATGGGCTTTGGAAAAGGCTTCTGCAGAGGAATGCAAAGTGTTCAGCTTGCAACATTTTACATTTGCTGCTGCAGTGGCAAAAAGAAGTGGGCAAGGGAGGAGAGCTTTCAGCATTTTTAAAGGTCCCTTGTCCCCAGAAGAGTTTTTATCAGAACACTGACAAGGTCAGCTCTTCCTGGGGTAGGACCTAAAGTGCAGGTTTAGGAAGCAAACAATCCTTTTATCTCCTCATTTCCAAGGTGTCTCTGCTCTCTGTGGACCCGAAATCTCCAGCTGACAACATAAACTAACAGATTCTCTCTGTGGTAAATACTGAGTTTAAACCAGGTGACCTTTCTTTCCATAAGGATGTGAAGCTGCCTGATACCACCTTCCTTTCCCCAAGGGATATTTTGATCTTCTTTGGGTTGGCTCTGATACCAGCAGTGACCATGAGCCAGGCTCTCTGCAGAGCTGCTGCATTAACCTGTCAAGCTCTCACCCTGGTTCTCTGCAGAGCTGCTGCATTAACCTGTCAGCTCTCACCCTGGTCAAGTTCTCAGTAGAGATGTTGCATTAACCTGTCAAGTTGTCACCCTGGTCAAGTTCTCAGTAGAGCTGCTGCATTAACCTGTCAAGCTCTCACCCTGGTCAAGTTCTCTGCAGAGCTGCTGCATTATCCTGTCAAGTTCTCAATCTGGTCAAGTTCTCAGCAGAGATGTTGCATTAACCTGGTCAAGACAAGGTGTAGATTTGTGGTTGCTGCTGGCACTGTTGGGTTGGTAGTGTCAAGGAAGCCAGAATGTTCACTAGCAAGTCAGTAGCTGATTGTCTGGGTTGCTGGTGGTATAAGGGGGTGCATACTCAGCAACCTGCCCTTGGTTCTGAAGCAATGCATGTTTGGTGGAAATATGCTTCATCTGTATGGCTTCTTTGGCACCTTATTAGAGAAGAGGAGGCTGAGGCCTCATTGCTGTCTACGGTTCCCTGGAAGGAGGTTGGAGAGAGGAGGGGGTCAGTCTCTTCTCCCTGCTATCAAGTGGTAGAAGGAAAGGGCCTGAAATTGCACCATCCAATCTCAATCTCCCCATTTCTAGTTTTGCTCCATTCCCCCCCAGTCCTATCACTCCCTGACACCCTCAGAAGTCCCTCCCCAGCTTTCTTGGAGCCCCCTTCAGATACTGGAGAACCACAATGAGGTCTCTTTGAAGCCTTCTCTTCTCCAGACTGAAAGCCCCAACTTCCTCAGTCTGTCCTCATAGCAGGGCAGCTCCAGCCCTCTGCTCTTCCTTGTGGCCCTCTCTGGACACCTTCCAGCACCCTCAGATCCTTCCTGTAATAGAGGCTCCAGAGCTGGACAGTGTCCCAGGTGGGGTCTGAGCAGAGCAGAGGGGCAGAATCACCTCCCTTGACCTGCTGGATCTGCTTGTCTTGGTGCAGTCCAAATGGTGATTGACTTTCTGGGCTGCAAGTGCACACTGCTGGCTCCTCTTGTTAGGTACTTACCAGATTAGAATTAAGTGTGCCTGGAGACTCTCTGGGGAAGGGGTTTGGAGAGCTTGGTGTAAGTCCCACCTGATGTCTTTGCAGCATGGAACCAGGTTCAAAGTGTTCATGATGATCTCAAAGGTCTTTTCCAACTGAAAGAATTCTATGGTTCTCTGCTCAGCTCTGCTCAAACTGTAAAGCCAGCTGGCCATGGCTTTCAGCTTAGAAAGAGGAGAAATGAAGACAGCATCAGATCCTTGGGATGTCTCCTTCTCCCAGAGACTTTGGAACTTGAAATTAAAGCTTGGGGACTTGAAAGTAAGGCTTTGGGATTTGAAATTAAGGCTTTGGAACTTGAAATTAAAGCTTTGGATTTGAAATTAAGCTTTGGAATTTGAAATTAAGGCTTTGGATTTGAAATTAAGGCTTTGGAACTTGAAATTAAAGCTTTGGATTTGAAATTAAGGCTTTGGAATTTGAAATTAAAGCTTTGGAATTTGAAATCAAAGCTTTGGATTTGAAATTAAGGCTTTGGATTTGAAATTAAGGCTTTGGAATTTGAAATTAAGGCTTTGGATTTGAAATTAAGGCTTTGGAATGTGGAATTAAGGCTTTGGAATGTGAAATTAAGGCATTGGAACTTGAAATTAAGGCTTTGGAATTTGAAAGCAAGGCTTTAGAACTTGAAATTAAAGCTTTGGATTTGAAATTGAGGCTTTGGAACTTGAAATTGAGGCATTGGAACTTGAAATTAAGGCTTTGGGGTTTGAAAGTAAGTCTTTGGAACTTGAAATTAAGGCTTTGGAATTTGGAGTTAAGGCTTTGGAACTTGAAATTAAAGCTTTGGATTTGAAATTGAGGCTCTGGAATTTGAAATTGAGGCTTTGGAACTTGAAATTAAGGCTTTGGAATTTGGAGTTAAGGCTTTGGAACTTGAAATTAAAGCTTTGGATTTGAAATTGAGGCTCTGGAATTTGAAATTGAGGCTTGGAACTTGAAATTAAGGCTTTGGAATTTGGAGTTAAGGCTTTGGGGTTTGAAAGTAAGTCTTTGGAACTTGGAATTGAGGCTTTGGGATTTGGAATTAAAGCTTTGGAATTTGAAGCTGAGGCTTTGGAGTTTGAAACTGAGGCTTTGGAGTTTGAAACTGAAGTGTCTTCAACAGATGCATTTTAAATTAGCTCTGGAAGTTTAACCAGTCCATAGGTTTCGACCCTATGGCTGAAAATGGAATGTGAATAAACCTAAAATAATCTCAACTCTATAGGAATAATCTCAAGCATCACTTTCCCCTGCGTTTCTTGGGATGGCAAAGATGCAGAGGGAGGGAGCGCCGAGGCCGGCAGGGGCAGTGCTGGCGCTGGGTGGCCCTGCTGGAGCCGGAGCACACTGCTGAGCTGGTTGTGTCACTTGTATCGATTTGAATTGTAATGCGTGCCAAGGGCACCTTCAGCTTCCAGAAAGGCACTGTTGTTTCCCAAGACCTGAAATTGATAAGAGCACTAAATAATTCCTCAGGAGCTCCTGGTGGTGCTGCTGCTGCTTCCCAAGCTCCTCTACTGGAGGCCAGTGTGGCAAGTCCTGTGCTCCAGTGCACATTTAATGTAATATGTGCATTGATTTGTGCCAACACAGTAGTGAAGATAAGAGACAAGTAGCTATATACCACTCTCTTCCAATTACTGAGCTGGAGCAACTGCTGCAGAAGCAAATATATGGCACTGGACTCCTGCAAAAATAAATTACAGTGGTGAATGTTACTGACTGCAACAATTTGGAGACCTATAAGCCAGTTGAGAAGCTTCTATTAATATCGCTGCTACTGATGTGTGAAATATAACCTCTGTCCCTAGTCCCTGCCAGCTGCTCTGCTGCAAGAGCAAGTCAGGGAGAGGGTAGCCAGGATGGATATGGCCCTCTCTGAGGGTGACAGAGCACTGGAGCAGGCTGCCCAAAGAGGTTGTGGAGTCCTCCTTCTCTGGAGAGATTTCAAATCCAGCTGGAAATTGCGGGCAGTTTGCTGTGGGTTTAGCAGGGATTTTGGACTGAGTGATCTCCAGAGGTCCTTTCCAGCCCCCACCGTGCTGTGGTCCTGTCACCGAGATTTGGTGGCTGCTGTCAGCGCATCTCACATCGTCCTCTTCTTCCTTCCTCAGTACCATTGCCGTAAAGACACTCAAGCTGCCATGTCTGAGGGTCTTTACAAACTGGAACTCAGGAGGTTCCATCTGAACAGGAGGAGGAACTTTGCTGTGTGGGTGATGAAGCCCTGGAGCAAGCTGCCCAAAGACGTGGAGTCCCAAAGCCTGACTGGACGTGTGTGGTGGTTTTAGCTTTCATTCGCTTCCAGATGAGCTGGTCTGGCAAAGCTAATGCTGGGGGAGGGGGGAAATGTCAACCCACCAAAGGTGTTCCAGTGTGGCCTGCCCTAGGTGACCCTGCTTTGGCAGCAGGGTCGGACTGGATGATTTCCAAAGGTCCCTTCCAGTCCCCACCACTCTGTGCTTCTGTGCTTTTGAAGCAGGCCTGTGCCTGCGGAGCGAGCAGCCTGTGTAGAGCCAGCACGAGAACATGGCATGACAAAAGGCACCCACAGCAGCAGGTGACACAGTGTCTCCTGAGTCTCACTGGAGACCCAGCTGGCCAGAGCCTGGGCAGCCCCCTGGCTGGCACGAGCAGATACTCTGTGCTTATGTCCATGCCTTGTCTCACGCTGGCTCTTTATTCTGCTGCCTCAGTGTTGCCCCATGGCTGCAAGATAAGGTTTGTGCCAATTCATGTGGTCTGTTTCTTCAAGCCTCCTCAGAAGGGAGGCATCATCTGAGCACTTCTGTGATGGAGCAGATCTTGCTTGCTCAGGTCCTTCCACCCTCTTTTCTCAGCCCGGTTGTGCAGAGCACGACTGGCATTAAGGATGCAGGAAGGCTTCTTCATTTTCTTTCAAATTACTTCAATTGGGAAATAATTGAGCAGGAGAAGGCAGGAAGTAATCCAAGAATTTCAATGCAGGGCTGAAAATGGCTGGAGGGGAGGAAGCAGTTTGCAGCAAAACATGAAATTGAGCAGAGAGAACCAAGTGTTTTGCTAAAGGAGGTGATATGAGGCTGGGGGCAAGGTTTGCCTGGAGTCTCCATAGATTGGGCCTCCACAGGGCACAAGTCATTCACATTTCCATGGGATTTACTGGACAGGATCAGGTTTTCTGTTTTCATTGACTGAGAGGATAGAATCCTTTCAGCTGGAAGAGACCTTTAAGATCAAACAGTCACCACTAAGCCATGTCCTCAGCACCACCTCTGCATGGCTTCTCCATTCCTACTCTACAAAGGGGAGCGCCTAAGTGAGGAGGGATGGGACTGAAACAGCATAAATTGGGCTTAACCTGCAAGTGCAACTGGAGATCATAGAATCATAGAACTGTCAGGGTTGGAAGGGACCTCAAGGATCAGCCAGTTCCAACCCCCCTGCCATAGGCAGGGACACCTCACACTACAGCAGGTTGCTCACAGCCACAGCCAGCCTGGCTGCAAAACCCTCCAGGGATGGATGAGGCTTCCATCACCTCCCTGGGCAACCTGTGCCAGTCTCTCACCACCCTCCTGGGGAAGAACTTCTTCCTAACATCCAATCTCAATCTAATCACTTCTAGTTTTGTTCCATTCCCCCAGTCCTATCACTCCCTGACACCCTCAAAAGTCCCTCCCCAGCTTTCTTGGAGCCCTCCGCAGATACTGGAAGGCCACAATTAGGTCTCCTGGGAGCCTTCTCTTCTCCAGACTGAACAACCCCAACTCCCTCAGTCTGTCCTTATAGCAGAGCAGCTCCAGCCCTCTACTCATCCTTGTGGCCCTTCCCTGGACACCTTCCAGCACCACCAGATCCTTCCTGTAACAGAGGCTCCAGAACTGGACACAGTACTCCAGGTGGGGTCTCAGCACAGAGTAGAGGGGGAGAATCACCTGCCTTGACCTGCTGGCTCTGCTTCTCTTGCTGCAGCCCAGGATGTGATTTGCTTTTTGGGCCTCAGGAGCTGGGAGGGGTGGGGAGAACAGAGGGGCAGCACAGCAGCCTTGCTGAAAAGCCCTCAGCCCTCTGGAAAAGAGGTGGGGGGGAAAGCAGCAGTGAAACACCTGCTTGACTGCGTCTGCTCAGGGGAAGCTCTTACATTGCCAAGCGGCGAGCGAGCGCGGGGATGTGTTTTCAGCTGTGGCCCCTGGACCACATGTTGTCAGGGTTGTCATGGTGAGCTCTGAATATCAAAGCACAGGCACGTGTAAAACATCCACAGCCTGCTGGTGTGTAAATGAAAGCTGCCCTGGAGTGAAGGCAGGGGGGGAGGGAAACTCATGTCAATGGTGCATTCAGGATTTATGAACTGCGCCCTGAGAGGCTTCTGTCAGCTGAACTGCCTCAGCTAAAGGCAACGGACTGTCTGGGGCTCAGACCATCAATAATTAATGCAGACTCCAAAGACTTTTACATTGACTTAAAAACAAAACAGAAGAGAACAAAACCCTGTTTTTGTTGTCTCTTGCTTTTGTTCCCCCTCTCTAGAATCACTGTTTTGGACGATGGGAGCCTCCGGATTGTCAACGTCACCAAAGCGGACGCGGGAAGCTACACCTGCGTGGCCACCAACCTCTTTGGGACAGCGAGCAGCACAGGCAGCTTGGTTGTGAAAGGTGAGGGAAATATTGACTACATGTCAGTGGTGCTCCACATCAGAGTCTTAAGAGCAGCTCCAGGCATCCTGCAAGGGGCAGGACAAGGGGTTGTGGATATAAACTACAGCACAGGAGGTTCCACCTCAACTTGAGGAGGAATGTCTTCACTGGGAGGGTCACAGAGCCCTGGAGCAGGCTGCCCAGAGAGGTTGTGGAGTCTCCTCTCTGGAGACTTTCATGACCCATCTGGATGCATTCCTCTGTGACCTGTGCTGGATTCTGTGGTCCTGCTCTGGCAGGGAGTTGGGCTCAATGATCTCCAACCCCTAACAGCCTATGAGCCTGTCATGCTGCGTGCACCTTTCCCCAGTCATCCCTTCCAGCCCCTAACAGTCTGTCATTCTGTGACTTTTCTGCCACAGACCTGTTGCAAAACCTATAACTTTTAACAACAACCACCACAAAGAAAACAATAATTTGATAAACAATGACAGACACTGACAAATGTCTTCAGTTTCAGCCTGCTTATGAGTAGCCCAGTGTGTGATGAATTGTTATAGGCAATGACTGTATAGATTATTACACTCAGAATCACTCTCCATTCCCTTCATATCTGGGGGAAGGACCTATATTGGATAACAAATCAGGAAAGATTGATCATAAAGCAATAAATCAATCAGAAAGCTCTAATGCTGTCAGTTCTCATTGTCCCAAGGACTGGCATTGATGGATGGTCTTTGGTTAGAGGCTCTCCTCATCAATTCTCTCTAGGGTATGTAGAGAGTGCTTTAAAATGTGTGAATGCAAGTTTTGATCTGTGGGGTTTATAGCCAAAGCACACCTCAGCAAATACTGCCAGAATCCTTAAGGGCTGATCAAGCTGCTGGGCCCCTGGTGCAAGCTGCTGGTGGCAGTGGCACAGCAGCAGGTTTTTTTCTCAGGCCCTGTTAGATGGAAGGTTTCTGAGGTTGCTCTTCTTGGCACTTGATCTTTCTTCTCCCCTTATGGCCAGCTCCAGGGTTGAGGGCAGTGCTGTCCCTATGCACCTTCGTGCCAGGGGTCAGGGCTGGCTGCCAGCTGAGTGACAGATGCTCTCTGTGAGCACTTTTCCCTCCACAAGCTCTCTGGGCAGCCTGCTTCAGGGCTCCAGCACCCCTCACAGCTAAGAAGTTTTTCCTCATGTTTTATCCTGGTTTTGTGAGCATTGCAAGGGTTGAATCTGGGTCTGCAGTTCGGGGCTGCAAAGATGGTTAGGGGACTGAAACATCTCTCTTATGAGAAAAAAACCTGAGAGAATGGGGGGGGGGGGTGTTTAAATCTGGGAAAAAAGCAGCCTGAGGGGGGATCTCATCAGTGCTGAGCAATACTTCAAGGGTGGGTGGCAGCAGGATGGGACCAGGCTTTGTTCAGTGGTGCCCAGTTCCTTCTAAACCTGAGGAGGAACTTCTTTGATTTAAGGGAGATGGAGAACTGGAGCTGGCTGCCCAGAGAAGTGGTGGAATCTCCTTCTCTGGAAACATTCCATATCTGCCTGTCTGTGTTCCTGTGTGACCTTCTCTAGGTGGCCCTGCCTTGGCAGGGGGGTTTGGACTCAGTCTCCAGAGATCCCTTCCAACCCCTACCATCCTGGGACTCTGTGACCACTTGCACCAGCACAAAACAGGCAGTCACTGAAAACAGGAAGGGGTTTGCCTTCCATAAGCGGGGAGTCCTGCTCCTGTGGCTCATGACTGCTCCTTGGGTATCATGAGGAGGAGAGGATAAGCCTCTAGCTCCCAGCACAACACTCATCAGCTCTTACACCTGCTCTCTGGGTTCACCTGGCTTACAAGTCTCTTGTCTTTGCAGTGAGGTTATAAAGGATTAGCAAGTGCTCTCTTCTCTCCCTCAGTGCTCTGTTTTAACTTGAAGCCGTTAGCATTAATGGGAGCCACGGAGAACAAACTCTTAAGCCCAAGATTGGGGACATTAAGAGCAAAGTGAGGAACAGCAATTTCCAAGTCTACCCCGTAAAAAAAAAGTATAAAAGAGCAGGAAGTCTTCTGACCTCCAAAGGAACTGTGTAAAATACTGCATTTTCTACCAAAATGCTTTGGTTGCCCTGCCCTCAGTCACAAAAAACAGGCAGGTTGGGATGGGAGTAGCAGTGAATTCCTGGGTTTACCTCCCTTTGCTGGTGACTTATCAGCTGAGGAGGTTCCTGACCTTAAGGTGTGTTTGTATTCTGTTATTCCTTTCTAACTCATGTCATTGAGGAAAAGACTGTGAAGGTCAAACCCCTCATTTCCCCCCTCTCTAACCTTCCTTTGTTCTTCCATTAGCATTGCAAGGTCTCCTCTTTTTCAGTTCTGTTTGATTTTTCCTTCTCTCTCAGGGAGAGATTCCAGGGGTGTCACAGACAAGTGTAGGCAAGGGTAGGAGGAGAAGAATTTGTCTTACACCAGAACCAAGGAGCATAAAACAAATCTCTGGCAAACAACCAGAGAAGGATGAATAAATATTCATAATATGCATGAGGAGACAGCTTAGAGAAGATGAAATTCTGACAGGTGCCCACGGGGCTGTGTGTTCACATCTCCTTGTCAGAACCAGGGAGCCCCTATGGGCTTTGTGACCCACTGAGGCTGTGGGTTGGGTTTGTTCTGTTGGTTTGGGGCTAATTGAGAACCACCCTGGCCTCCCCGACCTGAAATCTTGTAAACTTGCCTGTAGGGGTTGACCTGTAGATGAAGAAGGGAGGGCTGAATTGTAAGGGTGGAGAAGAATCCCTCAGACAGGCTTCAGAGCCATGTAAAACACAGGGTGTGTTTACATCCACTACATAAATATTCATTTTCCACCTCTTTTTCTCTCCCCCCCCCCTTATTTTCCCTCTACTTGAGGCTAAATGTTCAATTCTTCCAACACAGAAACACTCCAGTAGCAAGGGATTAAGTGACAAATGGTGTAAACAAGCATAGGCTGTACCAGATCAGTTTATTTGTGTTTAATGCAGGGATCTAAATTGGCTAATACAGTAGCAGCTCTGAAATCACAAACTCATTTCGAGACACTGCAATAAAAGCTCTGAGTGCTGGAAGTTCAAGGAGAGGCTCCTGGTGCTAATGTCACAGCTTGTGCAATGGCTGAGCCCCAAATGAAGTTTCCCAAGCAGCATGGATGGAGAAGAGAAGGCTGAGAGGGGACCTTCAAATGAAGGGTGGCTGTCAGGAGGATGGAGCCAGGCTCTTTTCAGTGGTACCCAGGGATAGGATGAGGAGCAATGGCTGTAAATATTCAATCACAGGAAAATTCCATCTCAAGATGAGAGAAAAAACTAAAAAGCTTTCACTCTGAGGTTGATGGAGCCCTGGAGCAGGCTGCCCAGAGAGGCTGTGGTGTGTCTTTCTCTGGAGAGCTTCAAAGCCCACCTGCATGCATTCCTGTGTGACCTGCCCTTAGGTGGACCTGCATTGCAGGGGTTTGGACTCGATGATCTCTGGAGGTCCCTTCCACCCCTAACACTCTAGGAAGAAGCAGCAAAACCAATCAAATGAGAGGAATGCAGATGTTAGAATCACAGAATGGTTTGGGTTGGAAGGGACCTTTGAAGCTCATCCAGTCCAACCCCTCTGCAGTCAGCAGGGACATCCCCAACTAGAGCAGGCTGCTCAGAGCCCCAGCCAATCTGACCTGCAATGGTTCCAGGGATGGGGCAGCTCCCACCTCTCTGGGCAGCCTGGGCCAGGCTCTCACCATCCTCAGTGTGAAAACTGCCTTCCTTCTATCAGGTCTAAATCTCCCTCTCTTAGTTCAAGCCATCACTCCTTGTCCTGTCACAAGAGGCCCTGCTCAAAAGCCTGTCTCCATTGATGACAGCATCTCACCACCATTTCTCCACTGATGATAGCATCTCACCACCATTTCTGAAGAAACCTCATCCCTGGAGGTTTTTGCAGCCAGGCAGAAAGGGACCTGGGGGTACTGGTTGACAGCAGCTGAACATGAGCCAGCAGTGTGCCCAGGGGGCCAAGAAGGCCAATGGCATCCTGGCCTGCATTAGGAACAGCATGGCCAGCAGGAGCAGGGAAGTCCTTCTGCCCTGTGCTCAGCACTGCTTAGGCCACACCTTGAGTCCTGTGTCCAGTTCTGGGCCCCTCAGTTTAGGAAAGATGTTGAGTTGCTGGAAGGTGTCCAGAGAAGAGCAACAAAGCTGGGGAGGAGTCTGGAGCACAGCCCTGTGAGGAGAGGCTGAGGGAGCTGGGGTTGCTTAGCCTGGAGAAGAGGAGGCTCAGGGGAGACCTTCTTGCTCTCTCCAACTCCCTGAAGGGAGGTTATAGCCAGGTGGGGGTTGGTCTCTTCTCCCAGGCACCCAGCACCAGAACAAGAGGACACAGTCTGAAGCTGCACCAGGGGAGGTTTAGGCTGGTGGTGAGGAAGAAATTCTTCCCAGCAAGAGAGATTGGCCATTGGGATGTGCTGCCCAGGGAGGTGGTGGAGTCACCATCACTGGAGGTGTTTAGGTAGAGCCTGGATGGGGTGCTTTGTGCCATGGTTGAATTCCTTAGATGGTGCTGGGTGAGAGGTTGGACTTGAGAATCTCAAAGGTCTCTTCCAACCTGCTCTAGTCTAGTCTAGTCTACTCTATTCTAGTCTATTCTACTCTATTCTAACCTGCTGTAGTGCGAGGCGTCCCTGCCCGTGGCAGGGGGGTTGGAACCGGCTGATCCTTGAGGTCCCTTCCAACCCTGACAATTCTATGCTTCTACCTTCCTGTCCTCATCAGGAATTCTGCTCACAGTGCTGGATCTTTGACCAGGACAGCTTCCAATGGCTTTATTTGCCTGTTTCATTACGATGCACCTTTAACATTTTCCTCCTGCCATTAGCTCGTCTCGTCTGGGCTGTCAGGGGAGGGCTCCAGGCAGTTAGAGCAAGAGAACTTTTGTTAGCTGGAATCTGTACCATTTCAGAGGGGGAAAAAAAAGAATACAGAGATAATGTCAGTAGGTTATTTTTTCCCTCACGCTTCAACAGGCTGATAGTCTTGATTTTGTCCAGCAGAGTGATCCAAATTATTATTATTATTATTATTTTCCCCCTCTAAAAGTGCCTATTTTCCCATCCCAAGCCAATTCCTTCGTGTGGCTGTTGGAGCAGTGCTTTGCATTTCAGATGGAAGCAGTTGATTAAATACTATAAATTCTGGGCCATTATCGAGTAACTTTTCAGCACCACCGAATGTTATTGCTTTTAAAGCTGCAGTTTTGACTCTGCTGTGCTGGGCTTTTAACCAGCAGCTGGGCTCCCAGGTCAGGGCCAGGGCAAAGCCTCCATGCCCAGTACAAGCAGTGCTGGCAGGATGTGTTTTGGCCTCTTTTGCCATCTGGATCGGGGCAATCCCAGGCACAGATATAGGCTGGGCAGGGACTGGCTTGAGAGCAGCCCTGGAGAAAAGGACCTGGGGGTGCTGGTGGAGGAGAAGCTCAACAGGAGCCAGCAGTGAGCACTTGTAGCCCAGAGAGCAAATCACATCCTGGGCTGCAGCAAGAGAAGCAGAGCCAGCAGGTCAAGGGAGGTGATTCTCCCCCTCTACTCTGCTCTGCTGAGACCCCACCTGGAGCACTGTGTCCAGTTCTGGAGCCTCTGTTACAGGAAGGATCTGGAGGTGCTGGAAGGTCTCCAGAGAAGGGCCACGAGGATGAGCAGAGGGCTGGAGCTGCTCTGCTATGAGGACAGACTGAGAGAGTTGGAGCTGTTCAGTCTGGAGAAGAGAAGGCTCCAAGGAGACCTAATTGTGGCCTTCCAGTATCTGAAGGGGGCTCCAAGAAAGCTGGGGAGGGACTTCTGAGGGTGTCAGGGAGTGATAGGACTGGGGGGAATGGAACAAAACTAGGAATGGGTAGATTGAGATTGGATGTTAGGAAGAAGTTCTTTACATGATGGTGGTGAGACACTGGCTTAGCAGCAGTGGTGGACTGTGAGTTGTAGGTGAGAAGCTGGACTTGGTGATCTCAAAGGTCTCTTCCAACTTCAGCAGTTCTATGGTTCTCCCTGTTGTACTCTCTTGGAAATGCTTACACATTGTCACATTTCAGATGGGTTTTTGGGCTGGATGTTCACAGATGAACTGAATGCAGAGTGAATACCCAGAGTGTTATCTGCAAGGTTTAGACCATGACAACATTTTTTCCACCATTAGGACGTGGTGTGTGTCTACTTGCATCCATGTTTGTGCTTACAAATAATTTCCTTCCACGCTCCCAGTCAGTGATTCTGCATACCAGAGCTAGTAGTGCTGACTGTGCTCTTCAGCATCTCCTCTGGCTTCAGCACCAGCCTCAAATCTACCTCTGTGGTCATTTACACAACTGAGATCAGTGCTGGTGCTGTCACTGACTCCAGCAATCAAGCAGGTGCTGCTTAACAAGCCTCATCTTCTCTTAGTCAAAACCACATACAGCTGTCTTGAATTATATCTGCCTAGCAGCAGCACTGTCTCCAGTTCTGGTGCCCTCTGCACAAGAAGGACCTGGAGCTGCTGGAGTGGGGCCAGAGGAGGCCATAAAGGTGAGCAGAGGGCTGGAGAACCTCCCCTGTGGGGACAGGTTGGGAGAGGTGGGGCTGGTCAGCCTGGAGAAGGGAAGGCTCCATGGAGACCTCAGAGCAGCCTTGCAGTACCTGAAGGGCTCCAGGAGAGCTGGGAAAGGACTTTTGATCAGGACTGGGAGTGCCAGGATGAGGGACAATGGCTTTGAGCTGGGAGAGGGGAGACTGAGACTGGAGATGAGGATGAAGTTCTTGGCAGTGAGGGAGGTGAGGGTGCTTCCTTACTCATATGGAAAGCCGTCCCAGAAAGCTACTGCAGGCATTGTGCATACCATCTGCCCATATGTCATGGCTTTAGTCATTCTGAACCACAAAGAGCCCCTCCCTCACTCCTTCCCTGGTCTGCTTTGATCCAGCAGCGTTTGAGGTCGGGCAAGGTCTTGATTCTTTTTTTTCCTCTCCTCTCTGTTCAATCTTAATTTCAATTCATGTTGGCTGTGCCTCAGCCCATAAGAAAGGAGCAGGTTAAATGACACCTGGTGTTGAAAGCACAAAATGTAATTTTTAAGAGAGGGGCAGAGTTTAAAGCAATAATCCCAGAGCAGCACTTTAGGGCTGTCCATATTTTATGGGCTCGTTATAATTAAGGTGGATAGCACAGGAGGTGTGTGTTCAGCTGGGGTCCAAGCCAAGAGCCAAGATTTTCTACCCTTAGCAAAGACTCAGAACACTGGGAAAAAAAGGTCAGAATAAGATTTATTGTTGGTTTAGGATTTTTTTAGTAGTTGCTGGAAAACTTTTCCACCTAGTCCAGGCATGACTGAACTTCTTTAGTGGAAGAGTGGACAAGCATTGGAGCAGGCTGCCCAGGAAAGCGATGGAGTCACCATCCCTGGAGGTGTTCAAAAAACACATAGACCACCCAAACCATCACACAGAGCACCACACAGGGCCACAAAGGTGAGCAGAGGGCTGGAGCCTCTCCCCTATGGGGACAGGCTGGGAGAGTTGGGGCTGCTCAGCCTGGAGGAAAGAAGGCTCTAGGGAGACCTTAGAGCAGCCTCCCAGTACCCAAAGGAGGAGAGCTGGGGAGGGACATTTGACAAGGGCTTGGAGTGGCAGGACAAGGGACAATGGCTTTGAGCTGGGAGAGGGAGATTGAGAGTGGAGATGAGGAAGAAATTCTTGAGAGTGAGGGTGGGGAGACACTGGCACAGGCTGCCCAGGGAGGCTGTGGAGGTTCCAAGCTTGAAAGTGTTCAAGGCCAGGCTGGATGAGGCCTTGAGCAACGTGGGCTAGTGGGAGGTGTCCCTGCCCATGGCAGGGGTTTGGAACTGGATGTTCTTTAAGGTACCTTCCAACCTAAACCATTCTATGATTCTATTACAGACAGGGCACTTCAGGACATGGTTTAGTGGGCATGGTGGTGTTGGGTTGAGAATTGGACTTGATGACCTTAGATGCCTTCATCAGCTCTAGAATTCTATGACTGTTCCTTGCCAGGCTTTCAGGCATTGTTTTCAGAACTTCCAGGGAGAAAAAGTCAGCTCATAGTTGTTTCCCCAGAACCTCTGAATCAAGGGTTTATAAGCAAAGAAGGATTAGGGAGACCTCTAAACTGTACTCATGCTGCATTCTCATGGTTAGGAAAGAGAACATCCCTAAGTTTGAAAAATCTTCCTTGACTTCTACCTCAGAACCAGCAGACAATGCTGGATTTTAAGGATTGACAAGGCAAGCAATAATCTGTGGCCATAAAATTGCAGAGGAATCCATTCAGCTGTAATTGGACTATTTCCACAGACACCAATTATTTCTAGGACACAATTAAGGGTCTTTTGCTACATTTAAGTGAAATTATGACCCAAAGCACTGCATGAAAGGCACAATTATAAAAGAGAGAATTCTGCATCTGCTCCTCCCTCCCCTCAACCATGGTAGACCCAATGCTTCAGGCTGCACTTCAGTGGATCTCCTTAATGAACCCTGGGTGGAAAAAAACATCAAGTAGAAGCTGGCAATGGGGCTGCCATCCAGTAGATACCTCAGGGTCTTTGCAGCTTTTAAGGAGCTCTCCTCCATATGGCACTTCAAACACAAGGCTTAATCAAGTATTTTACAGTTGCAGGCAACTGATGTGTTTATTTCCAACTGCAAACCACAGTCAAGGTTGTTGCAGGATGCCTTTTAAATTGCTTTCTGTGGCTGTAAGGAGCTCAGCTTTGTGTTTCAGAGCTGCCAGGTGCCTCTCCTCTGTGTGTGCTACACCTGTGTCTGGGAAAGGCTGAGGTTTCCTCCCAGCTCGGCTCAGGTGGGAGCCTGAAGTGCTCACAAAAACCAGGTCAGCCCCACAGCACCCCAGGGAAGAATAAATAGCTGTGGATCATGTCAGCATTTCCATTTTGGGGACAGTCAGCTGAAGCACAGAAGGTTGTAATTATTCTGAGATTACAGAAGTGGCAAAAGGAGGAGGAGATGCCCTGCCTGCCAGTGAGCCCTCCCCGAAGCCACCCCTCCTCTGGTCAGCTCAGACATGATTTTTGCTTTAGGTTGATTTAATGTGGAGCTGTCAGATGTGACAGCCATGAACTGTTGGCTATGTTGTGCTGGGGAAGGTTGGTGACCTTGGTTGAGCATTGATGAAGATCATAGCAGGCATCAGAGGAGCTAGCCCATGGCTGGACATTTCCATCAGCCCCTCTGGGGACATGTCCAGCCTAGAAAAGGCAAGGCTCCAGGGAGACCTAACAGTGGCCTTCCAGTACCTGAAGGGGGCTACAAGAAGGAGACTGTATGCAAAGGACTGCAGGGACAGGCCAGTGGCAATGGCTTCAGACTAGAGCATAGCAGACTTAGATTGGATGTTGGGAGCAAGTTCTGCACCATGATGGTGATGGAACACTGGAACAGGTTGCCCAGGGAGGTGGTTGAGGCTCCATCCCTGGACATATTCAAGGTGAGGCTCAACAGGGCTCTGGGCAACCTGATCCAGTTGAGGATGTCCCTGCTGACTGCAGAGGGGGTTGGACAAGATGACCTTTGGGGAGGTCCTTTCCATCCCATCCCATTCTGGGTTGGATTCTGTGATTCTGTGTTGGAGCACGTAGATGGGGAGCTAAGGAATGCAGTTTAGTACCTAGGGGATATGGATTAGTACCAGACTTGGCTGTGCAATAAATGTTTGGACTCAGTAATCTTAAAGGTCTTTTCCAACTGCAATGATTCCATGGCTCTGTGAGATTGTGGTCCGGCTGTTGAGCGAGACTTACCCCAGAGCAAGCTGTGAATGAAGAGCTCTGCAAGAGCTGTCAGCTTCTGTGGGGGGGGGAATGAGGTCAGGGGGGTAAAAAACCCACCAAACCAAGCCAAGACAGTAAATGGCAAAGAAAGATGTAAATGAAATCAGCTGTGAAATGCCCATGGTTAGCTCTCAGGGCTAGTGGAATGAAGGAAGTTGCTTCGTGCTGGGCTTTTTTTCCCCTCTTGTAAACACTTAGTGGTGGTAACAAGCAGGACTTGTAAACATAATCCAACTGCTAAGCTTCATTAAATTTGCAGCAGACAATTATATTTTATTTTATTTTTTTTCAATTTTTTTCCCCCTCAGGCAATTCAAAGGGTCTTCTGCAGTACTGAGGCAGTGTAATTGAACATATTACCACGAGCAGACAATAAGAAATATATTGAAGATATCCATCTGGCTTGCACTGAAAACCCTCAGCCTTTCCTTTTTGGGTTTTTCTTTTTTCTTCCCCTGGCTGTCACCAGCCTTACTAATTGCCTCATTTTGGCTGTTTTACAATCAGTGTGATTTAGCCATTAATGTGATAAAAGTCATCTTGGTGAAGAGCTTGATATTAAAAAGCATAGATCTCCAGCCTCCCCTTCCTGCCAATTTTGGACTTATCTCCAGCATTATTAGGGTTGTAATTTTTTTTAAAGCAGAAATACAAATAGAATCAGAGAACTGTCAGGGTTGGAAGGGACCTCAAGGATCAGCCACTTCCAACCTCCCTGCCATGGGCAGGGACCCCTCACACTACAGCAGGTTGCTCACAGCCACCTCCAGCCTGGCTGCAAAACCCTCCAGGGATGAGACTTCCACCAGCTCCCTGGGCAGCCTGTGCCAGGCTCTCACCACCCTCCTGGGGAACAACTTCTTCCTCACATCCAATCTCAATCTCCCCATTTCTAGTTTTGCTCCATTCCCCCCAGTCTTATCACTCCCTGACACCCTCAAAAGTCCCTCCCCAGCTTTCTTGTCCCCCCCTTCAGATACTGGAAGGCCACAATAAGGTCTCCTCAGAGCCTTCTCATATAAAAATGTACTGACTCTCAGAGAGCAGCTTCTCCAGGTGCTTTGGTGATCTGATTCTGAAGTGCAGATGTGCTAGAACATGACTTGTGACAGTGGAAAGAACAAGAGGAAAGGGCCTCAAGTTGTACTAGGGCAGGTTTAGGTTGAATATTAGGAAAACTTCTCTACAGAAAAGGTGGTGAGGCATTGGAAGAGGCTGCCCAGGGAGGTGGTGGAATCACCATCCCTGGAGGTGTTCAGGAAATGTGTGGCTGTGGCACTTGGGGACATGGTTTGATGGCTGTGGTTGGTGTTAAGTCAATGATTGGACTCAATGATCTTAGAGGTTTTTTTCCCAAGCAAAACAACTCTATGGTTCTGTGTGGTGCTGAGGGACATGGTTTAGTGGTGGGGGTCTGGCAGTGTTGGGTTAACAGCTGGGCTTGATGATCTTAAAGGTCTCTTCCAACCAAAATGATTCTCTGCGGAGAGTGAAATATTTGCTTTGGTCCATGGTAAATGCAGCAGGTTCTTCCCCTCACCTCCCTCCCCACCTCCTTCTCCTTCCTCCTCTGCATCCCTCCAACCCCAGCCAACCTTCAGGCACATCAAGGGAGGCTTAAAAGTCATAACTGCACAGGTGAAGAAGGAAGTCAGGACAAGAGCAAGTGGCTGATTCAGCAGATAACATGGGGGAAAGTGCTTCTTTCAGTGAGGTTTAGCCATGCTATTTGTATAGCTGCAGGGGGGACAGGAACGTTTTTGTTCTGCATTTTAGCTTAAACCCACAATTTATTGCAGGGCCAGCATTATTGTAACCTCTCCTGCCATGAAAGGGAAGGTTTGGAATAATTCCTTGAAAAGCTCAGTGCTTTCATTCAGCAGCTTTCTTGTCCTCTCCCCAGAAGTCCCACCAAGAGGTTCAGGAGTTCTAAACCATCAGCAGAAGATTGAGTTCCTTAGCTCCTCAGTGAAGCCCACATCCATACCTCAGCTGACAGAGGCAATGACCCCCAGGTTAAACACAGCCTCTTAATGAGCCAAAAGCAGGTTAATTAACACTTTTCATCAAGTTGCTTTCATTTATTTTCCCAGGATCCAGTTCAGAGAGGTTAAAATATTTTTCTTTTCAGGTTGTTGAATACCAATGGAAGGCCAACATGGTGAAAAATGAGGCCAGAGAGCAAGGGGTCCTGAGAGAGGCTTTCATCACAATGAATTAAGAGAGTGTGTGTGTGCCCAGGTGTGTGATTGTGTATAAAGCATAAGCAACAAACTGGTTTGTCCAGGAATTTGTTTCTGAGGGCTACCCAGGGTTTGCTAACTGGAAATTGCTGCCAAACAAGGGACAGTTAGAAATCAAAGTGGAATGTGTCCAACCTAATGTTTTCTACTCATTTTCCTCCCTCTTGTAGAGGATTAGTTTAACCCTTGGAGAAGAGCTGCTAGAAGAAGAAGGGAAAGCTGAGGTCTACCAGCATGGTACAACCTGGTTAATGAGACACTACTACCATGTAGAGCAAGCCAGGAGGAAGGAGATCCTTGTGGTCTGTTCCAACCCTGACTGATACTATGATACTATGGTTTGGATTGGAAGGGACTTAGTGGAAGCCCTGTGAGGAGAGGCTGCGGGAGCTGGGGTTGTTTAGCCTGGAGAAGAGGAGGCCAGGGGAGACCTTATTGCTGCCTACAACTCCCTGAAGGGAGGTTGTAGCCAGGAGGGGGTTGCTCTCTTCTCCCAGGCAACCAGCACCAGAATGAGAGGACACAGTCTGAAGCTGCACCAGGGGAGGTTTAGGCTGGAGGTGAGGAGAAAGTCCTTCCCAGAAAGAGTAATTGGCCATTGGGATGTGCTGCCCAGGGAGGTGGTGGAGTGCCCATCCCTGGAGGTGTTCAAAAAAGGCTTGGATGTGGCACTTGGAGCCATGGTTTAGTTGTCAGGAGGTGTTAGGGGTTAGGTAATAGGTTGGACTTGATGATCTCTGAGGTCTTTTCCTACCTTATTGAGTCTATTGTATGATCCTATTACCTTAAAGATGATTCAGTTCCAGTCCCCCTTGCCATGAGCAGGGACAGCTTCCACTAGATCAGGTTGCTCAAGGCCTCATCCAATCTGGCCTTAACACCTCCAGGAAAGGAGAATCCACAACTTCCCTGGGCAACCTGTTCCAGCATCTCTCCACTTCTAGACACGAGTGTCATGGGAACTCCACAAATGCTGAGTAAATAGGAGCAATACTCCAAGAGAAACTCTTTCAGTAGAGATGATTGCAGCACATGGTCCTGTTGTGGAAGGTGGGAGCAGGTGTCAGTGGAGCCACTTCATTCCACACCACAGTGATTCAGTCTGTGCAGAGAGGGACAGGGGAGATAATGACTGAAATGTGCTGTGCATGGAGAAGTGACTGCTGCTCTCTGCTTTGGGTAGAGATGAAGGAAGCCATGTGGGGAGAATAAAGAGAGGAAGTGATAATAACTCTCTTATCCTAAGAACTTCATACCCTTGAACATAGTGACTAAGAGCAGACTGGCCTGAAGGCTATGGTTTTAACATCAAAGATACAGAGGAAGTGTTTAGAGAGCACATTTGCTGTTGTAGGAGGAAAGAAGTGTGTTAAAGGAAAGAATCTGGGACAGGACTTGGGGAAATCTCTCTCCTCTTTGTGTATTTTCTCCCAAGCGTTTTTGGAAGCAGCTTAGCAGAACCAAACTTCTGAGGCTTTGAGCTGCTGTGACTTTTCCTCCCTGAGCCTAGCTGGATTGCAAACAGGTTACTCAGAGCTGCTGATCAGATAATAATAGGCAAGTGGCACATGGATGAAGACTAGGACTGATGGGTTTTGACTAGAGAGTAACTGCAGTGCTGCTGAATGGTGAGGAGGTGGTGCTTGCAATATTTGGGACTCCTGGGACCTGATTTTTCCCTTCTTCTGATGCAACTGAAGTAAGATTAGGAGCAGTCCCATCATTGTTAACACAGAGACTGGAGTCTCTTGTCTTAATCCCCAAATGGTGACATGGTTTAATGGCCAGGGTGGTCTTAGGTTGATGGTGGAACTCAATGATCTTAGAGGTCTCTCCCAAACCAAACAATTCTAGGATTTTATGATTCTATTTTACATCACGGAATCATAGACTGGGTTGGTTGGAAGGGACCTCCAAAGCTCATCCAGTCCAACCCCCTCTGCAGTCAGCAGGGACATCCTCAACTAGATCAGGGTGCCCAGAGCCATCTTGAGTCATGCCTTGAATATCTCCAGGGATGGGGCCCCAAGCCCCTGGGCAACCTGTTCCAATGTTCCATTACCCTCACGGTAAAGAACCTGTTCCTAACATCCAATCTAAATCTGCTCTTCTCAGGTCTGAAGCCATTGCCCCTTGTCCTGTCACTGCAGGCCTTTGCAAACAGCCTCTCTCTCCATTCTTAAGGTACTGGAAGGTCATTATTAGGTCTCCCCAGAGCCTTTGCTTTCCCAGGCTGAACAACCTCAGCTCCTTCAGCCTGTCTTCGTAGCAGAGGTGCTGCACTGCGTGGGGTTGCTTAGCCTGGAGAAGAGGAGGCTCAGGGGAGACCTTCTTGCTCTCTACAGCTCCCTGAAGGGAGGTTGTAGCCAGGTAGGGGTTGGTCTCTTCTCCCAGGCACCCAGCACCAGAACAAGAGGACACAGTCTGAAGCTGTGCCAGGGGAGGTTTAGGCTGAATATTAAGAAGGAATTCTTCCCAGAAAGAGTAATTGGCCATTGGAATGTGCTGCCCAGGGATGTGGTGGAGTCACCATCCCTGGAGGTGTTCAAAAAGAGACTGGATGAGGCACTTGGTGCCATGGTTTAGTTGATAAGATGGCATGGGGTGGTAGGTTAGATTTGATGATCTCAAAGGTCTTTTCCAACCTATTCTATTCTATGCCAAACTGGTCCATCACCAAAACCAGGCTGAATGGAGAGCTGGTAGCACTGCCACGCTCTTTGTCCCTCCTCTTCTCTGTGTGTAGCTTCACAAAGCTGGATCCTGGTGCTTGTTTTGAAATTATTTACATAAGAAAAACTTGTGTCTAATTGGAAGAAAATGCCAAGCAATGGGAGAAATGTCAGGCACCCTTTTTAACGATGCTCTGCGGTGAATATTTATTCAGTCGAGTAGGGCTGGGGATTTGGAGCAAGCTATAATGATCAGCTGGGCTGGGAGGTGGTTGTTTTCATTCCAGGTGTGATTCTGCCTCCATCCTGCCCCTTCCCATAACACCAGTACCAGGGCTCAGCCAACCAGAGAGTAAGAGAGTAGCTCATCCCTCAGAAGGAGGATTTGTCTTCTTGATGTGTCACTAATTAATTAGAACATGGGGACACGAGCCAGTGCCTTGCAAGAGAGCACAGAACATGCAGACATCATCTCACCTTCACCACGAAACAAATTAGACCTCTGTGGCCCAGGAAATATTGTTTTCCAGGTTAGTTTTGTGCTTCTGTTCTTGCTGTCCCTTGATCTCATTCAGAAAGAGATGTTTGGGCTTCGGTCTTGCCGGCGGTAGCGTGGAAGTCTCAACAGGGCTTTGAGGAAAAAGTTAATCTGAAACAAAAATCTTTGCTGTGCACAGTGGTGGAAGAAGACAAACCAGTTGTAAATGAAGGGTTTATTTCCATTTTATAGGCTGGGCAAATAAGGCAGGAGAGGCTTTCAATGTCTTGCTGAAGGTCAGACTACAAGGAGGAGATCTCATTTTATTCACTCTGAGGTCTGTGCCGTGCTGCCTCCACCCCACCCTCTGCACTTTTCCTCCTCTTTTGCTTCTCTAATTTTCTCTTTGATGGAAGTTCTGTGAAGCTTGGTTGTGATTCAAAGTCTAAGCAGTCAAACTCCTGTTGAATGGGTTTGAAGTGGTGTAGAACAGGCTCCCAGGTTGGACCCAAGGAGACACCCTTGTTAGAGGCATGATTGTAGAATGCAATTTATACTATATCTATTTCTATATATACATAGAGGGACCCTTGTTACAGCATGTACATGGGGTTTACTAACTCTGGGTACATATACTGACATTGCAGTTCGGTGCCCAGGTTTCTTTTCACCAGGTTTAAGCACACTGCAAAAGAAGTAGTAGAATAAGCTTGAATTTGCCCAGTTTTTTAATGTAGTGGTCAAAGCATTCCCTGCTTCCAGAGGTCTCAATGGGTGCCCCCAGCCAGCTCCCCTTACCAATGCACCTTCACACCAGGTGCTTAGGAAGAGGAATGTGTCTTGAGCTGCTTGATAAACT
The DNA here is from genome assembly GCA_015227895.2 of Colaptes auratus. Classification (NCBI taxonomy): domain Eukaryota; kingdom Metazoa; phylum Chordata; class Aves; order Piciformes; family Picidae; genus Colaptes; species Colaptes auratus. The sequence continues at coordinate 26,106,548 of CM026892.1, forward strand.
GCCTGTACACCAAGGCTGGCTTAGCCCAAGACACTCATACAGAATGCAGAATTAACCAGGTTGGAAAAGACCTTTGAGATCATCAAGTCCAACCTATCATCCAACACCATCTAATCAACTAAACCATGGCACCAAGTGCCTCATCCAGTCTCTTTTTAAACACCTTCAGGGATGGTGACTCCACCACCTCCCTGGGCAGCACATTCCAATGGCCCCTGAGACTCCTCTTCTCCAGGCTAAACACCCCCAGCTCCCTCAGCTGCTCCAAACCCCTCATCAGCTTGGGTGCCCTTCAACATGGCACATGTGAGATTTGATCTAGGTGATGTTAAGGATGGTTAAGCCATGGCTTCTTTTCTGGGAAGCTGGCAAGTCCAGGCAGTGATTGTTCTGGTGTGAGTTTGGCAGCTCAAGAGGCATCTGCTCGTAATGCCTCTTAATGTGGGCTTTGTTCTTGCATGTCAGCTAATTCCTAACATCTTGGTCCTGATGAGGAGGTTGGAGATAAAAGTCACAGAACTTGGACAGGAAAGACCTAGAAGACAAAGTGTCCCATAAAAGGATAGGAAAGACCTAAAAGACAAAGTGCTCCATAAAAATGCAAAGCCTCTGCCAGTCACTTCATAATTCTGCCCTTTGAGTGCCTGCCTATCGTATTTCTGCTGCTTCCTTCTTTCTGGATGTGTTTTATTTATGGCCATTCCCATTCAAAACCATATTTTAAAGTGCCACAAATCAACCCTCTCAACCAGGCTCAGCTGCTGAAAGGGGCAAAATGCTGTTTGGCTGCCGCGGGCCGCAAGGCAAAGCGTTACACGTGCACAATTACCTCTGGCTTGTGTGAGAAGGAGGAGGGTGATTGATCCTTGAGTGACTTGCAATTTATCAGAGATTAGATATGATTCCTCCTGTATCTGATTAACCTTCTCCCTGTGATGGCCATCATTTCTTGCAATGACAGTAGATTATGCCACACTTGAAAGGAGGGATATCAGCCGGTCGCAATCAATAGCCCACAAAAGGTGACACCTGGAATTCGCAGGGCCGGCTGTAAAGCACGTCACAGGCTGCTCAGTCCTTTGTCACAGACACTGGTTGCACTTCAGGCACCCCTGAAGCGGAGGGGCCTTTATTTTAGGCCGGAACGCAAAGGGCCAGAGGAGGGATGTTTGGGGGGGTTGGAGTGTAATCAGGCGCAGCTCCACGCCGCCATAAAGAGCGAGTACAAATTTCTCTGAGTGACAGATTTGGATTGTCATTTCCAGACCCCATTACCTATGATTTTCTTTGTCACAATTGTGTGGAGAGAGCTTGATTTGATACGATTGCACTGCGCTGGGTAAAAGGGAGGTTAAAATGAAGTATTGTGCCCTCGTGCTATTTAAGTAACACTCTCTGTACTCTCGGTGGAGTGGATATATTTTCATGTATTTTTGCCTTTGGATTTGCTGTAATGGCACAGCCCTCCCCTTCCCCTGTGTCTTTTGATGCAGTTCTGTTCTCACTGTGTTTTCAGGTTGAAATTAACCTTCATTTATTATTCAGCCAGCAGATCGGATCCAGCGTGCCGAAATGCAGGCCCCGTGATTGACTGCCTGGAACCTGCATGGGGAGGTGGGAGGCATTAATTCCTGGGAGGGAGACTCTTACATCAAGTTTTAGACAGTTTTCAATCTGTGGGAAGCTCTTTTTCACTGTCAGTTTAGGAAATATGGTAATAACTTGTAGCTCAGCTGCAGTTCAGCTCTGAACTCTGAGTGAGGCCGAGGAGGAAGCTGCTGCTTCTGAAGGAATCTTCGGCAGCTGGAAGGACAGTCAGGAGTGCAGTCACAAGAAACAACATCTAAACTCTCCTTAACACCAACCAACCCACACCCAACCCTCAGCCACACCAACAGAAAGCAGAGGCTGCCTAAGAGGAAGGGGCTCAGGTGATGTGCTGAAGCACTCAGCTAAAACTCATTGTGACCCCCCATGCTGTAAATTGCAAGATAAGAATCCCCCTTCAGGAAAGCAATTTTAGTGTGCCCTAAGTGCCCAGCTCAGCCTTGTGTACTGCTGAATCAGAGTCTCTGCTCTTGCAGGAAAGGTCAGACCTTCCACCCTCCTCCTTTCCTTAATCCCCATTAAATACATGGCCATGGTTTCCTGTCCTTGTGGCCCAAGATTGACACTGCCTGATTACATAGAATCATAGAACCATAGAACCACTCAGATTGGAAAAGGCTTTTAAAGATCATTGAGTCTAACCATTATCCAGCTAAACCATGGTGCTAAACCCTGTCCCTCAGCAGCCACTAAGCCTGACTCAGTGTGCTTGCAGAGGGAAGTGTTATGACCCAAAGTGACTCAGTCACACATCATACCCAGGCCATGAGGATATTTGATGGGAAGCTCTAGACCATCAGCCACATATCTGTCTAAAATCAGAGAAGTGACTTCAGCCTACTTCAGACCTAAATCTCCCCTTCTGAACTGTGAGAGTAGCCCTTTCACTTCTAATCAGATTACATTTTGTTAGGCTGAGCTAGCACAGTACACACCAGAGGATACTGCAAGTGCTGCAAAGTTTCTGTGAAGGAATGTTCATTATAAACCAGTTACTTGTCTTGAATATATGGGAAAGAACAGTAAAAGCCACGGGCCTGCTCCTGGAAGCCTGTCTGAGACTCATCACAGCTCATGTCTATGATACTCTAAAGGCCAAATATTCCCAATACTTTCCCCATTTTCTTTGAATCTTCGTCATGGCTATCTTAATTTTTGGCCCCATAAAGTACTCAATGAATCTTCCCTCTCCTACCAGGACTGGCTGAGGGAGCTGGGGGTGTTCAGCCTAGAGAAGAGAAGGCTCCAGGGAGACCTAATAGTGGCCTGCCAGCACCTGAAGAGGGCTACAAGAAGGCTGCAGAGAGACTGTTGCAAAGTCCTGTAGTGAGAGGATGAGGGGGAATGGTTTGAAATGAGAGCAGAGCAGATTTAAATTGGATGTTAGGGGCAAGTTCTGCACCATGAGGGTGGTGGAACATGTTCAACAGGTTGCCCAGGGAGCCAGCTGAGGCCTCGTCCCTGGAGGTATTCAAGGTCAGGCTGGACAAGGCTCTGAGCAGCCTGATCTAGTGGAGCAGGTCCCTGATGATTGCAGGGGGTTGCACTGGATGAGCTTTGGGGGTCCTTTCCATCCAAACCATTCTATGATTCTGTGATTCTAGGACAGCTGTGGTTTCCTGTGTGCTTAGTTATTCACTGATCAGTGATTTCTTTCATTCAGGCTTGTATTTTCCTCCCTCCACCATATCTCACAGTATCTGATGGTGCCCAGAGCACTAAGAGCTCTCAGAATTTTGCTGGTCAGGTCTCAGAGGCTTTTATCTTTATGGTCTTGGGTAAATGTTTTGGTCACAGGTAGGAGAGAAAGAGGTGTTGGAGCACACCTCAGTATTCAACTCTTGGAGTTTGTTTCTTTGCTTGCTCATAGAAAACAGATGATTCCACCCCTGAGACTGACTTTTATTATCTGCAGACACCCCTTGCTTTGAAATCAACACAACGGTGTCAAGTGTCATTGCAAAACAGAGGACATTGATCTGCAATGCATTTATTAACCCTCCCTGATAAAAGGCAAAATCAAAACAGTGAACACACTGGCATTCCAAAAGAGAGGAGTGAGCCCTGAGGTATAGCTCATCCCCAAGAAAATCCTGTTTCACATCATCTGCTTTTTATCCAGAGGAGAGGAAAAAAACCCCAGAGCTGGATCTTTACCATTAACACTAATGAGTGTTTAGGAGAATTAAGTAATTAGATGGTTAATCAAACTTGAAACTACAGCTTAGCTGCCTAGGTCCACAGAAGGAATATCAGCGAGGAGAATGGGAATGGAGCCCAGGGCAGAGCAGCTCTGTGCCCTTCCCCTCACACTGGATGCAGCTCCATGTGCCTGGCACTGCTCGCCTTTGTCTTAGCTGCTTGTTTGAAGCATCTGGTAATTGAACAGCAACTCTTGCACTTGAGCATTCATGCTTGAACCTGAAATTACCTTGTCATCCACACTGCCTTTCATTAAGCAGCTAACAGATGCCCTGGCATGCTCCTATCACACTGCGTGATGCGGAGAGTCAGAGCCTCATGTGCTGAAATGACTTTGGTCTAGCTGGTCTCCTCTTGTCCAGCCTGGAATCAATGTCCTCCTCTCTGCATTTTTGCTGCTTGCTGTATTTTACTCTGATGTGCCCTCTGACTATCACAGGTGGGATACTAATACTCCTTATCTGCTTGAAGCAAACATATACATCTCTCAGCAAGAAAACCAAGCACTGCTCGCTGGTTTTTCCAGCTCAAGAGCCAGCCCAGGTTTCTCCTGCCTGTTGCTGTTTTCACTGCTGGATTTGTGCCCTTCTGTAATACTTTGATCCTTCAAAGCCAGGAATATTTGCAACAATTTTTCCCTATTTAGGCAAAACAGTAAAGGGGAGAAGCAGGATCTCTTCCAGAATTCCCATCAGTTTCTGTCAACCAAACCCAGAAGCATGGAAGTGCAAACAAATGGTGGATAAAGTGTAATGGGCAAGACTGGAAGAAGAAAGGAAGGGGAAAAAATCACTTTGAGGGTGCTGGAGGCCTGGAGCAGGCTGCCCAGAGAGGTTGTGAAGTCTCCTTCTCTGGAGAGCTTCCAACCCCCTCTGGCCATTGTGATCCTGGGCAAGCTGCTGTGGGTGCCCTGCTTTCGCAGAGGGGTTGGACTGGATGATCTTCAGAGGTCACTTCCAACCTCCACCATGCTGGGATTCTGTGAAAAAGCCTTTGCAACGTCATGGACATTTTCCCTCATAAGCAGAACAGTCTGAGGCACCAGTAAGTTTGGGGAAGGCTTCTGAGGTCTTCAACATTTTACCCTGCCAAAACCTGAGCATTCCCTTCTCTTCATTCCCCTTTTTCCCTGCTCCTTTGTACCAGGATAGATGTCTAAATAGCCATTTAGCTTTTAGGTGCATGGGTTTCAGAAACCAGCAGTGGAAATGCTAACATTATCTACTCTTTATTTATCTATTTTAATCTGAGATGCTCAGTTCCACTGACTCGAGGCCAACGACTGGAGCTGTGTCTCCTGAGCATGTTACAGTTCAGCCCTTTATTATAGGAAAATACTCTCTATTCCTCCAGCAGCCAGGGCTGGCAAAGCACAGCTCAGTGTTTACTGAGTACTTTGAGAGCCTTAACAGAAAGGCTCTGTGGTTATTAGCATCACTGAATCCCTTCCCAGCAGAGCAAAGTGCTCAGCCTCCCACAGAATCCCAGCATCCCAGCATGGAGGGGTTGAAGGAACCTCCAGAGATCATCCAGTCCAACTCCTCTGCTAAAGCAGGTCACCCACAGCAGCTTGCCCAGGATCACAATGGCCAGAGGGGCTTGGAAGCTCTCCACTCAAGAAGACTCCACAACCTCTCTGGGCAGCCTGCTCCAGGCCTCCAGCACCCTCTAAGAAGTTTCACCTCCTGTTCAGATGGAACCTTCTAGGTTCCAATTTCTCCTCTTGTTCAGATGGAACCTCCTAGGGTTCCAGTTTGTACTTACTGCCCTTTGTCCTGCCACTTGGCATCCCTGGCCCCAACCTCTTGCCCCCCACCCTTCAGCAACTGATCCACACTGAGAAGATCCCCTCTCAGGCTGCTCTTCTTCAGGCTAAAGAGGCTCTTCCCCAGCACCCCAAGTGAGCCAAACTGGAAATGAGCACAACTGCAAATGGGATGCCAAGTAACCATCTAACACACACAGGTCTGCCTGCCTCTAGGTGGGGAAAAACCCTCTGGTAAGTTGAAATCTTGCTGATAGGTACAGCAAAACTAGAAATGGGGAGGTTCAGATTGGATATTAGGAGGAAATTCTTCCCCATGAGGGTGGTGAGAGACCGGCACAGGGAGGTGCTGGAAGCCTCAAGCCTGGAGGTGTTTGCAGCCAGGCTGGCTGTGGCTGTGAGCAACCTGCTGCAGTGTGAGGTGTCCCTGGCCATGGCAGGGGGGTTGGAACTGGCTGATCCTTGAGGTCCCTTCCAACCCTGACAATTCTATGATTCTGTGATTATTTTCTTCCCCATAAGAAAAATGCCTCCTCCCTGAGTGCCAGCCTCTGATTCATTTCATGTCCCTTGTGTCACACCCCTGTGGATGGTGTCCCCGCTGTGTCCTGCCCTGCGGATCGATGTGACACAGCCTGGCGCTGCGGGAGCTACACCAGGCAGAAGCAGCCATGCAAAGCTGTTTACCATAAACAAGTAATCCTTCCTAATGGACACCCAATCAATGGGAAATCAGGGGTGGGCTGGTTCTCTTCTCAGACCGGGTAATTGTCACCCTCAGACCGTACCCCTGCTGCTGCCTGCAGCCTGCTGGTTTGTGCAGCTCGGAAATGCTTCAGAGCTTCCCGAAATGAGCGTCGGAGCGCCGGCGGCACTAACAGCTAATGACAGGTTCACTTGAGCAGGGGACGAGGGACACAGCCAGGCAATTACAGCCTGGCTGCAGATGGGAAGTGCTGCTCAGCTCCCTTTGGCTCACAAACTGGAAGCTAGCAAGGGAACTTGGTTAAAACCTCTGCTGCTAGAAAGCAAAGGCGTTCGGTCGCTCAGGAACGCGCTGAAATCTCTGCAGTGTGCTGCAGCCAGAAAATGAAGGGGTGGAAGGCAGGAGGAAAGCAGGTAAGGGAGAGATCTCTGGAGAGGTTCCAGACCCACCTGGGCAGCCTGCTGTGGGTGACCCTGCTTTAGCAGGGGGGTTAGACTGGATGATCCCCAAAGGTCCCTTCCAACCCTCACTGGGCTGGGATCCTGTGACAGCTCAGCTAGCCTCAGCACACTGTTAGTGAGGCCAGGGCTGAAGACATCCAGAGCTGTCCCATGTGGAAGTGCAGGTCTGCTTCAGCTGAGGACCATCCCTGTGCTGCTCAAACCATCTCAGCTCCAATGACACCCTGCAACCTCAGCTGCTCTGTGCGCTGCCAACCTGGCTAGCTCTCAGGGAAAGCTGCCCATGAAACTACAGAGTGCCACCTCCCTCACACAGAGTGCTCCTGAAAATGCCAGCACCAAAGGAAGGCTGAGAGGGAGCTTCCCTGCTTCCCTGAGCCTTCAGTGACACCTACAGACAACCACCAAGCAGTCTGCTGTGGCCCAGCACAGGCTGGAAGTCCTGGGCTGTGAAGCTCTCAGGGCTGTGCAGGGAAGGTCTCCAGCAGCAAAGCCAAGCCCAGGTCAGTGTCTGCTGTCCCTGTATGTGCTCTCCCTTCAGGACACCTACTGAATGTTTGCATCACAGGGTGGTTATTTTTCTCTCTCTCACTCTTTCTCATTTGAGGCAAGAAAACAGACAGATTATTTCACCTCTTGGTGACAGAATGTTCTCATCCCCTGAGAGCATCCCCACCAGCATGCAGCATTCACTTCTTTCTCCTCTCAAAACCTCTCCTTAGTGAACTTTTTCAGAGCTGAACTGGAACAACTTGGCTTGGTTTCACCTGTTCTCTCTGCAGGAGAGCTGGGAAATGCCAGGCCCTTCTGCTTCCTTCTCTGGGGGGCTCAGGAAGCAGGGCCCAGCTGAGGGCTGACATTACTGGTAGCAATTCTCACCCTTGAGCTGCAGCTGAATGTTTTTCTGTCTTAAACACTGTCTCAAAATGCACCAGAGTGCTCCAAAGGAGAGTATCACCAAAATCACTTTGAAAGTTAACTGTCCTTGACATCTAAGGAGAGTAACATGCACTTAGATGGGTCAGGACAGTAACAGAGCATTAAAATCAGCTCTCCTGCAGTATCTGTCTCCCTAGATTTCCTCTCTCGCCTTGCAAGAGCATAAATAAATGAGTAGCTAGCTCAGGGGGAAAAAGAAACACAAACAATACAATCTTTTTGTTATTATTATTGACTTGGTGATGCTAACCAAGACCATCCAGGGATCATTAAAGCACTCCCCAACATTTCCAAGTGCCTGATGTTAGAGGGTGTGAAACTGCAAAGCCTAATAATTCAGCTTGTCCCTTGGCTGCCTGTGGCCAAGCTGTGCCCACACTCAATCCTCAGCTGGCTTCTGGATAACCTTGGTCCATTTGCTGCTCTGCTAAGGGTGTGAAAGGCAGGGAGGGGAGGGATGGCTTTGGTTTTCAGCTTTGCCAGTCTCTGAGAAGAGATGGGTAAGTGTTCTCCTGGGGTGATTTGTAGAGTGCATGGCTGGAGCTCACTCTCCTGCTGAGCATGGCTTGGGGCAGAGCCATCCTTGCACGCCCTTTGTCACTGAGCTCTGCCACAAATTCCCAGAACAGACTCAGGTGCTCTTAAAGGTCTTTCCCAACCTGAGCACCCCACACACCATTCCTGGGGGGGCTCAGCTATTAGACAATATATTTGTGTTGTATAGAGAATGTGTTTGCATTGTATAGAGAGAATATATTTGGTTTGGTATAGGGAATATATTTGTGTTGTACAGAGAATGCATTTGTTTTGGTATAGAGAATGTACTTGTTTTATATAGGGAATATATTTGTTTTATAGAGAGAGTGTATTTGTTTTATAGAGAGGCTACATTTGTATTCTATGGATAAGAGAGTAGATAATATTCTGGATAAGCTTGAGAAGTGTGCCCCTGGGACATCAACACAAGGGCCTGCACCTGGATCAGGGCAATCCAGGCTGGGGGATGAAGGGGTGGAGAGCAGCCCTGTGGAGAAGGACTTGGTGTTACTGATGGATAAAAGTCCTAGAACCACACAATTCTTTAGGTTGGAAAAGGTCTTTAAGCTGGAGTACAAAAGCTGGATGTGAGCTGTCAATGTGCAATCACAGCTCAGACCCAGCTGAGCCCTGGGTTCATCCCCAGCAGCATGGGTTGGAGATGGAGGGAAGGGAGTCTGCCCCTCTGCTGTGCTCTGCCGAGACCCCACCTGCAGTGCTGGGGCAGCTCTGGAGCCCTCAGCACAGACAGGGACCTGTTGGAGCAGGGCCAGAGGAGGCCACGGTGATGCTGGCAGGGCTGGAAGCCCTCTGCTGGGAGGCCAGGCTGAGAGAGTTGTGGTTGTTCAGCCTGGAGAGGAGAAGGCTCCAAGGAGACCTCCTGGTGGCCTTGCAGTATTACAGGGCTGATCAGAAAGCTGGGGACAGAGTTTTGATCAGGGTCTGTTGTGACAGGACAAGGAGTGATGGTTTGAACTAAAGGAGGGAGATTCAGGCTGGAGAGAAGGAAGAAATCTTTTGCATTGAGGGTGGTGATATCCTGGCCCAGGTTTCCCAGTGAGTAGATGCCCCATGCCTGGAAGTACAGGTGAGGTTGTTTTGGTCTCTGAGCAGCCTGCTCTAGTTGCAGAAGTCCCTGCTGACTGCAGGGGGGTGGGACTGGATGAGCTCTACAGATCCCTTGCAGCCCACCTGTTCTATGGCTGCATGATTCTCAGTTGCGATGCTTCTTGACGCGACTGTGTTGGGACCTGGGGGCCTGATTTTTGGAGACACCAAGCACTTGCAGTTCCTACAGCATCCCCAAGAGCTGTGGAAAGCAGGTCTTTGGCAAACACCTTTTTAATTCTTCAGTTTTTCCTGCACTGCAGCAGGAATGATCAGGTTTATGGTGCAGACTTCTCACCTCTCACAGACAAGTGGCTGTGGAGGCAAGGGTTAGCTGCAGCAAAAGCTCAGTGCTGACACTGCTTAAGGACCACAGCTTACATGGATCACTGCAGGACTCATGTGGGACAGCTCAGGGCTTTGTGGGAGTCACCCTCTTCATCTCAGTCAAGTCCTACATAAATATTTCATGGGGGCTTTGAGCATGGCAGGGGATGAACTTAGGATGCTGAAAGGAGTGTCAGTGATTGCGTGCCTGAGCTCCACCACAGGCCAGGCACTGCTGTAGCCTCCTGAGCTTGGGGTGCTCCAGGTCTTGAGTTTCAGTGACTGTAAAATCTTGGTACATCAGTTGTGCAAAAGCAATACCATCAGTTTAGGCAGCAATCAGCCATGGTTTCAGTAACCTGTACTTACACAACTCAGATCTAAAAAGTCCAGGTGCTTTGCCTGTATCAATTAACGAAGCTCCTGAGGTTCTGCCACAAGTTACTTTCTTTTCCTAGATTCACAGAGTGGTTTAGGTTGGGAGGGACCTTAAAGATTATCCAGTGCCAACCCTCCTGCCTTTGGTAGGGACACTCTCAACTATCCTGGATTGCTTAAATCCTCATCCAGCCTGGCTTTGAACACCTCCAGGCAGAGGGCATCCACAACCTCCCAGGGCAACCTGTTCCAGTGTCTCCCCACCCTCACTGCAAAGAACTGCCTCCTAATCTCCAGTCTGAATCTGCCCTCTAGCTTCAATCCATTCTCTCTCATCCTATCACTACTACTTTATTAGAGATGAATCCAAAATGTAGAACCTAATACAGCCAAGTCTCCAAGGACTTGATCTGAAGCCTTTACAGTCAGTGATGAAATCTTTCCCCACCTCCTGCACACTTTGGTGAGGTCTTTGGAAACCCAGGACCAGCTTCTGTGCATGCCCTGAATTTTGGTGAGCAGCTCTGCTCAGTGAGCAGTTCTGCTCTCTGAGCATCCTTGTGGCCATATCCTCTTGATTTTAGTGGAAAATTAAGCAGTTGGCCAACAGTCTGTGGGAGAAGGAGTTAAGATTTGGGGTTCATACACCAGAGAATGACTTCCTTATGAAGAAGTTCTTCCCCAGGAAGGTGGTGAGAGCCTGGCACAGGTTGCCCAGGGAGGTGGTGGAAGCCTCATGCCTGGAGGTGTTTGCAGCCAGGCTGGATGTGGCTGTGAGCAACCTGCTGCAGTGTGAGGTATCCCTGGCCATGGCAGCGGGGTTGGAACTGGCTGAGCCTTGAGGTCCCTTCCAGCCCTGACAGCTCTGTGATTCCAAATGCCTGTAGTATTTTTGCATGACAGCTGTGCAGGAGAGACTTTTGGACTAGGCAAAAACACCTGCCTGGATATGACTTCCAGACTTTCAGTTTGGTTGTTAAGCAATATTTTGTTTTCTCCCTCCTTTTCCTTTCCTCTGAGACCCTGTAGGGAAAAAAAAAAATAAAAAATCCCTGCATTTTTGTCACATATATGAAAGACAAATGTTAGCTTTGGAGGCAGAGGGAATTCCCAGGCACAGGTGAGGAGCTGCATAATGTGTCATGGCTTATCCTTCTGTGCCACCAATTTGCTGCCCCTGCACGACTGAAGTGAAAAACAGCTCCAGTTGTGGGTAAGGGATTAGTCCTGAAGCCTAAGGTGGAGCTGGTCTGTGCTGCTGCCCACGTTTGTCAGGCAGAACTTGCTTCATCACAGACACCACACAGGGCTGGGGGCTTCCCTTGAGAAGTGTCATCCTGTTTATGTCCTTTCTCAGCACTCTTCTGCTCCTCTTCCCCACCACAGCTGCTCAGTTCTTGCTCAACAGGTCACTGACGTCTTGTGTAAGAACACAGAGGTCCTAAACACTGAGTCAGCCTGACCTACTAACTGGCCCAAACCTGCATGTCAGGCAGAAGAGTTACTACACCCAGAGCCACGTTTTGCCCCAATTCCCTCCGCCCAACGTTACTACAGGGCTCGGCTTACTGGGGCAGATCTTTGGGGTGAAAGGTTTGGTTCATATCACTCATTTGTATTTATTCTTGGGGGGTCCTTCCTCCTTCAAACAGGACTTCATGGAGGAGCAACAAACCAGTTGTTTTGATGGCCATGGTGTGCAGTGTGTGACTGTGGACACAAATCTTTGAAGTGAGAGGATTCCAATGAAATGATCTCTGATGTCCAAGCTTTTCCTAACCAGGCCTTGTAGAGCCCCTGCACTCTCTTCCAGCCTTTTGTTTTCCCTTGTTCATCAGGATGGTGGCTAGAAGAGGATCCTGGAGGACACACTGATGGTGTTTCAATCTATCAGTAAGAGAAGGCTGTCAGAGGATAAAACCATAGAACCATAGAATGACTTAGGTTGAAAGGGACCTTAAGGATCATCTACTCCAACCTCCCCGCATTAAGGATCTTCCTAAGTGATCCCTGCAAACATTTCAAGCTCTGATGGCAATGCTGCAGTCATGGCAGACCTCTTAGGAGCCTTTCTCATCTGTGCATGTCTCTCCATTTCCCAGCAGCACAAGATTAATGTTTGGGGGTTTTCCCCCTTCTCTCTCCCTCCCTTTGTTTGCTTTGTCGTTTGTAGATCCAACGCGGGTCATGGTCTCTCCCTTCAGCATGGATGTCACTGTTGGAGAAAGCATTGTCCTGCCTTGCCAGGTGTCCCACGATCACTCCCTAGACATCATGTTTACCTGGACATTCAATGGACACCTGATAGACTTTGAAAAAGATGGGGATCACTTTGAAAGAGTTGGAGGAGTAAGTATTAATACTGAAGTCATCCCCTCAGGGTCATAAGAGTGAGTGAGGTGGGAAAGGGCTACTCTGAGAAGGAATGGGCTTGGCTAAGCTGAGAGTGGGAGATGCTCTCTGGTGTCTTCTGGACTGGGCAGCTGCATGCTGCCAGTTTACTTCCTCATTACAGCTGGTGTGGAATTATTAGCTTTTCTTGATGGCATGACTCAGATCTGCTCACATGAGGGAGGCATTCACCTTGCACATCAGAGCTCCTACAACAGGTTTCCTCATTGCAACCAAACTGCTTTCTCACCTGCAAGTGGCAGGTACAGGGAAGAAAAGGGAGAGAAGGTAGGAAGGAAGCCCAAAAGGCCAATCACATCCTGGGCTGCATCAAAAGAAGCCTTGGCAGCAGATGGAAAGAGGTGATTTGGCCACTCTGAGTCATCTAGAGTCCAGCTCCAGGCCCCCAACACAAGAAGGACATGGACCTGATGGAGAGGGTCCAGAAGAGGCCACAAAGATGATCAGAGGCCTGGAGCACCTCTCCTATGAAGCCAGGCTGAGAGAGTTGAGGCTGTTCAGCATGGAGAGGAGAAGGCTCCAGGGAGACCTCAGAGCTGCATTTCAGTATCCGAAGGGGACCTGCAGGAAGGCTGGGGAGGGACTGCTCAGATGTGGTGACAGGATGAGGGGCAATGGTTTGAAACTGGAGCAGGGCAGATTTAGGCTGGACATCAGGAGGAAGTTCTGCACAGTGAGAGTGGAAACACTGGAACAAACTGCCCAGGGATGTGGTTGAGGTCCTGTCCCTGAAGACATTCAAGATCAGAATCAATGTGGCCCTGGGCAGCCTGCTCTAGTTGGAGGTGTCCCTGCTGCCTGCAGGGGGTTGGACAAGATGACCTTGGAGGCTTCCTTCCAACCCAGTGCAATCTGTGAGTTACTTATCTTGATTAGGAGAGGAGAAAATCTGCTCTGGTCTTGTGTCTCTGCTCAAACCAGGCCACCATGGTGCGCAGCAGCAGCACCAACTCTTCCTGAAGACTGAACCCAGTCAGGCTGCAAAGCTAAAACAAACAGCCCACAAACTTTATGAATATTCTTCAGTCAGAAAAAGCCCCAATCCCAAGGTTACCCTGAGAGCTCCAATGTACCCAAGGCTTTGTGCCTGGAGAAGAAATTAGAGAGCTTTCAGCCTCCCATACATCCAGAAACCTAATTAGTTCTATTCAACAGTTAATCAGACATGCTCCTGGCGTTCGGAAAACAAATTACTGCTGTTAGGTGATGCAAGATTTCCTCAGAGAGAGCTGTGCTCCTGATCTCTGCACCAGGCAATCCAAATGCTGGCCTGAATGCAAAGCACTGCAGGTGCCTCAGCACTTGGGCTGCCTTTCACTTCTGGATTAGCTGTAGACACAACTTGGGCATCGTCAGAGAGGCTATGAACCGGATAGCCAGAGCGGGACAGGAGGAATGGGAGCAAGCCTGCCCTACATAAGCTTTGTCACTTTGTTTTAATGGGGAAACTGCTCACCAGACCAAAACCAGGGCTCCCTGGGCCCTTGTAGGAGCCATCCTTGCAGAACCAGTGCCACTCTTATCTTCGAGGCAGACTCACATCATTTTAATAGGCCAGGGCTTGCCTTGCTTAATGTTTTCATCAGCAGCGTAAAGTAAATCCATTAGTCACAGTGTCCTTCGTGTGATAATGATGTTTAGCACTCATTAAAAAGTAATTGTAACCACTTTCCCCTACTTTATCAGCAGGATTCAGCTGGTGATTTGATGATCAGAAGCATCCAGCTGAAGCATGCTGGGAAATACGTCTGCATGGTGCAAACAAGTGTGGACAAGCTATCAGCTGCTGCAGACCTGATTGTAAGAGGTATTTGGATTTTGTTGTTGTTGTTGTTGTAAAATTTCCCTTCCTCTCTTCTCTATCTTCTGCTGCTGGTAGGACAGTTCCTGAGCTCAGGGGTGTTCCACCGGTTCTCAGCATCTTGTCATTAAACTAAGAAATAAGCTCTGAGTACCCCCTGGGGTTCAGAGTGTTTTCAAGCAGCACATAAAGAGATCCTTTCATAGAGTCATTTTTGGTTGGAAATGACCTGTAAGATCACCAAATCCAACCAGTAGCACTGCCAGGTCACCCCTAAGCCATGTCCCTCAGCATTGCACCTACACAGCTTTGGAGCTCCTACAAGGATGGGGACTCCACCACTGCAATTTGCTGCTCCCCGGATGGGAACCAGGCTAGTGCTCTCCACACAGGTGAATAACCCACCCTGCTCCCCAGGCAGCACCACGAGCCATGGGGCAGTGGACAGACTGAACAGACTGAAGGTTTGCTTTCTGGTGAGGTGCAAAATGGATGATCAAAACTTCCCTGCAAATCCCCACCCAACCCTGCCAGGCATAGGAGCAGCTGCTGAGGGCACTGGGGCTGGTTAGCAGGGAGAACAGGAGGCTGAGGGGAGATCTTCTGGCTCTCTTCTCTGAGAGAATTCTTTTGGTTGGAAGAGACCTTCAAGATCATCAAAAGTTAGCCCAGCAATGCCAGGTCACCACTAGCCCAGTCCCTGAGCACCACATCAACACAGACTTGAAATCCTTCCAGGGATGGGAACTCCACCACTGCCCTGGCAGCCTGGGCCAGGGCTTGACAACCCTTTGGGGGAAGAAATTGTTCCTCATGTTGACCTACACCTCCCATGGTGTAACTTGAGGCTGTTGACTCTCCTCCTGTCACTTGCTCTTGGGAGAAGAGTCCAACTCCTACCCTGCAACAATCTCTTTTCAGGGAGCTGCAGAGACCAAGAGGGTCTGTCCTGTCAGCCTCATTTTCTTCAGGTTAAACAAGCCCAGTTCCCTCAGCTGCTCCTCTTTCACACACTCACACAACAGACACACACACATCCATGCCCTGAATTGCACCAGCTGAGCTGATTTCTTTGCTGACCTGTGCAGCAGCAACAGCATGCAGGTCATGCACTGCACTGCAGCCCAGCAGCATGGCTCCACTGCTGGGATGAACACGATGCAGGCACTTCGCTGATGGATGCGCTGATATGAGGTGGCTGACTCCCCAGCCCTGGAGGTGCTTCAAAGAGGCAGAGATGTGGTGCTGAGGGACATGGGTTAGCACCAGCCTTGGTAGTTAGGGAATGGCTGGATCCTAAAGGTCCTTTCCAACCCAAACACTTTTATGATCCTGGGATTTCAAGCTCTGTTCAGCACCACCCACGGGGGATCTGTAAGTGGGACTCGAGCAGAGATGCAATTAGGTAACCTGAGCCTGGATCCATGCAGTGAACCTGATCTATATTTTCCAGCTCATTAGCTTTGAGGAGAGCAAACTTTGGTGCTGCTCTGTACCTGCAACCCTCAATTCTTGTCAACCCCCAAGTCATAGTGTGCCTGCTCTCCTTGGGACACAAGTGCTCAGGCAGCTCAGTGAGAGGAGGAGAGCACTGAAATGAGAAAGTCCTCCTTTAGCAAAGCTGTGCCAGAGTGAAATCATAGAACCACTGAGGTTGGCAAAGGCCTCTAAGATCATCAAGTCCAACCACCAACCCAACACCACCACGTGCAAGACTAGCCCTGAACATTCACTCAGCAGTGCACCCTGGTCTCTGCCTGGGCATTTCTGTTACCCTCAGAGTATTGTTAGGCTTTCCACCACGTTTCCCCCACAGGATTATGAGCACAGATCTTCTGAACCATGGTGCTGGGCAAAGAGTTTGGTCCCTGGAGGCACTGAAGCTGCTTCTCTCATCCCCCAGGAGGTTGCTCCTCCTTAAACCAGCTCTCAGGTTTTTGTTGCAGCGTGAGCTCAGGTTAATTTGTGCACGAGTGTTGCCTCACAGCCTCAGTTGGGTAATTTCCTTGGTGCTGGTTCTGCAAACAAACAAGAGGAGCATCACAAACAAGTGGAACATCAAATTCTCATGAGGAAAGACCCCTTGGTGGTGGTAAAAACACTGACCTCACTCTCTGAAAACATCAATGGGGACATCTCTGCCCGGGCCAGTGGTCCCATGGCTGTGCTGTGAGCTGTCTCACCAAACCCATCAAAGCTGGGAAGTACCCCTGGACTGTGAGGCTGGAGAGGGAGGTGAAGAGCTGGTGCATGACCAGAGCCCTCAGGATCATCTTTAGAAGTTTTTGCCATACTGGAATTGGGTCAAAACAAGAGGAAATTGGATCCTGGAATGAAAATCCATGATTTATGCCAGGGAATATCAAATGAGTGTACAGAAGTGACCCCAGGCACCAGTACACAGAATCCCAGCATGGGGGCTTGGAAGGAACCTCAGGAGATCACCCAGTCCAACCCCCTGCTCCAGCAGGGCTCCCACAGCAGCTTGCCCAGAGCACAATGCCCAGGGGGGTTGGAAGCTCTCCACACCAGGAGACTCCACAACCTCTCTGGGCAGCCTGCTCCAGGCCTCCAGCACCCTCACAACAATTTTCTCCTCCTCCTGTTCAGATGGAACTTCCTGGGTTCCAGTTTGTGCCTATTGCCGCTTGTCCTGACCCTGGGTACCACTGACAAGAGCCTGGCCCCAGCCTCTTGCCCCCCATGCTTTAGCTCTTGCTGAGCATTGCTCAGTTTCCCTCTGGGGCTGCTCTTCTCCAGGCTCTCAGCCCCAGGGCTCTCAGCCTTTGCTCCTCCCAGAGCTGCTCCAGGCCCCTCAGCATCTTCTCAGCCTCCACTGGACTTTCTCTAGTAGTTCCTTGTCTTTTTTTGAACTGGGGAGCCCAGAACTGGACCCAGTGCCATCCCTGGAAACATCCCTGGGGTTCTGAGCAGCCTGCTCTGGTTGAGGATGTCCCTGTTCATTGCTAGGAGGCTGGAGTAGATGAGCTTTAGAGGTCTCTTCCAACCCAAGCCATTCTTTGAGTCTGTGAACACATTGGTCAGTCCTCAGTCATGATGTTCATTCCAGGCAGTCCCTTTCTTCTTCACCAGCCTCTGGGTGCATCCTCGCTGCAGCCACCACTCCTACTCATCCAGGGGCCAGTCCTGCGGCAGCAGCCATGATGGCAGAGCTGATCCCCAGTGCTGCAGCAAGTGCCTTGCTCTGCAGGGTGAGCTCAGGTCTGCCACAGCACTGCTGCTCACATGGAGCCATCTGGAGGCAAGGCTGAAGCTTGTGGTCTCTGGGTTTGGTTCTCTCTCCCATGCCTTCTAATCTCATCTAGGCAACCTCTGTCCTGACCAAGAGAAGAAGACCAGGAGTGCTCCTTTCTTGGACTACTGCAAAGCTCCAAGCATCTCTCTCTTGTAATCCTTCCAACAGGTCCCCCAGGTCCACCAGAAGCTGTGACAATAGATGAAATCACTGACACCACAGCTCAGCTGTCCTGGAGGCCAGGAGCAGACAACCACAGCCCCATCACCATGTATGTTGTCCAAGCAAGGACTCCCTTCTCGGTGGGGTGGCAAGCAGTGAGCACAGGTAGGTCCATCACAGGGTCACACATTGTATCAGGTTGGAAGGGGCCCCCCAAGGGCATTTTGTCCACCCCCCCTGCAGTCAGCAGGGACACCCCCAACTAGAGCAGGCTGCCCAGGGCCACATCAAGTCTGAGCTTGAATGACTCCAGGGATGGGACCTCAACTGGCAGCCTGTTCCAGTGTTTCACCACCCTCACTGTGCAGAACTTTTCCTGATGTCCAACCTAAATTTCCCCTGCTCCAGTTTCAAACCATTGCCCCTGGTCCTGTCTCCACAAGCCCTTTTGAACAGTCCCTCCCCAGCCTGCCTGTAGGTCCCCTTCAGATATTGAAATGCTGCTCTGAGGTCTCTCTGGAGCCTTTCCTTCTCCAGGCTGAACAGCCCAAACTCTTTCAGCCTGTCCCCATAGCAAAGCTGCTCTGTGATCATCTTTGTGGCATCTTCTGGGCTCAGTCCATCAGGTCCATGTCTCTCTTGGGTTGGGGGTCCCACAGCTGGACACTGCCCCAGGTAAGGTCTCAGCAGAGCAGAGTGGCAGAATCACCTCTCCATCAGCTGGCCCTCAAAGAGCACCACCTGTGGAAGCACATCCATCAGGTCCCACAGATGGGCTGAGAGGAGCAGCTGTGCCCCTAGAGAGAAAAGTAATTTCAGTGGCTGCAGAGCTCTGCTCTTATTAACTTCTTTCAAGTCTGGCAGCCCAAAGATGGAAGGCCCAGCCAGGGCTCTTACTCATCCACTTTTCTCATGAATGTTTAAGGGAAACCAGAATGGATTCCTACCTTTTGTTGCCACACAGCAGATATACAACAGTAATTGTGGTCTCTGCAGACATCTCTCAGGGCCAGCCCAGGGCCATCTGGCCTATCTTTCAGCAGAGTTGCTTTCCTGATGGAGGAAAACCCCCCCGAGGTCATTGCTCCTTCCCTCAGAGGTTCATTTTGCACCAGGAACCAGTTAATTAAGTTCCAGGGCCAGGGTGTTTTCAGGAGGGGGGAAAATAAAGCCCTTTAAAAGCTGCAGTCCTGACACTTTGCTTCCCCAAAGCAAGTGGCAATCCAGGAGAACCTCCTCAGGAGCAGGAATTCCTGGGCTGCTCCTTGGCAGCCAGCAAAACACTGGAGAAGTGAGAAAGGGTTTGGCAGCCCTCCCTCAGCTCGTGCTTAGGGGCATCCCTCCCTCCCTCTCTCCCTCCCTCCCTCCCTCCCTCTTTAGCTCTCGGGCAGCTGCAGGCTGCTTTTCTCAGCAGCCTTCAACACTTGGATGTGGGGGGTTGGCTGCACCCCTGACCTGTGGCTGTCTCCCAGTGCCAGAGGTGATCGACGGCAGGACGTTCACCGCCACCGTGGTGGGGCTCAACCCTTGGGTCGAGTATGAGTTCCGAGTGGTGGCTGCCAACCTCATTGGCATCGGAGAGCCCAGCAGACCTTCAGAGAAGAGAAGAACTGAAGAAGCTCGTGAGTCTGAAATACATACTCATCAGGGTGTGGCAGCTTGAGGCCAGGGGCTACAGAGTTGAGACCTCCAGAGTGCCCAGCCCAGTGGGTGGACACAGGAAATAAGAGTATCTCCTCCTGCACCCCTATAAACCTGGCTGCAAAGCTATTTTCTCTCTTCCTTCCTTCCCTCTCTGCTCCCATGGGAGGTACCTCTCTTATCTCCTGGTGTGTTTTTACTGTGCAGTTATGTCCTGGGCGTGGGGGGTGTGGTGTGGCCCTGATGGGTCTCAGGAGAGAGAAATGAGGAGGGGCAGTTTGGACCTGGCCAGCCTGAACCAGCCTAGAAATGGGGCAGGGGGAGAAAGAGCCCTGGGGCTTATGGTAAACCCCAGGTGGGGGAAGGAAGAGGGCTGGTGTGAAGTGGTTGATGTTAAGCCCAGACTGTGGATTGTTTTGTATTTGATATGCTTTGCTGTGTACACCACTATGTAATTGTAGCATCATAGTTTGTAAATAGCCTTTCCAGTTAAACTTTCCTGTGCTGTCCAATCCATTGTGTCTGAGCATTCTTCTTTTGCCCCTTTTGGAGCAATAGAGCAATCTGGCTGCTCACTAAACTATGGCACAGTGCTAACAGAGGAAGCTGAGGAGCTCTTCCTGCACCCATTGCTCTCTCCTCCCTCATAGCACATTATCTGTGTGCACAGAACAGGCAAAGGAGGCTGTGGAGCTCCTGATGGGCTCCATGATTCTTGCAGTGTAGGAAGACTTCATGCCCTTTCCCTGCAGAAAGCAAAGATTAGCCAACAAATGTTTTGGGGCAGGTTTTTGGGGGTCGGGGGGAAAGGTTGATGCAAGAGGTGAGCTCTGAGAGCAAGTCCTCTGGTTTCTCTTGATCTGTGTGGTGGCAACTGAAGCACAAAGCTACAGCATGTTGAGCGCAGGGGTTTGAGCTTCGCAGCTGGAGAGCCAGCAGTCCCTGGATGCCTCTGTGGTTCTTGGAGTAACTTGGACCTCACCCCGTGGGCCATCTGTGTTGCAGCAACCACCTTGGGCTGCCCTTTGGGTTGGATCATTTCAGGAACTTCCTGAAGGTCTATCATCTGTGACCCTCTCCCAGACACACCACTGCCTCCTGGGACCACTCTGCATCTTCAGCCCTGAGAGCATTCATGCTGCCTGATGCTGTCCCTGCCTTGTGACCTGGCAGAAAAGGGACCCAGCAAGGTGTAGGCTCAGCATGGTAGCTGCAGGGATATGGGAAACCCCTGGCAGATGGCTCCTGGGTTCTGTTTTCTCTTGTAATGGAGGAGAATATGGCATAGGAAAATAAAATGAAAGCCCTTTTTATGGAAGACAAATGTTTAAACAAAACAATTAGTGACTGAATCCACGAGTTAATTGGCACACTTCTGATGCACTGCTATTGACACACTCTTAATGTGCTGTTTGCCATGGCAAATTAGTCACTTCCTAACGGCATCCCTGGTACCCAGCAGGAGAAGGCCAGCAGAGTCCTGCTGCTGTGCAGCTCTGTTCCATGTCAGTGTGCTCTTCTGCCTTCACAGCTGCCACCTTCATCTCCTGCATCTTTTCTTTGCAGTTCCAGAAGTGACCCCAGCTAATGTCAGTGGAGGTGGAGGGAGCAAGTCTGAGCTGGTCATTACATGGGAGGTAGGTGGAGAACAGACTGAGAGCGATTTTCATACAGCCCTGACTGGCATCACAGAGCCACAGAATGGTTTGGGTGGGAAGGGACCTTTCAAGGTCATTCAGTCCAACCCCCCCTGCAGTCAGCAGGGACATCCCCAACTAGAGCAGGTTGCTCAGAGCCCCAAACAACCTGACCTGGAATGGTTCCAGGGATGGGCCAGCTCCCACCTCTCTGGGCAACTTAAGCCAGCACCTCACCACCCTCAGTGCAGCAGATTTCTTCCTTCTCTCTACTCCAGGTCTCCCATTTTAAGTTCATCACCCCTTGTCCTGTCACAACAGACCCTGCTCAGAATTCTGTCCCCAGCTTTCTGATTGTCCCTTTGAAGCACTGAAAGGCCACCAGAAGGTCTCTCTGGAGCCTTATCATCTCCAGGCTGAACAACCCCAACTCTCTCCCATCATTGCTGTGGCCTCCTCTGGCCCCACTCCAACAGGTCCCTGTCTTGAAACCCACCCCCCAGGTATTTATAGACATTGATAAGGTCCCCTCTCAGCCTCCTCCAGACTAAACAGCCCCAAGGCTCTCAGGTTTTCTTCATAGCAGAGATGTTCGAGTTCTGCAGTCACTCTTGCACCTCTCTGTTGGCCTCTCTCCAGCAGGTCTCTGTCTCCCTTGAATTAAGGAGCCCAAAACTGGACAGAGTATTCCAGGTGTGGCCTCACCAGAGCAGAGCAGAAGGGAGGAGAACCTCCCTTGACCTGCTGGCCACACTTTTCTCTATGCAGCCTAGATCCAGGGCAGCAAAGATTTAAGAGCAGAAAGCAGCAACTGCAGCCTGGCTTTGGCTTTCCTTGCTGCTACAGAAAGGCAGCAAAAGGAGATGCAGAGCTGAGAAATGTTTAATATTCCTCCAGGCAGTGGAGGTCAGAGTTTTAGTCATTTGTCTGCTGATATTTCCCTGCCCTGATGGGATGCAGCTGGCATATTTTCCTAATAATGAACTTCACCAGGCATGCCACTTAGCACTGTTGCTGACCCAGCTGGCAGCAGGAATCACCAGAGAGAATTTTAAGGTTATTAAAAACCCCTTATAGATGGCTTTGTGTGTGTGTGTGTCCTCACCACACAGCTCAGCCTGCTACGCTTCCTCCTCTTTTGGACTAATTAGCCACTCTGTGTCCCCTGAAGAGACTGCAGTATGCTTCCACAACACACAAGACAAGAAGATCAGCCCTTGTGTTTTGGTAGAACACTCAGTTTACTCTTCCTTAAGTGTCCAGAGGTCTCTCCTTTCACAGAATCAATAAGGTTGGAAAAGACCTCAGAGATCATCATGTCCAACCTATTACCTCATACCCAATGCCTCCTGACAACTAAACCATGGCTCCAAGTGCCACATCCAAGCCTTTCTTGAATTCCTCCAGGGATGGGGACTCCACCACCTCCCTGGGCAGCACATCCCAATGGCCAATTCCTCTTTCTGGGAAGAACTTTCTCCTCACCTCCAGCCTAACCCTCCCCCGGTGCAGCTTCAGGCCATGCCCTCTTGTCCCGTTTGCCTGAGGGAAGAGGTGAGCCTGCAGGCAGGGTGCCCGAGGTGACAGCATGTTCTGCTTGCCCACAGACGGTGCCTGAGGAGCTGCAGAACGGAGGAGGCTTCGGCTACGTGGTGGCCTTCCGCCCCTTTGGCACCATCAGCTGGATGCAGACCGTGGTGGCCTCCCCGGACGCCGCCAGATACGTGTTCCGCAACGAGACCCTGCCGCCCTTCTCCCCCTACGAGGTGAAGGTTGGGGTCTACAACAACAAGGGGGAAGGCTCCTTCAGCCCTGTCACCGTCGTCTACTCCGCAGAGGAAGGTAAAGCCAAGAGCCCAGCCCCACCGCAGGGCACACAGAGAGGGCTTGGCCTGGCTGCCAGGGTTTAGCATCCTCCTTGAGGGATCCTTTTGGGGTGGGTTGGAAACCTGCCCCCAGCCTAAACTTGCCAGAGCAGCTCAGCTGGACAGCAGCTGAAGCTGTGGTTACAAGCACAACTACAATCTGAAGTATGGAATCATAGACTCACAGAACTGTCAGGGCTGGAAGGGACCTCAAGGCTCAGCCAGTTCCAACTCCCTGCCATGGGCAGGGACACCTCACACTGCAGCAGGTTGCTCACAGCCACCTCCAACCTGGCTGCAAAAACCTCCAGGCATGAGGCTTCCACCACCTCCCTGGGCATCCTGTGCCAGGCTCTCACCACCCTCATGGGGAAGAAATTCTTCCTCACATCCAATCTGAATCTCCCCACTTCTAGTTTTGCTCCATCCCCCCCAGTCCTATCACTCCCTGACACCCTCAGAAGTCGTTCCCCAGCTTTCTTGTAGCCCCCTGCAGATACTGGAAGGCCACAATGAGACAGTGGCTCCTCTTGTCCTAATTACATGACATGGGAGCCTGGCTTCAGCTTGCTAATGACACCTGATTACTCCTCAGGTGGAGGAGAGGAGAGGACTGTCTGGCACAGGCTGACAGCCCTCCCTCCTGAGGTGTGCAAGGCTGTTTTGGTCACACACACTGGGGACACTAAATCCCTTTCAGCTTCAGGAACAATTGAACAGAAAATTGAAAATTCTTCGTTTCTTAGTGATTTTTATTTCTTTTTTAACTGCTCTACCCAGAGCCAACGAGAGCCCCAACCACTGTCTTGGCCAGAAGTCTTTCTGCCTCGGATGTTGAAGTTTCTTGGGCACCCCCCTGGGAGAACCAGCACAAAGGAAGGATACAGGGGTATGAGGTACGGAAACACAACTCAGTGTCCTTGAGGAAACGCAGTGGGTGGTCACCGAGGTGCTGCTCCTGCCTGCCATGGGGTGGAGGGGTTCCTGCAGCTTGTTTCATCACAGAGTGGTTTTGGTTGGAAGAGACCCTTGTGATTACCAAGTCCACCCATTAACCCAGCACTGCCAGCTCACCACTAAGCCGTGTCCCTCAGCACCACATCTGCCGGGGATGGGGACCCCACTACCTCCCTGGGTAGCCTGGGCCAGGCCTTGACAACCCTTTTTGGGGAAGAAATTGCTCCTCCTATCCAACCTAAACTTCCCCTGGCACAATCTTTCCTGCTGCATATTCCTTGGGAGAAGAGCCTGACCCCTGCCTTGCCTCCAGCCTCCTTTCAGGGAGCTGTGAAGAGCAATGAGGTCTCCCCTCAGGCTCCTTTACTCAAGGATGAACACCCCCAGTTCCCTCAGCAGCTCCTCACCAGCCTTATTCTCCAGACCCTCCAATGGCTTCTTTGCCCCTCTCTGAACCTACTCCATCCACTCAATGTCCTTCTGGGACTGAGGGTCCCAAAACCAAACCCAGTGTCTGAGGTGTGCCATCCTCAGGGCTGATCCCTGTCCCGGTCCTGCTGGCCACACTACTGCTGATCCAAGCCAGGACGCTGGTGGCCCCCTGGGCGCACAGTGGCTCCTGCTGATCAACACCCCCAGGTGTCTCCCCTGGGCATCTTTCCAGCCCCTCTGACCTCAAGAAGGGATTGTAAGAGGGTGTAGGAGCTGTACGCTGCCAGCCACGCATCCCTGCCCCGCTTCCCAGGTCAGGTGCTGGAGACACGACGAGAAGGAGGAGAGCGCCAAGAGGATCCGCACGGTCGGCAACCAGACGTCGGCCAGGGTCGGCAACCTGCGGGGCAACGCCCTCTACCACCTGGCAGTCAGGGCCTACAACACGGCCGGCACCGGCCCCTCCAGCGCCGCCGTCAACGTCACCACCAGAAAGCCTCGTGAGTGTCCCCGGGGCTGGGGGCTCCTCCTGGGGGGCAGCTGCCAGCACTTCCTTCTCTCGCCTCTAAGCTTTCTTGAGTCTGATGTCACAGGATCCCAGCATGGGGAGGAAAGGGAGCTCTGGACATCCTCCAGTCCAACCCCCCTGCTCCAGCAGGGCGCCCACAGCAGGGTGCTCAGGAGCACAACAGCCAGGGGGGGTTGGAAGCTCTCCACACCAGGAGACTCCACAACCTCTCTGGGCAGCCTGCTCCAGGCCTCCAGCACCCTCACAACAAACAACTTTCTCCACCTGCTCAGCTGCAACCTCCTGGGTTCCAGTCTGTGCCCATTGCCCATTGTCCTGTACCTGGGCACCACTGAGCAGAGTCTGGCCCCAGCCTCTTGCCCCCCACAGCTCCTTTAGCTCTTGCTGAGCATTGCTCAGCTCCCCTCTGGGGCTACTCTTCTCCAGGCTCTCAGCTCCAGGGCTCTCAGCCTTTGCTCTTCACAGAGCTGCTCCAGGCCCCAAAGCTTTTTCATGTCTGGAGGAGCTGTCAGCCTTGTCTTGGCTGGGTTCTGTGCAGGAGGTTTACCAGCCTGGGTTGTTTGGGGGCTTTTTTTGTAAGCTCACCTCAGTGAGGAGTGAGCAGAGCAGGCAAAGCTGCAATCCCCACTGTGCAGCAGAATTAAATATTTATCTCATGGTTCAGGAGGGCTTTCTTCTTCTGGTCTCAGGCATGTCAAGCAACTGCCTGAATCCTGTTCTTCACTTAGAGCACTGTGTTGTGTCACACCTCCTGTGACCTTGAGGACACAGAGCAGTGAAACAACTCATTAGCTTGGCAGAGTGATGGTGGTGGAATCCTCACTGGTGCTGGGAGAGATCCAGCTGGGAAATGCTTCTTAGTGACACAGTGCTGTGTGTGTTTTGGAACAGCTCCCAGCCAGCCCCCTGGAACATCATCTGGAACTCCTCTGACTCCAAGATCATACTGAACTGGGACCAGGTGAAGGCGTTGGACAACGAGTCAGAAGTGAGGGGCTACAAAGTGAGTATTTGGTCACAGCACTGCCCTGCACCTCTGGCTTCACCACCCCCTTGGGCCTCCAGAGAATCCTCTCCAAGCTTCAGGGGGTGCCAGATTATTTAGGGCACATTTCCACGAGTCCAGTGTCAAGCTGGGGTTTGCAGTGCAAGACCAGACGAGGTGTTCTTCATGGCACTTCCATGGGTTGCCAGATCCACACTGGAGCACTCCCCCAGAGCCAGGCCATGGCTCTGTAGAGTGAGCACATTGTGCTGGCTGCTCACCCTCACCACAGTGATGCTTGGCCCTGTGGGTCTCACCCCATGGACCTTCACCTCCTCCTCTCCTCTGAAGCTCCCACCTGCAGGACTGCTCTCCTGCCTTTGGTGGAGACCTTCCAAGGGCTGCAGCTGACTAACTGCAGATAAATAAAATGCCTTTTTAATAGCTCCCATCTCCATCAGAAAGCAAAGCCAGAAGGAGAAGAAAGAGAATCCTCCTTGGTAGCCAACTGAATAGGGTATCATTTAACTGGAGGGGAATCTTGGGAGCAATTCAGTTCCATTTGGCCCAAAGAAGTCAGTGATGGGCAAGTGGCAGCCATTGCCTTGAGGACTGAGTCATGCAAACATTTCCCACCAGAGCTTGAAGTGATGAAGGACCTGGCTGTGCTTTCTCTTTTGTTCACAGTCTGGAGTGCCAGCAGCAGCAGTTTGGTGAGCCTGGGCCAGCTCTCCTGGATTTCTGCACTAACTTCTAAGTCTCTTTGGTGCACTCTGTTGAATTGTCAAAAATAAGTCATTCCTTGGGGGTTTTAGTCAAAACCTCAGCAGTTTGGCCCAGCTTTTCACAATGTGGTTTAGATCTGAAATGCAAATTAAGAAGCCAGTGGAAAGGGGGTGAAAGAGACTCATCACCCTGAAAAAGCAAGCTCATCTAGGGAGCTTCTAAAAAGTCTTCTTTGAGCACAGTTTTAGGGTAAGCAGATTCCTTTCCTTGGCCACAGCAAATCACTGCTCATAGTTACTCTTTTTTTCCTGGAGATCATCTACTTGATGTCACAATTTAGGATCTAAATGAGTAGAATTCCCAGGCCTTAGAAGGTAATTCAAACAAAACAGTTCTTCTGGGAGGGTGTTCCCAGCACTGCACCACATGGCCCCAGCTCAGCTCCCTGATGAAGCACCACCACAAGCTCTGACTCCTCTGCACAAGCCTCATGGTTCATTTTAGCTTCATCAAGATAAATACTTCAGTGAAGGGCTCTGCCATGCAGAATCTTAGAGCTGGGTTGGCAAAGCCCTCTAGGATCATCAAGTCCAATCATCAACCCACCACCCCCCAGCCATCAAACCATGGCCCCAGGTACCACAGCCACACATTGCTTGAACACCCCCAGGGACAGTGACCACTCCCTCCCCGGGGGCAGCCTGTTCCAGTGCCTGCCACCAATGTACCAAATGCACCAAGGCCGCAGTGCTGCACTTCAGCATCAGCCTCCTCTCAGTGTCACCTCCCTGCCTGGGTATTGTCACCACTGTGCTGGTGGTGGATCCCCAGCAGAACCCCTCTAGCCCCTTTATGACCAGACCCTGTCTCTGAGCATCAGAAGGAGAAGAGCAGCAGCTTCCTTAGGGCAGTGGATGCCTGGACCCTTTCTACCTCCTCTTCTCTCTCCCTTTCGCTGCAGGTCCTCTACAGGTGGAACAGGCAGAGCAGCACATCGGTGATAGAAACAAACAAGACCTCTGTGGAGCTCTCTCTGCCATTTGATGAGGACTACATCATCGAGATCAAGCCCTTCAGCGACGGCGGCGACGGCAGCAGCAGCGAGCAGATCCGAATCCCAAAGATATCAAGTAAGGAGGGGGCTGCTGCCTGGCAGCTGCCTGAGCCTGAGCCAGCAGCATGCTCAGGTGGCCAAGAAGGCCAAGAGCATCATAGCCTGGATCAGCACTGCTGTGGCCAGCAGGACCAGGCCAGGGATCATCCCCCTGTATCATTAGGTGTAGGTGTGTGAGGCCAGAGCTACAGTACTGGGTTCGGTTGGGGCCCCTCACTACCAGAAGGACATTGAGGGGCTTGGAGTGGGAGTGTGTCCAGAGAAAGGCAACAAAGCTGGGGAAGGGTCTGGAGAACAGGGCTGGTTGAGACATGGTTGAAGAACCTGGGATTGTTTAGTGTGGAGAAGAGGAGGCTAAGGGGAGACCACCTCTCTGCAGCTCCCTGGAAGGGGGCTGTAGTGAGGTGGAGGTTGGGCTCTTCTCCCTAGTAACAAGCGATAGGATGAGAGGAAATGGCCTCAAGCTGCACCAGGGGAGGTTTAGGTTGGAGATTACACAGAAGGTTTTTGACTGAAAGGGTTGTCAAAGATTGGACCTGTCTGCCCAGTGAGGTGGTTGAATCCCCCATCCCTGGAGGTGTTTCAGAGGGGCAGAGATGTGGTACTCAGGGACATGGACTAGCACCAGACTTAGAGAGCAGAGTTAGAGAATGATTGGACTCAAAAACCTCAGAGGTCTTTTCCAAACAAAACGATTCTGCAGATGGGAGGAAGCAGGGTCTGTGCTCACCCTGACAGCTGCCAGACCATGAGGAACCAGTGTCCCTCTGCTCCTCACCTGCTGCTGGCACAGACCTGCTTCACCCCAGTCCCTCTGCCTACAAATGGGGCTGAAGCCAAGCCCTGAAGCTGGCTGCAGGTCTGGCCTTCTCAAACCCAGATGCTCCACCTTCCAGCCCACGTTTCTGGTGGCATCCTGAAGGGGTTTCAAAGCCATGGGGACGTGATGCTGAGGGCCATGGTTTAGTGGTGACCTGGCAGTGCTGGCTTCAGGGTTGGACTCAATGATCCTACAGTTCTCCTCCAACCCAAACTATTCCATGACTCTGTTCCTAGATTAAGCCTGAAGAAAGACCATCCTACAAAATTTGTGCTCAAGATCTCTAGACCTTTCCAGTCTCTCACTTCCACACTCATTTATACATTGAATATATGGCTGCACTGCAGCTCCCTGGAACAAAACACAAAACATGGCATTCAGAGGCTCTCAAATTTACAAGGCTGCTGCCTGGCCATGTTCCTTTGTGTGTCTGAGGCATAAATATTTATTTAGGGAAATGAGGTTGTGTAGGAGAACAAGCAGGGAAGAGAGTATTTTATGAGCCAACATTGCTTCTGCAAAATCTCCATGTCCCAACTTCCATTAATAACAGCCCAGTTTATAAGCTGCATTAAATCAGGAGCCTCTGCAATGCAGGAACACAGAGTTAATGTGCAGCAGTGTGAAAACCCTGGAGTTGTCTCCAGCCTGGATGGAGAATGTGAATGCATGAACAGCCATCAGCATCCTGGATCAGCAATAGTGGGGCCAGCAGAAGTAGGGGGCAGGGGGGCTGGACTAGAGAAGAGAAGGTAATGGAACACTGCAACAGGTTGCCCAGGGAGGTGGTTGAGGCTTCATCCCTGGAGAGCTTCAAGGTGAGGCTCAACAGGGCTCTGAGCAGCCTGATCTAGTTGAGGATGCCCCTGCTGACTGCAAAGAGTGTCCCTTCCAACTCAGACAATTCTATGATGTTATGATTCTATGATGCTATAACTAGATGATCTTTCAAAGCCCCTTCCAACCCAGACCATTCTCGGATTCTGAGATGCTATAACTAGGTGACCTATGGAGGCCCCTTCCAACCCAGGCCAATCTATGATTCTATGATGCTATGACTGGATGACCTTTCCAGGTCCCTTCCAACCCAGACCATTCCATGGTGCTATCTGGATGATCTTTTGAGGTCCCTTCCAACCCAGACCATTCCATGATGCTATGTCTGGATGATCTTTCCAGATCCCTTCCAACCCCTAACGTTCCTTGATTCTGCGACTGTCCCTCTGTCCCAGGCACTGGAGAAGCCAAATGTTGACTAGAGGGTTGAGTGGTGAGGCCCTCACACCAAGAGGAGGTGGAGGGGG
>CM026892.1:26136228-26209516 GCA_015227895.2 Colaptes auratus
GACCTCTTGTTTATAAAATATAAAGCAACATTTAGCTAGTTGTTTTCTTGAAGACACCCAGTACTAAGTAATCTTGTGGTCTGAGTACATCTTACTACTGGTAAAAGAGAAAAACACACACAAACCCCACACACACACAGAGAACAAAACCAAGGCAAATTAAAGATGATGTTTCTTGCTTCTTTAGGAATGGCATTATACAGTACTTCCTCAAAGCAAATATTAGCTTTGTCTGAAGTTTCCTTGGAAACTCTGCAATGCACTGAAGACATCTGGAATATGATGTTACCAAAGCAGTTTACATATGTCCTTATATGCATATTTTTTATTCTCTATTTAGTGTTTTATAGAGGTTTTTTAACATGAGGATGTAGATATTAAGTTGGGTTGGTTTTTTTTCCCTCTGCTATTAAATAATAAATAATAATAATAATAATAATAATAATAATAATAACTGCAAAGAAAAAAAAAAGGGCAACCCCCCCCCCAACATACAACAAACAAAAGGCTGAAGGGTGACAGGAGCTGGAGAATATGGCCTGGGAATTTGTTTCCTTTCTGATGGAGAGGTCAAAGTGGAGCTCAATAAACCGGCTGCAGCTTTTGCTGGACAGTTTCACCTGGCTACACGTGGCAGAAGCACTCCAGGCGTGGTCCCTAATGCAGCATCAGTACAAATGTTCCAAGGCAGAGCCAAGCTCCTCCAGCAGGGAGTTCCTGGTGGGCTGTGACTCTGCTTTCCAAGAGCTTTCACCTTACCAGCTGCTCAGCAGCAGCACTTGGAGCAAACTCTTCAGTTTCTGTCTGCAAGAATCAAGTCAAAAAATGGGTTTGGGACTGAGGCAGTGTGTGCAGAGCTCTCTGAATCACAGAGTGCATGGGGCTGGAAGGGACCCTCCAAGGTCCACTTGTCCAATACCCCTGCACTCAGCAGGGACATCTCCAACTACAGCAGGCTGCTCAGAGCCCCCTCAAGTCTGACCTTGGCAGTTATGAGGATCCTTGTGTGCGGTCAAGTGCTTACAACACACAGGTGCTTCTGTTTTATTCAGAGGCCTAAGCAAGACAGCCTTGAAACACTCAGAGCACTGTAATCCTGGAGAGACTCTTCACTTGTGGTTGGTGGTGGACTACAGGACACGTAGCTAACCTTCTGGCAAGAGTCCAGTTTGTCTTGAAATAGGTTCATCTTTACCATCAGTAACATTACACTGGGTTGGAATGAAGATGGTGCAAGATGGGAGCTCTGCCTCTAGTGACAAAAAGGGACAGACACCTAAAGGAGCCTCTGGCACAGATCTCATCCTTGGGTGCAAACCTGGCTAAGCCCACCTCACTTTGGGGGGATTTAATTCCGAGGACCTTAGACCACAGTGACTCTGAGACGTAAAGCTGCCCTGGGCTCCTTGTCCCAACCCCCCCTTGCTTTCCACGTGCATTGGACCATAACTCATCAACCTTCATATCTCCACCGCACGGATCACAGCTCACAGGACGTCAGGGGTTGGAAGGAACCCAAAGAGATCATCCAGTCCAACCCCCCTGCCAGAGCAGGACCATACAATCCAGTTCAGGACACAGAGGAACACATCCAGACAGGCTTTGAAAGTCTCCAGAGGAGGAGACTCCACAACCACTTTGGGCAGCCTGTTCCAGTGCTCTGTGACCCTCCCAGCAAAGAAGTTCCCCCTTGTGTTGAGGTGGAACCTCCTGTGCTGCAGCTCACATCCATTGCTCCTTGTCCTATCCCAGGGAGCAAGTGAGCAGAGCAGAGACAGAAAATGCTTGGGAGCTCTGGCTGCGGATCCAGGATCTCTGGTGGGGGGGGGGGATTCTTTAGGCTAAACTCTTCCCAAAGACATCCTGAAGGCAAAAGAGAATCTCAGTGGAATGAAAACCTAACCCACACCACGCTCCAGACTTCTTCCTCTTCAGAGGACTGTTTGTTACTGCGGGGTAATTTTGTAAGCTCAGGCGGGAGAGCGCTGGCGAAAGGAACGGAATTTTCTAGACACTCTTCAACTTGAAAGGAGCTGCAGTAGGTTATTATCCTTTGGGGTCTTTTCTTCTTCTTTTTATCTTTTTTCTTTCTCTTCATATTTTTTCCTTCTTTTCATCTTTGTTTTCCTTTTCATCTTTATTTTTCTTCTTTTCATCATCTTTTCCCCCTTCTTTTCATCATCTTTTCCCCCTCTTTTCAGCATCTTTTCCCCTTCATTATCTTTTCCCCTTCTTTTCATCATTTTTTCCCCTTCTTTTTTTTCTTTTCTTCTTTCATCTTTTCTTTTTTTCTTCCTTTTTCCCTTCTTTCTTTTTCTCTTCTTTTCATCATCTCCTTTCTCTTCTTTTCATCTCCTTTCTCTTCCCCTTTCTCTCTTCATCTCCTTTCTCTTCCCCTTTCTCTCTTCATCTCCTTTCTCTTCCCCTTTCTCTCTTCATCTCCTTTCTCTTCCCCTTTCTCTCTTCATCTCCTTTCTCTTCCCCTTTCTCTCTTCATCTCCTTTCTCTTCCCCTTTCTCTCTTCTTTTCTTCATCTCCTTTCTCTTCCCCTTTCTCTCTTCTTTTCTTCATCTCCTTTCTCTTCCCCTTTCTCTCTTCTTTTCATCATCTCCTTTCTCTTCCCCTTTCTCTCTTCTTTTCTTCATCTCCTTTCTCTTCTTTTCATCTCCTTTCTCTTCTTTTCATCTCCTTTCTCTTCTTTTCATCTCCTTTCTCTTCTTTTCATCTCCTTTCTCTTCTTTTCATCTCCTTTCTCTTCTTTTCATCTCCTTTCTCTTCTTTTCATCTCCTTTCTCTTCTTTTCATCTCCTTTCTCTTCTTTTCATCTCTCTCCTTTTCCTCTTTTCTCTCTCCTTTTCCTTCTTTTTTGCCTTCTTTTCTTCTCCTTCCTGAGAGCTTGAATTTGCCTGCAATTTGTCCTTTTTTATTATTTTCTTCCCCTCCCCCTTTTTTGTTGTTGTTGTTGTTGTTGTTTTCCTTTTTTGCTTCCAAAAAGGCTGAGAGTTAACTTTCTGACCTAAATCTATTTATTCAGTAACTCACAACCAGGATTCCACTTTGTGTACAAGTCAGGGGTGTTGACCAGAGAAATCTTGTCAGTATTTCAAGCTGTGTTCCTTTCTTAGTTTGATATGGTTACTTCTATGTTAAAAAAAATAAATAATAAAAATAATAAAAAATTTTAAAAAGAGGAAAAAAAAGAAAATAAAAATCACAAAACCAAGGAAAAAAATTGACTAAAAAAAAAAACCAAACCCAACAAAAAAAAAACTCAACCAACCAACCAAAATCCTAAAAGCTTCTGTAGTTTTCAACCTGGTGTAAATGATATTTAACGGTGGCCTAGCAGATGTAATCTTTTTTTAAAGGTATTGGTAATAAATATTCTGTCATTTGTAAAGATACCTGTCCTCCCAGCAGCATTTGTCCTCCCAGCAGCATTTGTCCTCCACCTTTTGTTCCACACACACCCCCCACCCACCCCCCAGCTTTTGCCCTGGGAGCAGGCAGGGCCTGCTGGGTTTGTCACTGAGGTGAAAGGAAGGTTGGTTTCAGTCAGAGCTTCCCCCAGGCAAACTGATAATCAGTTTGTTTAGACAGAGCTTCCTAGAATGGTTTGGGACCTCCAAAGCTCCTCCAGGCCAAGCCCCCTGCAGTCAGCAGGGACATAGTATCACAGTATCAGTCAGGGTTGGAAGGGACCACAAGGATCATCTAGTTCCAACCCCCCTGCCATGGGCAGGGACACCCCACACTAGATCAGCCTGGCCAGAGCCTCATCCAGCCTGGGCTTAAACACTTCCAGGGACAGGGCCTCAACCACCTCCCTGGACAACCCATTCCAGGGCTTCACCACTCTCATGGGGAAGAACTTCCTCCTCACATCCAGCCTGAATCTCCCCACCTCCAGCTTCATTCCATTCCCCCTAGTCCTATCACTACCCGATGGCCTGAGAAGTCCCTCCCCAGCCTTCTTGTAGGCCCCCTTGAGATACTGGAAGGCCACAATGAGGTCACCTCGGAGCCTTCTCTTCTCCAGACTGAACAGCCCCAACTCCTTCAGTCTGTCCTCATAGGAGAGGTGCTCCAGCCCTCTGACATCCTCCACTAGATCAGGTTGCTCAGAGCCTTGTCCAGCCTGACCTTGTCTATCTCCAGGGATGGAGCCTCAACCACCTCCATGGGACCTCACTCTCATGAGGGCTTTGCTGTAGCTGCACAGCACTGGGAGTGACAGCTCTGGGGTGCTCTACAGCTTCTTTTACTCTTTTCTTTGCCCCACCTTCTTTCCTTGACTCTTTTTCTCTTAACTTCCTCTTTTCCCCCTCCCTTCTTCCCTCCCTTCTTCCCTCCCTTCTTCCCTCCCTTCTTCCCTCCCTTCTTCCCTCCCTTCTTCCCTCCCTTCTTCCCTCCCTTCTTCCCTCCCTTCTTCCCTCTCTTCTCACTGCCATGGCTGTGCCAAGTCCCACTTTGCATCTTGAGATGTCACAAAACACAAACCCAAAAGCTTGAGCTGTCAAACAGAAAATGAAAAGGACCCCTCCCAAAAAAAAAAGGCCATTAGCTCCTTCCAGACTGTTCCAGAATGTTTTTCCCCCCTGCACAGCCTTTGTGCCATGTACTTAAACTTCTTGTTTAAAGCTTAAGCAGTTTGGTTAAACTTGGGTTTGGTTTTTCTCTGTTTAGTAGTTTATTCTGCAAGGCATCTCGTGGAAGCAAGTCCTGCTGGCCACCCCACTGCAGCAGAGGTGACACAAAGCTCCCAGGAGTGCTGCTGGGGGACGTGCTGGGCCAGCCTTGGCAGCCCTGCAGCCGCTCAGAAGACAAAGTCATCAAGGACACTGCAGGACAGGTCTTCAGTGAAGCTGCCCAGCTCGGGCTCTGTCTTGCTGGTGCAGGTTGGTGCTCTCTGGAAAGCAAACATCACTTTCAGCTGCTGAGCTGGGAGGTAAGCTGAGCTCATCACCTGAACCCGGCTAAGCAAGGAAGTTACTTACATCCAACCTCCCTGGGACAGCTCCCCCCAGCCCAGCCTGCTCAAGGCCTCATCCAGCCTGGCCTTCAACACCTCCAGGAGGGCCAACCACAGCCTCCCTGGGCAGCCTGTGCCAGAGTCTCCCCAGCCTCACTCAAGAATTTCTTTCTAATCTCCAGCCTCAATCTCTCCTCTTCCAGTTCAAAGCCTTTGCTCCTCATCCTGCAAGCCCTTGTAAGAACTTCCTCCCCAGCTCTCCTGGAGCCTCCTTTAGCTACTGGAAGGCTGCTCTAAGGTCTCCCTGGAGCCTTCTCCAGGCTGAACAGCCCCAACTCTCTCAGCCTCTCCCCATAGGGAGGGTCTGCAGCCCTCTGACCATCTTTCTGGCCCCCTCTGGACCTGCTCCATGTCCTTATGCTGGGAGCACCAGGGCTGGACACAGATCACAAACTTTCTTCCTCAGCACTTGATCCCAGCTCCTGTATGTCAAGCAGCTTCAACACAAACTCAGATGCAGTAGTTGGGAGGCAATTAACAGGTTGTTGTCATCTGAGGAAGTTATTTGTGTCATTAGGCACTGTGACACCTTTTATGGTAAGAATATAGGCTTTAATCCTAATTACTGCACCAGGTGTTATATATCTCTCTAGTCTCAACCTCCCTTCTGGTTTCAAACCATTACCCTCATCCTATCACTACATTCCTTGCTACAGTCCCTCCCCATCTTTCCTGCAGGCCCCCTTTAAGCACTGGAAGGCCATTGGAAGGTGTTGCCAGAGCCTTCTCTTCAGGCAAGTTTCAAGCTGGGGCATTTAAAGAGGGATTCACCCCAGACATTTTGTGAGGTAAGAGCTGAGAGAGAGCATTGGGGGTTGACAGGAGAATTTCAGCAGAAAGTCCACATTCCTGCTGAAGCTCTCCCAGGGCTGCTCATCACTGTCCTGCACCCACAGAAGTCTGTCCCCAGCTTTCTGGTCAGTCTCTTTAAGTACTGAAAGGCTACCAAAAGGTCTCCCTGGAGCCTTCTCTTCTCTAGGCTGAGCAACCCCAACTCTCTCAGCCTGGCCTCACAGCAGAGGGCTTCCCTCCTCATCAGGGCTGTCCCTATCATTGCATTAACTGCACCCATTTGGCACATTCTGCCCTTGCAAGGCCAGCCACATTTCATTTCACAGGGACATTAGACACTGAGGAAGTGAGAAGGTTTTTAACTGAGCAGTCACAAGCCTGAGCTTGTTACTGAGCAGCACACAGAAGTAGGTCCTCTAGTCAAAAAAAAAAGGAAAAAAGCCAAACCAACAAAATAATGACCAAAATGTTGGTTTTACCTCATAGTCACTGGGGAAGAGAGCTCTGACTTTGCTGCTGGGAGTTGGAATTGGTGGGAAGAGTTTGCTCCACACGTGGTTTCTGCAAGAAGAGAGCAGTGGAGGGATGGTAAAGAATTGCTCTTTCTGATGGATCACAGAGCTGTCAGGGTTGGAAGGGACCCCAAGGCTCAGCTAGTTCCAGCCCCCCTGCCATGGGCAGGGACACCTCACACTGCAGCAGGTTGCTCACAGCCACAGCCAGCCTGGCTGCAAACACCTCCAGGCAGGAGGCTTCCACCACCTCCCTGGGCAACCTGTGCCAGGCTCTCACCACCCTCCTGGGGAACAACTTCTTCTTAATCTGAATCTACCCATTTCTAGTTTTGCTCCATCCCCCCCAGTCCTATCCCTCCCTGACACCCTCAGAATCCCTCCCCAGCTTTCTTGGAGCCCCCTTCAGATCCTGGAAGGCCACAATGAGGTCTCCTGGGAGCCTTCTCTTCTCCAGCCTGCACAGCCCCAACTCCCTCAGTCTGTCCTCATAACAGAGCAGCTCCAGCCCTCTGCTCCTCCTCATGGCCCTTCTTCTGGACACCTTCCAGCACCTCCAGATCCTTCCTGTAATAGGAGATCCAGAACTGGACTGGTGTGGTCTCACTAGAGCAGAGTAGAGGGGAAGAATCACCTCCCTCAAGCTGCTGGCTGTGCTTCTCTTGCTGCAGCCCAGGATGTGGTTGGCTTTCTGGGCTGGATGCTGTCTCTGACAAGCCCCTGGAAGAGACACATCACCAGCAGCCCTCCTGCCCCCTCCCACTCACTCAACAGCAGGTTCCAAAAGGGGCCAGGCCATGGATATTGGTCCACCAAAAGACACCCTGAGGACTGGGCAGGTGTGCTGCTCCTCACGGGCCCCTGGGGAGATGCAGATGGCAAAGCAGTAGGCTAATGGTCTCCTCCATCACAGTGCAGCAGGGAGCTGAGCTAGAAAGTCTGATCCAAGGGGACACTGCCCTGGCATTTAGCAGCCAGCAACAGGCCTGTCTTGGAGAGAAATTAATTGCTCTGATCTGTCTGTTCTGGCTCCTGCTCTTCCCAGGGGCTGCACTGTCATATACCTTGTTTGGACAGTCAAGACAGGCTGCCTCTTGCTCAGACTTTGGTTTCTGGACATAATCTGCTCCTGTCTTGTGCTGGGAGAGCAACTGCAAATAATTGTGTGCTGAGGGAACAAGGAGGAGGCAAGGAACAGGACCAGAGCTGGCTGACAGTAAATGGTGTAATAATTCATCCTGCTAACAGCCTTTGAGATGCTCTTTCCCTGCCTGACACACCTCAGCCTGGCTGGAGCACACAGACAGATGTATTTGTGTGGCAGCAGAGTGCTGCAGGCTGAACCTTTTCTTGTCTTTGATCTCTCCCAGAGCAGAGGTTTGACATTTCAATCACCAGAACACAGTCACCATCTCCACCCCCGCACAGCACCACCTCCAAACAGGGCCACAAGTTAATGGCAGGTTGGGCTGAGTGAAGAGTTTAGGCTTGAGCCCAGGATTACCATCCAGCACCTGTTCTGTGCTGACATCCATGCAGCAGGGATCAAGGGCAGTGGCCATGAAGCAGTGGCCAAGGATCACAGGATGGTAGGGGTTGGAAGGGACCTCCAAAGATCACTGAGTCCAACCCCCCTGCCAGAGCAGGAGCATGAAATCCCACACAGGTCCCACAGGAACACTGCCAGATGGGTCTGGAAAGTCTCCAGAGCAGGAGACTCCACAGCCTCCCTGGGCAGCCTGCTCCAGTGCTCTGTGACCCTCACTGTGAAGTTCCTCCTCATCTTGAGGTGGAACCTCCTGTGCTGGAGTTTCTATCCATTGCTCCTTGTCCTACCCCAGGGAGCAAGTGAGCAGAGCCTGGCCCTGGCCCCTCCCTCCTGACCCCCAGCCCTCAGGGATTTATAAACATTTAGTAAATCCCTTCTCAGTCTTTTCTGGGATTAAAGAGCCCCAGGACTCTCAGCCTCTCCTGCAAGGC
This sequence comes from Colaptes auratus, assembly GCA_015227895.2. Classification (NCBI taxonomy): domain Eukaryota; kingdom Metazoa; phylum Chordata; class Aves; order Piciformes; family Picidae; genus Colaptes; species Colaptes auratus. Next base: position 26,144,545 of record CM026892.1, read on the forward strand.
AGTGTTCCAGTCCCTTAATCATCCTCCTAGCCCTCTGTTGGACTCTCTCCAGCAGATCCCTGTCCCTCTTGACCTGAGGAGCCCAGAACTGGATGCAATACTCCAGGTGAGGTCTCACAGGACAGAGCAGAAGGGGAGGAGTCACATCTCAAATATTGGGTTTAATTTTGGGCTCCTCACTCCAAGAGAGATGTTGAGGTGCTGCAGCAGGTCCAGAAAGGGCAACAAAGCTGGAGAGCAGGGCTGGTGAGGAGCAGCTGAGGGAACTAGGAGTGTGTAACATGGAGAAGAAGAGGCTGAGGGGAGAGCTCATTGCTCTCCACAGCTCCCTGAAAGGAGATTGGAGCCAGGTGGGGTTGGTCTCTTCTCCATAGTCTCAGGAGAGGAACTGGCCTGAAGTTGTGCCAGGGGAGGGTTAGGTTGGAGAATAGAGAAATTGTCTTTGCTGCCAGAGTGGTCAGGGACTGGCACAGGCTGCCCTGGCAGGTGGTGGAGTCCCCAGCCCTGGAGGTGTGCAAGAAATGTGTGGCCATGGCACCTGGGGCCATGGCTGGATGGCCATGGTGGTGCTGGGTTGGTGGTTGGCCTGCATGACCTCAGAGGCCTTTTCCAGCCACAACAATGCTATGGCTCCGTGATTCCAAGTGATTAATTGCCTCCTCCTGTGGGCTGACCTGCAGGAGAACATGATTCCAAGGCATTGCTAAGGAAGCACAGAAGATGCTCAGTCCTAAAGAGAGAGGGCAGATGAGGAAAACATGTAGCTGGACTTTGGATCATGACAGTAACCCTGCCATGAGAGAAAGAGGAGGGAAAAGACTTTCCAAAGAGTCCCAGAGGGTTACTTTGCCTTCCAGCATTCCTCCCCAGTGGTGAGTGTGTCTGTGGTGCCTGCAGTCTCCAGGAAGCACACAGGAGGATGTATAGACCTCTTTGCTGCAATGCAATTCCTCATAATGGCTTCAAATCTCATGGAATGGGCAAAGCTTCTGTGGCTTCAACTGCACAGCCTCACTTCATGAATTTTCAAGAGCAGTTAAAGCTCAGAGCCCTAATGAAACTGTGAGCCAGGGAACCTGCTCTATTTGTCTCTTTTTAATATCTGCAGATGCAACAAATGAGCAGGCTAAGCACTGCCTTCCATCTTCTTGCACCTCCCACCTCCTCCTGAGGCAGAGAAGTGGCAAGGACACAGAGCAAGGAGCAGCTGGGGAAGGGTGGAGAGCAGCCAGCAGCTTGGTGGGGTTCAGTGCCAGGGAATTACTAGAGTGCATTAACAAGTGTGGCCAGCAGGTCAAGGGAGATTCTTCCCCTCTACACTGCCCTACTGAGGCCACATCTGCAGTGCTGGGGCCAAGTCTGGGCTCCCCAGTTTAAGAGAGACAGGGAACTGCTGGGGAGAGTCCAGGGCAGGCTACAAAGATGCTGAGGGGCCTGGAGCAGCTCTGGGAGGAGCAAAGGCTGAGAGCCCTGGGGCTGAGAGCCTGCAGAAGAGCAACCTCACATGGGGAGCTGAGCAATGCTCAGCAAGAGCTGAAGGAGCTGTGGGGGGCAAGAGGCTGGGGCCAGGCTCTGCTCAGTGGTGCCCAGGAACAGGACAAGGGGCAAGGGGCACAAACTGGAACCCAGGAGGTTCCACCTGACAGGAGGAGAAAGTTGTTTGTTGTGAGGGTGCTGGAGGCCTGGAGCAGGCTGCCCAGAGAGGTTGTGGAGTTTCTGTCTCTGGAGAGATTCCAAACCTGCCTGGCCATTGTGCTCCTGGGCAAGCTGCTGCGGGTGACCCTGCTGGAGCAGGGGAGCTGGACTGGATGATCTCCAGAGGTCCCTTCTAAACCCCACCACGCTGGGATTCTGTGATGTACTAGCCAAGCAGAGAGCAGCCAGTGCAGCTGCACCTGGAAAAGCCAGCTTAAATTTACCTGGTGTGTTAAAGTTCTTTAAATGTCTTAGTAGAGCACTGGAAAGCTGCTCTTGGAGCAGAAGTCCAGAGTCCCCTATGGCTATGTCTGTTTCAGGAAGCCCACAGTGGACAACTTCACAATCCTCTGCCACTTGGCAGAACTCCACAGGAAAACATGGAGCAGTATGATTGCTGCAGTCTGCTGCTGGAACTGACTGGTCTTGGTGTTTTGCTGTCCCAAAGGGAGAGGAGAGGGCTGGTGGAGACAATGCCAGGGCAGTGGAGGACCTGCAGCTATACAGAGGGTCAAGGCAGAAAAGAATCAGTGATGTAAGTGGAGGATGTCCCTGCTCACTGCAGGGGGCTTGGATTAGATGACCTTTGGAGGTCCCTTCCACCTCAAACCATTCTGTGATTCTGTGCAAGAGTGGTTTGGGGCCCTCCACCAACACAGCAGGGCTGGGAACAAGCCTGGATGAAGCACAACAGGAATAAACTCAGGGGAGTTCATTTATCTTGCTCCAAAAAAGGATTGCTTATGGAGACCTGCTGTGCTAATTAAATTGACTTAAGAACAGGTTATCAGAGACACCAGCCACCTCAGGGGCACCTCATACCAGTTGCCCTGATCTGACAGTCCTGCAGACAAAGACCTTTCTCTGCTGAAGGGAATGTGGTATGGAGAGGAAAACAGCCCAGGGCTCATCAGGGTGACCAGCAAATTAATAGGCATTAAAGAAATGAATAAGAAATTAGCAGAGGCCAGGACAGCACTTTCAGTACTGGCAGCTGTGCTTATTGTGGGCTGGTAATTGGTGCTTGCAAGGAAAGTGACTCCCTAATTCATCACTTAGCAGCTGACTAGCCCCAGCTGCAGAAATGTGTCTGTGGCTTCTTCACAGCACATTTTGGTTCTGCTCACCTGGCAGCCACAGGCTCCAGCCATTAAATGGAACTGGGCTGTAAAGAATTAAAACCAAGTTAAACAAAGGCCAAGAGAGAGCTGCAAGGACAGACTGAGGGACTTGAAGATCTCTCCTAAGAGGAAAGACTGAGAGCCCTGGGGCTGTTTAAAGTAGAGAGGAGAAGGCTGAGAGGGGATCTGATCAAAGGCTATAAATATCTGAGGGGGTGTGTGCCAAGAAGGGGCCAGGCTCTTTTTAGTGGTGTCCTGTCTAGGACAAGGGGCAATGGACACAAAATGGGACACAAAAGTTCCACCTCACCATGAGGAGAAACTTCTTTGGTGTGAGGGTGCTGGAGGCCTGGAGCAGGCTGCCCAGAGAGCTTGTTGGAGTCTCCTTCTCTGAAGACTTTCAAGACCCATCTGGATGTGTCCCTGTGTGACCTGCCCTAAGTGATCCTGCTCTGGCAGAGGGGTTGGACTGGATGATCTCAAGAGGTTCCTTCCAATCCCTACCATTCTATGCTTCTGTGGGAAAAATCTCCAAGCAGACACTAGGTCAATGCACTTGCTCCTGGTAAGAGGTGAGGAGAAGCAGAGGAGCAGCAAGCACAACACTGCATTTCCCCCTCTTCAGATGTCAAAGGAAATTCAGACTCCATGCCCAGGGTGCTTTGCAGAGTTTCTGTCTGCAGGCTGGACAAGACAAGGCTGAGAAGATACTGCTCTGCACATTTTAGACATGAAAGATGCTCTCAGCAGGCTTAAAGAGTGAGAGTCCTCCTGTGGAAACCACCAACCCAACCAGATCTGTTACAGCAAAGAAACAAAATGAAGACAGAAAGATTTTCCCCTCACTCAGTCTATGGTTCTGGTGTTGAAGATTAACTTGAAGAGCTCTCTTACCCCACCAATGCTCCTGAGTGTTATTGTTGATCATTAATCATAGAATCATAGAATCAATAAGGTTGGAAGAGACCTCAGAGATCATCAAGTCCAACCTCTCACCCAACACCTCCTGACTACTAAACCATGGCTCCAAGTGCCACATCCAATCCCCTCTTGAACTCCTCCAGGGATGGTGACTCCACCACCTCCCTGGGCAGCACATCCCAATGGCCAATCTCTCTTGCTGGGAAGAACTTTCTTCTCACCTCCAGCCTAAACCTCCCCTGGCACAGCTTCAGACTGTGTCCTCTCGTTCTGGTGCTGCTTGCCTGGGAGAAGAGACCAACTCCCACCTGGCTACAACCTCCCTTCAGGGAGTTGTAGAGAGCAAGAAGGTCTCTCCTGAGCCTCCTCTTCTCCAGGCTAAGCAACCCCAGCTGCCTCAGCCTCTCCTCACAGGGCTGTGCTCCATGCCCCTCCCCAGCCTCGTTGCCCTTCTCTGGACACCTTCAAGTCTCTCAATGTCCTTCTTAAACTGAGGGGCCCAGAGCTGGACACAGGACTCAAGGTGTGGCCTAAGCAGTGCTGAGCACAGGGCAGAATGACTTCCCTGCTCCTGCTGGCCACACTATTAATGAGCCCTGATGATGACTTTTCAGTCCTTTTGCTTTGTGCAGTTCCACTTGAACAGCAAACTGGGTGCCCTTTCTTGCAGCACAGCTCACAACATCCCCAGCCCCCTGCAGTGGTTTGGATGTGGTGCTTGGGGATATCCTTTAGGGGTGAAGCTTGTAGAGTAGGGTTCTGGGCTGGACATGGTGATCCTGAGGGTCTTTTCCAACCTGAATGTTTCTGTGATTCTGTGATTCAATCCTCACCCTTAGGCACACTGGCCTGAGAAAGAAGAGTATCAAATACTTACATCTTGCATATGATGGCAACAAGCAGGAAGGCACAGCATGTGGCCACACAAAGCACAGTGACAATCCAGACTGTGGGATCCTCCAGGTTGGTTTGCCCTGGGGGGAAAAAAAAAAAGGAAGTAAAAAAAAAAAGACAAAGGTGAGGGAAAAAAAAAGGAAAGGAAGAAAATAATTTTTACAAGGAAATAAAAAAGTTTTAAAAGTTAAAAAAAAGAAAATAAAAACATTAAAAAGTAAAAAAAAAAAAATTAAAAATAAAAGAATGAAAAAGGAAATTAAAAAGTGAATAAAGTAAAAAAAGAAATTAAAAAGGAAAAAATTTAAAAGGAAGTAAAAAAAAAGAAAAAAGTTTAAAGAATTTAAAAAGAAAAAATTTAAAGGAAATAAAGTGAAAAAAGTAAAAAAAAAATTAAAAAATTAAAAGAAAAAAGAAAAGTTAATAAAGTAAAATAAAAGTAAAAAGAAAAAATTTTAAAGGAAGTAAAAAAATTGAAAAAAGTAAAAAAAATTAAAAATAAAAATTTAAAAGGAAATAAAAAAGGGAAAAAAGAAAAAAATTAAAGAAAATTTTAAAAGTAAATTAAAAAATTAAAAAAGTAAAAAAAAAAGAAAAAGTAAAAGGAAATGAAAAATTGAAAAAAAAAAAATAGAAATTAAAAAAAAAAAATTAAAAGGAAATAAAAAAATAAAAAAAAAAAAATAAAAAAAAAAAAAAAAAGAAAAAAAGAAAAAGAAAAATAAATAAATAAAAAAAAATTAAAGAGGAAATTAAAAAGTGAATAAAGTAAAAAAAAAGAAATTAAAAAAGAAACGAATTTTAAAAGGAGGTTAAAAAGGTGAAAAAGGCAAAAAAATCATTTTAAAAGTTAAAAAAGAAAAAGAAATTAATTTTTAAAAGGAAGTGACAAAAGTGCCAAATGAAAGAATGGTTGGGTCAGGTCAGGATGCTTGGGGCTCTGAGCCACCTGCTCTAGCTTGGGCTGTCCCTGCTGACTGCAGTGGACCAGATGACCTTTAAAGGTCCCTTCCAGTCCAAACCAGTCTGTGATACATCAGAGTATTTCCAGACAGGTGCAGGAGGCTAAGAACCAGGCCCAGTTTTGTTCCTCAAGGAGCTCTCTGCCCTGAGTGAGCACTCAGGGCGCTGAGCCTCTCTTCCCAGGGCTCACCATGGAGCCTGGTGGGAGGAAGGTGAAGGGAATGAGTCAGAGCAGCACCAGCAGGTTTGTACTTACTGGTAGAGATAGAAGACAGTAAACAGGAGAGTGCAAGAGAGTGGGGGTTTAGTGCAAGCCAGGAAGTTAGGAAACTCAAAAGATAAGAGCAAGGAAGGATGTCTAAAGAGCGAGCTGATAACGTGCTGTGATAAGGAAACTGTCGTTGCCAGCAAGCAGCAAATACAGAACCAAGGGGAGCAAAGGATCATCTCCCAAAGATGCCAAAACACAGCTCTGTTTTGCCCTCCCAGTACTTAAGAGTTCTGTTAGCTTCAGTAAAGAAATAGCTGACAGCATCACTCATAGGAACTTCCAGCATGAGCATCATGTTAGGTATTAGGTAACAGGTTGGACTTGATGATCCCTGAGGTCTTTTCCAATCTTATTGATTCTATGATTCTATTCTATCATCATGATGCACACCAGGCAAACACATCTGAGAACTAAATAAGCTAAGCCACCAAAAGGCCTGACCTAGTACTAGCCTTGGGCTAGCTTAAAGCAGACTGGGGAAACATAAGCATGTGAAAAAAAACCCACTGTCTATAAACAGCTCCAAACCTCCAGAAGGGATTTTGCACCTCCAGTCCTGGGTTCAGTTTTGGGGCCCTCGCTCCCAAGAAGGACATTGAGGTGCTGGAGCAGGTCCAGGGAAGGGCAACAAAGCTGGGGAAGGATCTGGAGAACAGGGCTGAGGAGGAGCACCTGAGGGAGCTGGGACTGTTGAGCCTGGAGAAGAGGAGGCTGAGGGGAGACCTCATTGCTCTCTACAGCTCCCTGAAAGGAGGTTGGAGCCAGGTGGGGATTGGCCTCTTCTCCCTAGTATCAGGTGATAGAAGGAGAGGAAATGGCCTGAAACTGTGCCAGGGCAGGGTTAGGTTGGAGATGAGGAACAATTTCTTTGCTGCAAGAGCAGTCAGGGGTTGGAACAGGCTGCCCAGGGAGGTGGTGGAGTCCCCATCCCTGGAGGAGTTCTAGAAAGGTGTGGCCATGGCACTTGGGGCCATGGTTGGATGGCCATGGTGGTGCTGGGTTGAAGGTTGGACTGGATGAGCTCAGAGAGCTTTTCCAGCTGTAAGTTTGCTTGGGAGGGAATTTTGTGTTATTATTTATCTTCAATGGCACACAGATTCAGCTCCCTCAGCATTAACAAATCAGCTTCTTCCTTCACATATCTATTTTCCTGCCTTCAGGTACAATCACTTGGTGTTGCTGCTGCTGATTAGGCAGCATTTGCTTCCCAGCAGTGTGATAACATCCCCTGCAAGACAGCAGCATCTCCCTCTTACCCACAGAGAGACTTTCACTCCAGTCACTCCAGACCCCTCTTGCACGACAGATGTGATGATGGTTGGCTCTTACTTGGATGGAATACTTGCTGGTGACATCAACTGGTGATCTGAAGTTGTTGGAAGGTATTTTGAACATCTGTTGGGAAAACATTTTACTGGTGTGGAGCCCTTTAAACAATTCAAACCCCAAACTGAAATCCTATTTATCATCTTGATTTTTTTGTAGCTCCTTTATTCACAGATTTATAGAATGGTTTGGGTTGGAAAGGACATTAAGGATCAGCTACTTCCATGGGTGGGGGACATCTTCCACTACACCAAGTTGCTCAGGGCCTCATCCAGCCTTGAACACCCCCAGGGAGGGGGCATCCACCACCTCCCTGCTACTAAAGTGGCTGTGAGCATCTAGCCTTGCTTTTGAATTAAGGTCTCTGTTTTTAGAGCTGCCATTTCCCCCTCACAACACATCAATATTTCAGGGGGCACATTCTTGACCTGTGCCTCATTTTTCCTTTCATCCCTAAGATTCCTTTACTGCTGGATTTTTAGGGTTGCTGTTCTGAGCCCCAGATGCCTCAAAGTGGCTAACTCCAATTTTTAGCCTGCTTTCCAAGGTCTCTTGGGGATAGTTTGTTACAGACATTGAGAGGAAGAAGTTTTAAACTAGATGGGACTTTGGCTTTGCTGAGAGTCCATGGTTTCCAGAGAGTGGTAGGAGAAGGTTTCCTTCTAGATGCCTTCAATTTGGTAACATAACCATGCAGAGAAGGACTTTTTCTTCCAGCAGGTTGCAAAAGGCAAACCCTAGTTACCCAGGGCAGCCAGAGACAGGAAGGGCTGTGTCACACTTGGGCAGCAGAGAAGCAATTACCTGCTTGTTACCTGACTTCCAGTTGAAGAGGTGAAATTCATATTCAAAGCACTCTTTAGGCAAAGGAGAAATTGGCTTTTCCCACGTGGCCAGGAGATCATTTTGCTCCAAGGTTGCAGTGACATTTCTGGGAACATTCACTTTCTCTGCAAGGTAAAAACCCAACCAACCAACCCCTCTCTTGGTGAGTTGATTCTAGAGCAAAGCTGAAACGCTGGAAATTGGGGCACTCCCTAACCTGACAGTGTTTCCAAATAGCTTGGATTTATTTCACATTTTTGGACAGGGAAGATAAGGATTTAGGTGGAAGGACTACACTGGAGGAAATAGTTAGGGGGAAATAGTCTTAGAAATCCAACAGAGAAACATAGGTTACTAGTGGGGATGAATTGATTAAATGATAAGGATTACATGTATTAAAAATCATAAATTACATGTATTAAATGATGAAAATAAAGCAGGAAATGAATGATTGAACAGAAAAAATTACTTTGGGGGGGGGGGGGGGAACCAGATGTAAGCAAGAAAGCTCCTGAAACCTGGAAGGAACTGAAGGGCATGGATCAGCTGCTATTATAGAAACATAGACTTGTCAGGGTTGGAAGAGACCTCAAGGATCAGCCAGTTCCAACCACCCTGCCATGGGCAGGGACACCTCACACTACAGCAGGTTGCTCACAGCCACAGCCAGCCTGGTTGCAAAAGCCTCCAGGGATGAGGCTTCCACCACCTCCCTGGGCAGCCTGTGCCAGGCTCTCACCATCCCCATGGGGAAGAACTTCTTCCTGACATCCAATCTGAATCTACCCACTTCTAGTTTTGCTCCATCCCCCCCAAGTCCTATCACTCCCTGACACCCTCAAAAGTCCCTCCCCAGCTTTTTTGGAGCCCCCTGCAGATCCTGGAAGGCCACAGTGAGGTCTCCTGGGAGCTTTCTCTTCTCCAGCCTGCACAACCCCAACTCCCTCAGTCTGTGCTCAGAGCAGAGCAGCTCCAGCCCTCTGCTTATCCTCGTAGCCCTTGTCTGGACACCTTCCAGCACCTCCAGGTCCTTCCTGGCACAGAGGCTCCGGAACTGGACAGAGTACTCCAGGTGAGATCTCACCAGAGCAGACTAGAGGAGGAGAATCTCCTCCCTCAACCTGCTGGCTCTGCTTCTCTTGATGCAGCCCAGGATGTGACTGACTTTCTGGGCTGCAAATGCACACTGCTGGCTCATGCTGAGCTTCTCATCCACCAGCACACCCAGGTTCTGGAATGGTTTGGGTTGGAAGGGACCTCCAAAGTTCATCCAGTCCCACCCCCCTGCAGTCAGGAGGGACATCCTCCACTGGATCAGAGCCTTGAACATCATGTCTTTTGGCTTTAAAAGAAAGCTGTAAAATAAAAGCTACTTGAAGGGATAGTAACTAAATCAATTGAAAATTAATACTGGAGCTGTTAGCTTTGGCTAGCAATAACTAATGACATGCTCTAGCTTTTTATTTCTGCCAGCCTATATTATTAATATCAAACTGAGTTCAAACCATCCACTTCTGTCTTATAATCTCTTCCAATTTCATAGCTGATTCATGGAATGGGTTGAGATGGATGGGCCCTTAAAGCTCACCCAGTTCCAACCCCCCCTGCAATGGGCAGGGACATCTCCCACTAGGCCAGGTTGCTCCTGGCCTTGAACACCTCCAGGAAGGAGGCATCCATGACCTCCCTGGGGACAACCTGTTCCAGTGTCTCCCCACATGCAGTGTCACCAATTTCTTCCTGATATTACCCTCCAGGAAGATGTCTGTGCAAAAGCAGCACATCCTTTCACCTGCAGCAAGAACCATGCAACCCGGCAGTATTCTCCCACAAACCGTTTAACCCTCCTGCCAGATGTATTTAATTACTGCCATTTTTGTCATGTATTTCTTCTCACCAATGGCATTTTGGTCAAGGAGCTGCTGAAAAGGCTTGATGGCAGCCTGTTTGCTGGAGCCATTAACGTGTACCACAAGGAGCTTGCCAAGCCCCTCGGGAGCAATGCGAGTCACGGAAAATCTGCACTCGAGAGGCCTCTTCCACTTGTCTTGGATGTAATCTGGGCATTCCTCAGTGTACAGCTCATACCTAAATTGCAGCACTTGTGAGTAGCAATTATAGGAGTAGAAGTAATAATAATAACAATAAGAAATAGTAAATAATAATAATCCATTGGTGGCTCATAGGGGAGACAACACCAGCCTGTAAACCAGAAAATACTCAGCGAACATTTGTGAGCCATGATGCTACAATAATAATGATGATTATTGTTATTAGCATTAGTAGTAGTAGTAGTATTTAATAATAATAAATTAATAACAATAATAGTAAATAATGGCATTTTAATAACACCAAATATAATAATAATGATGATAATACTAATACTACTACTAATACTAATATAATGCTAGATAATAATAACACTAGATAATAATAACACTAGATAATAATAATAGTAGTAGTAATAATAATAATAATAATAATGATGAAAAAATAGTAAATAATAATAATCCATTGGTGGCTAATAGGGGAGACAACACCAACCTGTAAAACAGAAAATACTTGGTGAATATTTGTGAGCCATTATTATTATCATTAGTAGTAGTAGCATAGTAAATAATGGCATTTTAATAACACTAAATATAATAATAATAATAACACTAATAATAATAGTAATAATAATGGCATTTTAATAACAACTAAATACTAATAATAATAATACACTGATGATAATAATATATATTAGTAGTTAGTAGCATAATAATAATAATGTGAAAAAATATAAATAAATAATAATAATAATAATAATAAATCCATTGGTGGCTCATAGGGGAGACACCAACCTGTAAACCAGAAAATACTTAGTGAACATTTGTGAGCCATGATGCTATAATAATAATAATAATAATAATAATAATAATAATAATAATAATAATAATAATAGCAATAATAATAATAATAAGAATAATAATTTTTTTTAATAATAATACAGTTTTTTGAATATAATAATAATAATAATAATAATAATAATAATATAATGATAATAATAATAATAATAATCATCATCATCATCCATTGCTGACTGCAGGGGAAACAACACCCACCTGTAAAACAGAAAGTACTTGGTGTCTGCTGGTGCCCTTGGGCCAGGAAGCCAAGCACAGTGGAGAGAAAGAGCACTAGAAACGGTGACCTGAGTAACACAGGACAGGTTGGTGACAGATGTCTCTGGAGCACCTACAGAGTTGAGGAATGAGAAAGCAGAAAGAGAGCTTTGGGTTAATAAGGAACTCTGAGTGTCTCCAGAGCAGGAGACTCCACAGCCTCTTTGGGCAGCCTGCTCCAGGGCTCCAGCACCCTCACAGTTAAGTTTTACCATATGTTCCCATGGCACCTCCTGTGCTCCAGCTTGCCCCCAGTGCTGCCTGTCCTGTCACTGGGCATCCCTGAGCAGAGCCAGGCTCCAGCCCTTCACATCTTTATCAACATTAATGAGGTCACCCCTCAGGCTCCTCTGCTCCAAGCTTGGGAGTCCCAGCTCCCTCAGCCTGTCCTTAGCAGGGAGATGTTCCTCTGCCTTCAGTATCTTTGTGCCTCTGTGCTGGAATCTTTCAGGCAGTTCCCTGAGACCCTTATTGAACTGAGGGGCCCAGAACTGGACACAATATTCCAGATGTGGCCTCACCAGGGCAGAGTAGAGGGGGAGGGGAACCTCTCTCCACCTACTAACCACAGCCCTTCTAATACACCCTGGGATGCCATTGGTCCTCTTGGCCACCAGGTCCCATTGCTGTCTAGTGGGCATTGTTCTGTCCACGAGGACATCCAGGTCCCCTTCCCCTATGCTGCTCTCCAAGAGGTCAGTCCCCAAGCTACAGTGGTCCATGGGGTTGTACCAGGTATCCAATCTACCTATTGCATCCCATCCAATCAGGTAAGGATGGATGAAGATTCCCAAGCAGTGTAAGTAAAGCTGTACCAAACAGCACCATTACATGTTTCAGGGCCACCAAGGCAGGATGATCCTTTAATATCCTAAAGTGGAGGAAAGTAGGTTAGCTTAGAAGATTTTACTGGGGTTCTGCATCTCCAGATTGTGCTCCACAGCAGCAGAGAAAGGCCTGGATTAAATCACTTCAATTCACTGTGGCAGGCAGAGGAGCATATGCTGTACTTCTGAAGTATTAAACTGTCATCTTTTGATGCCTGGTCCACAGAGCAGGGCAGAACACGAAATTGAAGCCTCCCTTGCATTGCTGCTTTACCTGGCAGAGGTGGGAGTTCCTCCTTCACCCACTCACTGCTCATCCAGAGGCCATTGCGGAGCAGCAAGGTGCGAAGCTGTGCAGAGAAACCATTGTGAAGGGCAGCGCTCTGGATACTGTAAGTCCTCTTGGTGTCATACTTGAAACCAGCCCCAAAAAAAGAAACAAACATGAAATAAGCATCACATCTGATGGCAGCTGAGCTGAGGGGCCTGCAAAGGTGGCTCCAGCCAAAGATGGAGCCATGCCAAAGAGGCAAACCAGCCTGCTTAGAGTAAGTGCAGGGCACGGAAAAGCCACACACACAAAAATGTGTGAGGCTTCCCTCGTGAGACAGCAGGGCTCTCATCATACCTGTCTGGAGCATACAGCTGGGATGAAACATGGCCTGACATTTACTGATGCCCTGGCATGAATGTGAATTCATTGAGATGACCCTCAGTGATAAGTCACTGGACATCCAGCTTCTCCCTGAGACAAAAGCTGCAGGGCTTGCCAGTCCCCAGGCTAACACTTAACAGCTTCATGGAGTGGTTTTGGCTGGAAGGGTCCTTAAAGATCATCCAGTTCCAACCCCACTGCCATGGGGCTCAAGGCCTCATCCAACCTGGTTTTGAATATCCAACCTGGTTTTCAATACCTCCAAGAAGTGGACATCCACAACCTCCCTGGGCAGCCTCTTCCAGTGTCTCCCCAGCCTCACTGTCTGGAGTTTCTTCCTTACCTCCAGCTTAAATCTGCCCTCCTCAGGCTTCAATCCATCCTGCCTTGTCCTATCAATCCAAGCCCTTATAAAAAGTCCCCAGTTTTCTTGTAGGCCTTCTTCAGGTACTGGAAGGCTGCATTAAGGTCTCTCTGGAGCCTTCTTTCCTCCAGGCTGAAGAGCCCCAGCTCTCCCAGGCTGTCCCAGAAGAGCTAAAAGGGAACCTCTCCAGTGCTCCAAGGATTTGTTTGTGATTTAAGAGAGTGATTCAAGAGACCAATTGTTCACATCACACCTACTGCACCTGCTGTGGTGCAGCATGGTCAACCTTCTCAGGATACTTTTACCTTACCTCTTCAGGCACAGGGCTTAGGATTTTCACATCATATCTGATGGTGTAGTTTCTGTGTTCTTGATTAGGGTTTGGTTTCCAGTGCAAAAGTACTTGTCCTAATGCAGAGACTGTGAGGGTGAAGTTAACAGGAGGGAGAACCTGAACTGCAAAGGAGAGAACAAAACCATCCATAGCATGGTGATTCAGGGAATTGTTTAAAGCAGCAGCTGCTTACAAGCAATGAGCAACACAAGAGGATCATTTCAATATTACATGGAACTGGGGCTATACAGCCTGGAGCAAAGGAGGCTGAGGGGAGATCTCCTGAGGCTCTACAACACCCTGGTAGGAGGCTGGAGTGAGGTGGGGGTTGGTTTCTTCTACCAAGTAACAAACGATGGGACAATAGCCTCAAGTTGCACCAGAGGCTGTTTAGGTTGGACATGAGGAATAATTTCTTCCTCAGAAGGGTTGTCCAGTCCTGGAAGAGGCTGTCCAGGGCAGTTGGTGGAGTGCCCACCCCTGGAAGGGTTCAAAAGCTGTGTAGATGTTGTGCTGAGGGACATGGTTTGGTGGCAGACTTGGCAGTGCTGAGTTAACGTTGGACTTGATGATCTTTAAGATCCCTTCCAACCTGAACAATGTGAGGATTCTGTATTCCCTCAACAGCTTCTAATACTCTAAAAACATCTTTAAATAGGACCCAAAACTTCATCAGATAAAAGTTTACCTGAAATTTAGCTTTCAGAAGTGACAATAGCATGTTACACTTGGTTTGCTAATTAGGCTCAGGTTGTTCAGCTGCCTCTGTACTGAAGTGGGGCTGATCCTCACCCACATAAGCCTGCTGACAAGCACAGCGTGGGGGCTTGCAAAGAGCAAGCTGCCAGCCACAGAAAGGTCCATGTGAGAGAAGAAACAAAATGATGAACAGAGGAATTAAGCACAAATGGAAGAAAACATAGAAGGATGGGAATGATAATTTCAAATGACAGAGCAAGAGGGATTCCTGCAGCTCATATGGAAATGAGGAGGAGCTCATGCTGGGGGGAAATGATACCATACAAATAGCAAGGCAGGGAAATAATCAATCCACTCCCCACCATTTCTAGGGTTCTTCTGAGCCTGACCCCACCTTAATCACCATCTCCAAGCCAGTGAAGAGACATCAGTCCCCACCTCCCCCATGATTTCCACCTTTGATGTCCACTAGCTCCACTTTCAAGCATGCACCAGGAAAAATGCTTCCTAAAAACTGAGGAAACCCCATCAGAAACCAGCCTGAAGTGCTTCCATTAAAATGTTCCTTGTTGGGATTCCAAAACTGTTGAGATGACAAAAACCTGCCCAGTTAAGGTTGTTAACACACCAGGATGATGCCAATGATGCCTTGTGCCACCTTGTTTCTGCAGCTAGCTGCAGGTTAAATTGCTCCCTGGAATAATTCCTTTGCTCTGGCTGGGTTAAACTGTTGAATTAACCAGGCCAGGAACTACTGACCAGCCCAGAGGGCAAGTGGCATGGCACAAGTTGTGTTACTTGTCTCATGGTTCTTCCCTCTCAAAGCAAACCAGTCCTCAGGCACTGGCTGGGAGTAATCTGAGATGGGATACCACTGTCCCAGGAACCATGGAATGGTTTGGGTTGTAAAGGACCTTTAAAGATCTAGTTCAACATCCCTGCAGCCAGCAGGGACATTCCCAACTAGAGCAGGTTGCTCAGAGCCCCAAACAAGCAGACCTGGAATGGTTCCAGCGATGGGACATCTCCCACCTCTCTGGGAAACCTGGGACAGGCTCTCACCACCCACACTGTACAAAATTTCTTCCTTCTGTCTAGCCTATATCTCCCTCTTTGAGTTTAAACCATCACCCCTTGTCCTGTCACCACAGGCCCTGCTCAAAAGTCTGTCCCCAGCTTTCTGATCAGCCCTTTGAAGTCCTGAAAGGCCACCAGAAGGTCTCCCTCAAGCCTTCTCTTCTCCAGGCTGAACAACCCCAACATCTCAGCCATTCTTCACAGGAGAGGTGTTTTGGCTCCATGTTAGCATCTTACCACAGCATGGGCATCTGTGCTCCTGGACTCCTGACGTGCCATGGACTGTTTTAGTCACATGCAGAACACTGCATTTGACCAACATGCAGAGGGGCCTTGGTCACCCACTGCTGCTACAGCCACAGACAGGTAGAAGGGAAGTGCCTTACCTTCTGCTGCTAGAGGTATGTATGGCTGAGCCAAGTTTGATGTCCAAAGGAGGATCAGAAGAACTCTCCTCATGCTGGCCATAACCTTAGGATGGTAAATGAGAAGGGCCAGGTATCAGCACGTGTCAGAACAAGAGGACACAGTCTCAAGCTGTGCCAGGAGAAGATTAGGCTGGAGGTGAGGAGAAAGTTCTTCACTGAGAGAGTTGTTCGCCATTGGAATGTGCTGCCCAGGGAGGTGGTGGAGTCACCATCCCTGGAGGTTCTCAAGAGGGGATTGGACGTGGCACTTGGTGCCATGGTTTAGTCCTGAGGTCTGTGGTGACAGGTTGGACTTGATGATCTTTGAGGTCTCTTCCAACCTTAGTGATTCTGTGATCTGCCTTGGGACTGCTTCACAGAGGCTGACAGATGGAAAGGAACCCAACCCAAGAGTTAAGCACAAAGACCAGGGAGCATGGTGTATCCACACCAGCAAAGCAAGGACACTGCTGCCTTGCTGGGGACTGACTTCTTCCCTTGAAGGAAAATGCACATTCATGGATTCATAGAATGGTTTGGGTTGGAAGGCACCTTAAAAACCATGCAGTTCCAACCCCCTGCCATGGGCAGGGACACCTCCCACCAACACAGGTTGCTCAAGGTCTCATCCAACCTGGCCCTGAACACCTCCAGGGAGGGGACAGCCACAGCCTCCCTGGGCAGCCTGTGCCAGTGTCTCCCCAGCCTCACTGCCAAGAACTTCCTCCTAATCTTCAGTCTCAGTCTGCCCTCCTTGCTGTAACTAAGTGCCACCAACCACACTGCGTTCCGCTCCCTTTGCTTTTGCCAGCCCTCCTTGGCAAAGCTGCTGGATTCACTGTCAGGTGGGGATGTCCATGGCAGCAGCCATGGAATGAGAGCACTTCTCCACGGAGAGGAGTGAGCTGGGCTCAGGTATTGGCTTTCAGTAAAGTCCCATTTACACCAAGAACACAAACAACTGGCTGCAGCTGTCGCCAGGCGTAAAATGGCTGCTTAAAGCAATTTGTTTCCCACTTCTTATTTCACCAAAGCTCACTGAAGAAGCCATCTCAGCACCCACCTCAAGGCTAATTCTCCAGTGTTAATTATTGGCTGTAAAAGAAACTATTTTTGTTTGTTTCTAATTTAAATGAACGACTCCCTTTTGGTTGTTGTTGTTGTTGTTGCTTTTAATGCTTAAGCCCAGCAGGTTCTTCCGCTTCCTAGAGATCATTTCATGAAGTGCTGGGAGAATAAAAAGGGTCTGTGTGCAATCATTCATGTAGAACCTAATATAAACAACATCAAAACACAAACCAGCAGCTTTCCAAAATGTTCTTACCAAAGAGAAATTCTCCCTCCCAGCCCAATTGCACGGCTTCCCTGGGGCCCTCCAGCGATTGCTTGCATGGAAAACATAATATTTTCAGATGGTAATGAGCACAGAAAGCATCTTTAAGCCATCAGTTCTCCCTGAACCTCCAATAAATAACCCAGGGATGGGAAGCACTCCAACTGATCACAGTTGGACTACTTCTGCTGTACAGTAACTATGTTTTTGAAATGCTGGATGAGTGCTGAGTTCATTAAAATGATGCTGCAGTGTGCTTCTGAATGGCCAAGTCCACTCCTTTGCTGGATCCACAGTTTAGCTGTATCTGCCCCCAAAATGAGGCTGGGGCTAACTGAACCTCTGGAGTTATTCCTGAGCAGTCACAGAAGGCCAGCAAGGCAGAGTTCGGAAGGGACCTCTGGAGATCATCCAGTCCAACCCTCCTGCTAAAGCAGGGCACCCACAGCAGCTTGCCCAGGGCCACAGTGGCCCAGCTGGACTTGGAAGCTCTCCAGAGAAGGAGACTCCACAACCTCCACAACTGTAAGGGTCACAGAGCAATGGAACAGGCTGCCCAGAGAGGTTGTGGAGTCTCCTTCTCTGGAGACTTTCAAGGTCTGTCTGGATGTGTTCCTCTGTGAGCTGAGCTAGATTGTATGGTCCTGCTCTGGCAGGGGGGTTGGGCTCAATGATCTCTTTGGGTCCCTTCCAACCCCCGAGATCCTGTGAGCCTGTGACCTCTCTGGGCAGCCTGGTCCAGGGTTCCAGCATCTTCACAGCAAAGATGCTTTTCCTTAGATAAACCTCTCTGGGTTCCAGTTTGAGCCCACTGCCCCTTGTCCTGTCACTGGACACTACTGACAAGAATCTGGCCCCATCCTCTTGCCCCCTACCCTTTAGCTCTTGCTGAACCTTGCCCAGATCCCCTCTGGGGCTGCTCTTCTCCAAGCTCAACAGCCCCAGGGCTCTCAGATTTTCATCCCCACATAGATGCTCCTCAGACCCCTCATCATTTTTATGGACTGGACTTTCTCCAGTAGTCTCTCACGAACTGGGGAGCCCAGAACTGGACTCAGGATTCCAGATGCAGATACAGATATAGATAGATATATAGATACAGATATATAGATAAAGATATAGATACATATAGATGATATAGAGATAGAGATAGAGATACATAGAGATAGATATAGATTATATAGATGTATAGAAATAGATATAGGGATAGATATAGATACAGATATATAGATAAAGATGTAGACAGATACAGATGATATAGCTAGAGATATAGATGGATATAGATACATAGAGATAGATATAGATGTATAGAAATAGATATAGGGATGGATAGATATTTACAGATATAGATACATACAGATATATAGATATAGATAGATATAGATGGATATAGATACAGATGATAGAGATAGAAATAGATACAGGGATAGATAGAAGTAGATACAGATATAGATACAGATATATAAAGATAGATATAGATGATATAGAGATAGATGAGATCTAGCTAGATTCCCTTTGTAAAGGGAATACTCCTTCTTAAAGTACAACAGAAATCCAAACCATATCAAATAGCCTCCAGAAGGTAATGATTGTCTGTCTTCTAGCTGACCTGTCCCACTGCCTCACAGGTCAGCAGCAGATGCCAGATGTGTTTCCTCGTGTAAGGCAAAGCAGGACCTCTTCCAAACCAAGCACAACAAGACAAACCCAAACCACAACAGACATCCCAGGAGGCTACCTGTGGGGTCTCCAAAGTTGTGTGAAGAGTCTGCTGGGCTTGTCAAAGGTCCTCTGGGTCACCTCTCTGTGGGCTGCATTTATAACTGCTGCCCTTCCAGGGCAAATGTGATAGGTGCTTCAGAAATGATGGCAGATGATAAGTTACACAAGCGTGCACTGAAAAAGGGAACCACAGATTTAACCACAGGGTGGAAGGCTCCATACAAACACAGAGTTTAGGCCAGAAATGGTTTTAATGTATTTACTGAGGATTAATTACTTTCCATAGTCTCTTAAGGGCAACAAAGCTGGAGAAGGGTCTAGAGAACAGAGCTGGTGAGGAGCAGCTGAGGGAATTGGGGGTGTTTAGCCTGGAAGAGGCTGAGGGGAGACATCATTGCTCTCTACAGCTCCCTGAAAGGAGGTTGGAGCTAGGTGGGGGTTGGTCTCTTCTCCCTAATCTCAGGTGATAGAAGAAATTGTGCCAGGGGAGGGTTAGGTTGGAGATTAGGAAAAATTTCTTTGCTGCCAGAGTGGTCAGAGATTGGCACAGGCTGCCCAGGGAGGTGGAATCCCCATGCCTGGAGGTGTTCAAGAAACGTGTGGCCATGGCACTTGGGGACGTGGTTTGAAGGCATGGTGGTCTTAGGCTGACAGTTGGATTCGATGGTCTTAGAGGTCTTTCCCATCCAAAACAATTCTATGACTGAACACCGAGCCAGGTTACCCAGAGAGATCAGAGATGCCACTTGCAGGTCAGGTTGTTTGGGGCTCTGAGCAACCTGCTCTAGTTGCAGATGTCCCTGCTGATTGCAGGGCGCTTGGACTGGTTGACCTTCAGAGGTTTCTTCCAACCCAAACCACTTTGTGAGTCTTAAGACACCCCTGACAGATCGCCCAGCGCCCGCCCGAGCTCCGCGGAGAGCTGAGCAGGGGAGCCGGGGAGCCCGGGAGGCAAGAGGGGGGAGCCCGGGAGGGAGGCAGCAGGGGCACAGGAGCAGAGGAGCAGAAGGGCAGAGGGGCGGGGCAGAGAAGCGGAGGCGCAGAGGAGCAGAGGGGGGTCCGGCAGGGGCCGGAGGGGCGGGTCCGGGGCTAGGCCACGCCTCCCACGGCAGGAGGAGGCAGGCCGGGTTGCGTCACGTCGCGTCTCTGACGCTCTCGCGCTGCGCCGGGGAGCGGCCGCGCGGTAGGAAGCGGCGTGTGAGGCCTGGCGCCGGCAGCCCCGCAGGTGGGTAAGTGGGTGCTTGCGGGGGGCTGGGGAGTCTGTCCGTGCGGCGAGAGGAGGTGGGATCCATGAGGGTTGACGCCCCGTGTCGCTGTCTCCCTTCAGATGTGGGCTGAGGTGTTGCTTCTGCCCTGCAGGGCCGGGCTGCGGCCGTTCCTGCCGCTCCGCCTGCGGCACCGAGCGGCGGGCGCCATGAGGCTCCAGTCCCCCCAGTTCCAGGAGCTCTTCACGCCGGGGCTTCGCAGTGTGGCAGGTGAGTACGGGGTGGGGGTGTACGGGGGGGAAGGAAAGGGGGAAGGGGAGGGGGGGGGGGGGGGGTAGGAAAGGGGAAGGGGAGGGGGGATTTGGGCCTCCTCAGGCCCGAGCAGCCGATCGCGAAGTGTCGCAGCTTGGTGTGCCTGCCTGGAGAGGCAGCGTGGTGAATGCAGGCTCTGCATCTTGTGCCCTTGCCAGCGGCTTGCATGGGCTGGTCTTGGCTAGCTGAGGTTTGTGGGAGGTGTGCGCTGCTTTTCGGCTTTAGCTGTCGTAACTTTTAGATCGACCTTAGAAACGACGCCCCAAAAGACTGAAAATGACCCCAGAGTGACCAGAAATTATCCCCAAAATGGTCAAAAATAACCTGGCAGAGCTCAGTGTTCATCACCAGCCCTGGGATGGTGTTCCTGGCCTAATTTGGATTCCTGGGTCACAGTATTCTGCCATAATTTAACTAAACCATACTGGCTACTAATCGCTGTAGGCATTGCACAGCTCAGGGTCCCCCAGTATTAATTCATCTAAAAAATAACAGGTTGCTCTTGAAGAATACTTCAGAAGTGAGTGGGAAAATAGCTGTAGGTGCTCAGATATTTTACCTAATATCTGTATTTTGCATGAAGCTGCATTATATATGTGCTGCTTACTGCATGTTTGAGTAATATGTGATCTTACTTTGTGCAAATATAGAATGCTAGAATGGTTTTGGCTGGGAGGGACCTTAAAGATCTAGTTCTAACCCCTCTGCCATGGCAGGGACACCTTCTACTAGACCAGGTTGCTCAAGGCTCTGTCATAGAATCACAGAATTGACAGGTTTGGAAGGGTCCTCAAGGACCATCTAGTTCCAACCCAAGGGCAGGGACCCCTCACACTAGAGCAGGTTGCTCAGAGCCACATCCAGCCTGTCCAACTTGGCTTTGAATATAGGATCAATAAGGTTGGTAAAAACCTCAGAGATCATCAAGTCCAACCTATCACCCAACACCTCCTGACAACTAAACCATGGCTCCAAGTGCCACATCCAATCCTTTTTTGAACACCTCCAGGGACAGTGACTCCACCACCTCCCTGGGCAGCACATTCCAATCAGTCTTTCTGTGAAGACCTTTCTCCTCACCTCCAGCCTAAACTTCCCCTGGCACAGCTTGAGACTGTGTCCTCTTGTTCTGGTGCTGGTTGCCTGGGAGAAGAGACCAACCCCTTCCTGGCTACAGCCTCCCTTCAGGGAGTTGAGAGAGCAATAAGGTCTCCCCTGAGGCTCTGCTTCTGCAGGATAAACATTTCCCAGCTTGGAGCCCCGACAGGTTATGTGCTGTGGTTTTGTTTGCCTGAGAGAGTGCTTTATGTTTTCCCTTTCCTTCCCAGAAATGTTTGAGAAGAAGAACTATGAGCTGAGAATAGCAGGAGGAGCTGTGAGGGATTTACTCAGTGGGATGACCCCCCAGGATATTGATTTTGCCACTACAGCTACGCCAGCAGAGATGAAGGAGATGTTCACGTCCGCTGGTGTTCGTCTGATCAATAACAAAGGAGAAAAACATGGAACCATAACTGCCAGGGTTGGTTTCTGGCTTTCCTTGGATCTTTCCTAACTGTATCAGTAGCTGTGCAGCAGGAGCAATAGAAAAGTAGTAGCCTGCTCCTTCCTTGTTAAAAGTCTCACAGGAAGAGTTTAAAAGAGGTTTTCTTTCAAGTGTGGGATCACAGAAGGGTGAGGGTTGGAGTGGAGACCTCTGAAGATCACTGAGTCCACCCCTCTGCCAGAGCAGCATCACCTAGGGCAGATCACACAGGAACAGGTCCATGCTGGCCTTGGAAGTCTCCAGGGATGGAGACTCCACTACCTCTTTGGGCTGCCTGCTCCAGTGCTCTGCCACCCTCAAAGTAAAGAAGTTCCTTCTCATGCTTAGATGGAACTATGTTCAAGTTTATGCTCATTACCTCTTGTCCTATCACTGGGGACCACTGAGAGGAGTCTGGCCCCATCTTCCTGACACCCACCCCTTAGATACTTGTAAACATTAATGAGTTTCCCCCTCAGCCTTCCCTTCTCCAAGCTAAGCAGCCCCAGCTCCCTCAGCCTATCCTCATAGCAGAGGTGCTCCAGCCCTCGGATCGTCTTTGTGGCCTCCTCTGCACTCACTCCAACAGCTCTTTGTCATTTTTATGCTGGGGACGCCAGAACTGGAGGCAGGATTGGAGATGGGGTCTGAGCAGAGCAAAGGTGGCGTTCATTGCTCTTGCTTGTCTGCTGAGCATAAAACGTGGTGCCTGGGGTGGGGGGGGTGTGTGTCCAGCCTGAGCACTGATTTACCCAAACATCAGGCTGAGAGAGATGTGCAGCTTGGCCACTGATCTTGCTGAGTGTGTTGGACTCACCCTGCCTGTGGGATTTTCAGGTCCATGAGCAGAACTTTGAAATCACCACCCTGAGGATCGACGTCGTCACCGACGGACGCCACGCCGAGGTGGAGTTCACCACTGACTGGCAAAAGGATGCTGAAAGGAGGGATCTGACTGTCAACTCCATGTTTTTAGGTAAACTCTTCCTGCATTTCACAGGAAAGCAGTAAATTCCCCTCAGTCTGTTTCTGGATTTGTCCTGCTGTCAGCTGAAAGGTCTCTGCAGATCAGTGAATCAGAGAACTGTCAGGGCTGGAAGGGACCTCAAGGATCAGCCAGTGCCAACCCCCCTGCCATGGGCAGGGACACCTCACACTACAGCAGGTTGCTCACAGCCACAGCCAGCCTGGCCTTAAATACCTCCAGGCATGAGGCTTCCACCACCTCCCTGGGCAACCTGTGCCAGTCTCTCACCACCCTCCTGGGGAAGAACTTCTTCCTAACATCCAATCTGAATCTACCCATTTCTAGTTTTGCTCCATTCCCCGCAGTCCAATCCCTCCCTGACATCCTCAAAAGTCCCTCCCCAGCTTTCTTGTAGCCCCCTTCAGATACTGGAAGGCCACAGTTAGGTCTCCTGGGAGCCTTCTCCGAGGAGAATGATCTGATCCCATTTTGTAGCTGCAAGTGAATCATGTTTCTCTGTGCCAGCCTTGGTTGGAAATTCCTGTCCTGCTATTTTATTTCCCCCCTTTGTTTCTAGGCTTGGATGGGATGCTGTATGATTTTTTCAATGGCTATGAGGACTTGCAAAAGAAGAAAATCAGATTTGTAGGGAAGGCAAGTGAGAGAATACAAGAAGATTATTTACGCATCCTGAGATACTTCAGGTACTAAGCTTTGCCTTTCCTAGATCCTAGAATGGCTCAGGTTGGAAGGGACCTTAGAGCTTATCTACTGCAACCTCCCACCATGGGCAGGGATGCCTCTCAGCTAGACTGGGTTGCTCAAGGCCTCAACCAGCCTGGCCTTGAACACCCTCAGGGAGGAGACATCCACAACCTCCCTGGGCAGCCTGTTCCAGACTCTCGCCACCCTGGTACTGAAGAACTTCAGCTGTTGGAAGGCAGCTCTAAGATCCCCCTGGAGTCTTCTCCAGACTGAACACCCCCAGCTCCCTCAGTCTATCTTCATAGCAGAGCTGCTCCAGCCCTTGAATCATCTTTGTGGCCTCCTCTGGACTCTCCCCAGCAGTTCTGTGCCCTTCTTCTGCTGGGGACACCAGAACTGGAGGCAGGATTTGAGGTAGGGTCTCAGCAGAGCAGAGCCAAGGGGCAGAATCCTCTCTTGCCCTGCTGCCCACACTCCTGTGGCTGAGGCCCAGCACACAGCTGCCTGCTGGGCTGGAGGAGGGCACTGCTGGCTCCTGGGGAGCTGCTCAGCAATCGATGCACCCAAGTCTCTCTCTTCAAAGCTACTCTCAACCTCCTCTCTAGATAAAGCTTCAGAAAATGTGCAGAATAGATCAGTGATGTAAAATAAGTTGTAATTACCATCTTGTTGTTTCCTCCAGTGTTTAACAGCCGTGCCACTGACTCTGAGCAAGTAGCTGCTACCCAAGCAGCAGCAAGAAGTGGAATCCTCTCACACAGATGTTTTATTTGGGCAGGTTTTATGGAAGAATTGCAGAAAGTCCTGGTGACCACGAGCCTGATACACTGCAGGCCATTCAGGAGAATGCCAAAGGTTTGGCTGGGATATCAGGAGAAAGGATTTGGGTGGAGCTGAAAAAGATCCTGCTTGGAAACCACGTCAGTCATTTGGTTGGCCTGATGTACCAGCTGGATATTGCCCAGTACATAGGTAAGGGGGAAATGAAGGCTGAGCTCCTACTCCTGCTTCATGTGCAAGCACAACTGCAGCATGGCAAAGTGAGCTGAAACTGCCTGTATTTATTTATTTGCCCCTGTCTTAGCATTCCCATTCCTTACTGACAGCCTTTCTTGCCCCCCCACCCCCCCTCTTTTGTTGTGGTGTGTGTCCCCTCAGGACTACCCCTTGATGGAAACTTAGAGGAATTTGCCAGAGTCACTAAAAATGCTCAAAAGCTGTCTCCAAAACCAATGACTGTTCTGACATCCCTCTTCAAGACAAAGGATGATGTCACCAACCTTGACCTGAGGCTGAAAATCTCCAAAGAGGAGAAAAACCTTGGCCTGTTCTTAGTGAAGCAGCGACAAGAGTTAACCAAAGCATCTGGGCCAGAACCGCTCAGGCCGTACCAGGACTTCATCATGGATGTGAGTACATTTTCATTCTGCTTTACTTTGGTCTTCACAGCAAATGTTGAGTCTCCAGAGTGTCTTAACCAGGCTGGATGAGGCTTTGAGCAACCTGGTCTCCTAGGATGTGTCCCTGCCCATGGCAGGGGGGGTTGGAACTGGATGATCTTTGAGGTTCCTTCCAACTCAAGTCATTCTATGGATGGCTTAGATTGGAAAAACCTTGGAGATCATCAACTCCAACCTATCACCCAGCACCATCTAATCAACTCAACCATGGCACCAAGTGCCTCAGCCAGGCTCTTCTTAAACACCTCCAGTGATGGTGACTCCACCACCTCCCTGGGCAGCACATCCAATGGCCCATCTCTCTTGCTGGGAAGAATTTCTTCCTAACATCCAGCCCAAACCTCCCCTGGCACAGCTTGAGACTGTGTCCTCTTGTTCTGGTGCTGCTTGCCTGGGAGAAGAGACCAACTCCCACCTGGCTACAACCTCCCTTCAGGTAGTTGTAGACAGCAAGAAGGTCTCCCCTGAGCTTTCTCCAGGCTAAACACCCCCAGCTCCCTCAGCCTCTCCTCACAGGGCTGTGCTCCAGACCCCTCCCCAGCCTCCTTGCCCTGCTCTGGACATGTTCAAGTGTCTCAATGTCCTTAAACTGAGGGGCCCAGAACTGGACACAGGACTCAAGGTGTGGCCTAAGCAGTGCTGAGCACAGGGCAGAAGGACTTCCCTGCTCCTGCTGGCCACACTCTTCCTGATGCAGGCCAGGATGCCATTTGCCTTCTTGGCCACCTGGGCACACTGCTGGCTCCTGTTCAGGGACCAGTATCCCCAGGTCCCTTTCTGCCTGGCTGCTCCCCAGCCTGTAGCACTGCATGGGGGTTGTTGTGACCAAAGTGCAGCACTCAGCACTTGGACTTGCTCAATGCCATCCTGTTGGACTGTGCCCATCTGTCCAGCCTGACAAGGTGCCTCTGCAGAGCCCTCTAACAGATCAACTCCTGCCCTCAGCTTGGTGTTGACTGCAAACTTACTAATGGTGGACTCAATCCCCTCATCCAGCTCATCAATAAAGCTATTGAATAGGATTGGGCCCAGCACTGATTGGTTGCTTGAGGCCTCACCCACCCTGGCCTTGGACACCTCCAAGGAAGGGACAATGATGTCCTGGGGTGCAGTAGAAGTGTGGCCAGCAAGTCAAGGGAGCTTCTCTTCCCCTTTCATAGTTCCTCTGCAGTTGGAGGTTGGAGGGAATGGTTACAGCCATTACCTGGCATTCAAGAAGCCTCCAAGGATCTCCCAGATCCAAGTTAGGACTTGAAGCAGGAGAGCTCTTCACTTCCATAGCTACAACTTGTCCAGGTGTTGCCCGGTGATGGGCTGAGACTCCCACAGCACTGAGCCCCTGTGACCTGTTTGTGCTCTTTTAGTCTAGAGAAGCCAACACAACCTCCAAGATCTGTGAGCTTCTCAAATACCAAGGAGAAGAGCAGCTGCTGAAAGCAATGGAGCAATGGACTGTCCCTACTTTCCCTGTCAGTGGCCACGACCTGCGGAAGCTGGGGGTGTCTGCGGGGAGGGACATCGGCGCCGCCCTGCAGCAGTTACGGGAGGAGTGGAAGAAGAGTGGCTACCACATGGACAAAGAGGAGCTGCTGAGCTGCCTGAGGAAGGGGGAAAGCTGAGTGGAGAAGCCCTCCTGCCCTGCTCTGTGTGTAACTGAGACTCTCAGCATTGCCAGGGGCAGTAGAGCACCTGCCCCGTGGAAGGTCTTCAGCCAGCAGGGTGCTGCTGTTCCTAACCCATCACTCCCGCCAGGAGAGGCTCAGTCCTGTGCTGCTGTAGAACTGACTCTGCCAGTGTCACACCCTTTGCCCCTCTCTGTTGTGTTTGGATGCTCAATGTCACTGTTCTGGCTGACCTCTGGGGCACTTGAGGTGACACCAAGACTTTTTGCTGCACTTGAAAAAAAACCACCCAACATAAAAACCCAACCTGAGAAAGGGTTTTTTGTCATCTGGCTCAAATCAGGGCTGGTTTTTGTGCCTAGGGGGATGACTGTGTGTCTTGAAAGGAGGAGCTCTGACTCTCAATATTCCAGCAATACTCATTCCAGCCTTCCCCTGTGAAAATCAGTCTCTTTGCTGCACAGATTTGTACTTCCCAGAGCTCCAGGAGCAGCTCCAGAGTTAAAAAGGTGACTGGGCTGAGTCAGCATCACCAACTTCCTCTCTGCAGTAGTTGCTTTAGTACATTCTTTATCACTGAGTTAACTAAAGCCATAGGGAACTGGTGAAGGACTCTACAGTGTTTCCAGCTATGTGTGGGAAGCTCTGGTTAATGGTGGAAGAGGAGGGAACATTGAGTGAGGCCAGCAGGTCAGGGAGATTAGCCTACCCTGCTCCTCTACCCACAACTGGAGTACTGGGTCCCACCTTGGACTCCCCTTGTCAGGGAAAAGAGGGAACTACTGGAGAGAGTCCAGTACAGGCTGCAAAGCTGCTGAGGGGCCTGGAGCAGCTCTGAGGAGGAGCAGCGGAGTCCAGGGACTGAGAGCCTGGAGAAGAGCAGCCCCAGAGGGGCTCTGATCAATGCTCAGCAAGAGCTAAAGGAGCTGTGGAGGGCAAGAGGCTGGGCCAGGCTCTGCTCAGTGGTGCCCAGGGACAGGGCAAGGGGCACAGACTGGCACCCAGGAGGCTCCATGTGAAGAGGAGGAGAAAATTGTTTGCTGTGAGGGTGCTGGAGGCCTGGAGCAGGCTGCCCAAGGAGGTTGTGGAGTCTCCTTGTGTGGAGAGCTTCCAAGGCCAGCTGGCCTGGGTGCCCTGCTTTAGCAGGAGGGATTGGACTGGATGAGCCCCGGAGGTGCCTTCCAGCTGGGATTCTGTCTGTGAGTGTCCTTGCAGGTTTCAGTTACCAGGGTTTGGCAGCACTTGGCTCGCACTTCCCTCAGCTCTCCTCTTCCATCACTAGATGGCAGCAATGCCAGAGCCCTGCCACCCAAGAGCAGCGGTTTATGCTTCCCAGCTGCTGGGTTTCTGTCCTAGGAAGTCAATTCCTGAGACTCAATCGTGCTGCAGGTACTTAAGAACTTCAGGAAGACAGCAAGGGAAGGGGAAAACCCCAATAGTGCTGTTTTCCTTGGCTACTTCCTAAGCAGGTGATGGTGCTTGAGTTAATGATGCAGTTACATGGGAGCCTCCTCTTGCAGTTTATGGACCTGCTGAAATCTTGGGAGGGAGACAACAAATATGTAAAGAGCACAGACCTGCAGCTTTTGAGGCAGCATCTGTGGAAGGGGTAAACCAGGAGAGAGTGACAAACACTTCCTGGGTAGACTCTGGCCCTCAGAGTCTTGGCTCATGGGGAGAGGATTTTTAAAGACCTAAGCTTGAACCCTTTGCAGGCTCCACCTCAAGTTCTGGCTCAATGGTTGTGAGAGTTGGAGGTTTTTTTAGTTTTATAGCTGGTTATGGTTTGAAGAAGCAATTTTCACACTCTTGAACTGTCAAGGAAGTGCTTTGGTTGGAGAAGGCCTTTAAAGTCATGGAGACCAGGTGGCCTGAGTGGCTGAGAAGAGAGATGGGGACAGGGCCTGTTGTAACAGGACAAGAGGTGATGGTCTGAACTAAAAGGGAGCTTCAGACTGGAGAGAAGGAAGAAATGATTTGCAGTGAGGCTGGTGAGAGCCTGTCCCAGGCTGCCCAGGGAGGTGGGAGCTGCCCCATCCTTGGAACTATTCCAGGTCGGGTTGGTTGGGGCTCTGAGCAGCCTGCTCTAGTTGGGAATGTCCCTGCTGACTGCAGGGGGGTTGGACTGGATGACCTTTAAAGGCCCTTCCAACCCCAACCATTCCATGCTTCTATGAGTGTGTGAGATGAAAGCATGGAGCAGCAGGGTGGGAATGCAGCCCCTCTGCAGAGCAAAGCACCTCTGGGCACCCAGACCACCCTGGGGGGGACTCACCTGTGAAGGGCACACTGATAAATAGCACAAACTGCTCCTTGCAGCAGGATTAATGAAGGCTTTGCCCATTCCCTCAAGATGTAATGATCTGTAAAAAATGATTCAAAGGCTGCCTTGGCTTGGCTGCCTTTTCAGGGGAAAGGCCACAGCTAATTCCCCCTGCAGAGCCCATAAAGCTCAGGCCTGAGGCAAAGAGAAGGGGAGAATAACCACCACCAGGGGCCTGAGCTGTCCACACTGAGGAGCAGCTCACCAGGCCCTTGGGAGGGCACAGGCTGTGCTGGAGTTCCAGTGGGACTGTCACGATCACCCTGCTCCTGTTAAAGATCTCTTGCTCCCTGGAAGGGGGGGTGGTGGGGGTTGCACTGGATAACCTTTAAAGGTCTTTTCAAACCCAAACCAGTCTGGGAGTGTTCTGTATCTTTATTGCAGCATGGTTTTATTAGCTGTATTTGTAATACAGACTTCACTCTATTACTGAATTGCAGAACTGTAGAACCAGAGCATGGTTGGGGTAGGAAGGGACCTCCAAAGGTCATCTAGTCCAGCCCCACCCTGCAGTCAGCAGGGACATCCCCCACCAGATCAGGTTGTTCAGAGCCTTCTCCAGCTTGACCTTGAATATCTCCAGGGATGGAGCCTCAACTTCTTCCCTTGGCAAGCTGAATCTCTTTCAGCTCCTATTTTACTTCTGAGTTTCAAAGACAAACCCCAAGCCTTTCTTTCTTCCCCTCCCAACACCCAGGTTAAAAAAACAAACCCCAAAGGCTGACTGTTGAAACCAGTAGGAGTTTATTCTTTGCAAATGTTTGCAAGCAAGAAGATTGCTTCAGAAAGTTGTCTCCAAAGGCAGAGAGAGGAAGAGCTGAAGCAGAGGATGTGAGACCTGTTCTACAGCTGGGACAGCCATTGAACAAAGGTGGGAAACCCAGCAAGGGGAACAAAAGGACCTGCAGCAGCTACAGCCCCAGCAGTGCTAAAAGCCCCAAGGGTGGAGCATTTGAACGTGGCTCAGAGCTGGGCTGCAGGGGGGAGGTGATTCGACCTGGGCAGCAAAACACAAAGGGAGGAAAACTGCAAAGTTAGAGGCTGTGGTTGGGTGATGGCTTCAGGCTACTGCAGCAACAGCTGAGAGGCAGCAATTCTCTGCTCCCTGTGCTGCCAGCCAAGAGCTGCTGCTGAGCAGGGCACTCCTGCTTCTTGTCCCCCAAGGGGTCTGTTTGTCCCTCCTCCCTCTGGGAGAGCTGCTATGGATGTGGCTATGCAGCCAGCTGCGTGCCAGCACCAACCCTGTGGCTGCCCAGTTCCTACAGCTCCTGGCAGAAGGATGGGGAGGGTGGTGGGAGAAAAGAGGGGGGGGGGGGGGAGGGGGAAGGGGAAAAATAAGTGAGGGTCAAAGAGGGGAAATAAGAAAGGGGAGAAAGAGAAGAAAGAAGAAAAAAAGGAAGAGAAAAAAGAAAGTAAGTGGAGGGGGCAAGGAGGGAGGGAGGGAGAATGGCCCCTCTTGGAAGCAGGCAGTCAATCAGATTAATCAGTGCATGAAGCTACAGCACAACCAACACAGCAATTGCAGGAGATGACTGCAAAAGGTGAGTCCCCTGGCGGCCAGCTCTCCAAAGCACACCATCTCCATGTCTGTGATCCCAAGCCAGTATTTTTCCCTCCACAAAGGAGAAAAGAAGCATAAAAATATTAACTGAGGTATGGAGCCAGCCAGGACTGCCCCAGCTAAGTCATGCTGGGGCCTCAACCACCTCCCTGGGCTGCCTGCTGTGGTGTTCCACCACTCTCATGGTGCAGAACTTGCTCCCAACATCCAGCCTGCATCCCCTCTGCTTTCAAACCATTGCTCCTCATCCTGTCCCTGCAAGCCTTTGCAAACAGTCCCTCTGCAGCCTTCTGGTAAACCCCTTTCAGGTACTGGAAGGCCAATATTAGGTCTCCCCAGAGCCTTCTCTTCTCCAGGCTGTTCATTTTCAACCAAACACCGAAGGTCAGGCAGGTGGCACACCACCATCAACCAGCCAATTAAATGAGTACTAAACTTCTGCCTGCTCTTGATTGCAGGAGTTTGCACAGGGCTCCAGGCCTGCTTTGTAGTTCAACACTGCCTCAATTTCAAGTGGCACAACATTGGCAGTCCAAAAGACTTGACCCAAACCACACAGACCTTAAGCAATTACAAACCAGTTCTTTCCCATGAGGCTGGTGCACCACTAGAACAGGTTGCCCAGGGAGCCAGTTGAGGCCTCATGCCTGGAGATGCTTGACAGGCTCTAGGCACCCTGAGCTAGAATCACAGAATTGTTAGGGTTGGAAGGGACCTCAAGGATCCTCTAGTTCCACCCCCCTGCCATGGGCAGGGACAATCTAGGGGAGGATGTCCCTGCTGACTGCAGAGGGGTCCCTTCTGACCCAGACCCTTCTGTGATTCCCTGAAGCTCAGCAACAGCTCAGAAAAAAGTCACCCTGAAACCTCTGGGAACCTCCTTTTGTGAACCTGCCCTGGCAGGGGGGGCTTGGACTTGATGCTCTCCAAAGGTCCCTTCCAACAACCACCATGCTGTGATTCTTGCCACCCACAAGTCCTGCTGAGGGTAATGGGGAAAAGAGACATCAGGGGGGAGTAAAACCAAGCCTCCAGCTGAGGGTGGGGGGTGTGAGTGTGTGTGTGTGTGCAGGGCAGGAGGGGACCACCAGGTATGATTTCAGTGGTTACCCAAGCAGAGAGGTCTCACTCTCACACTAGGTCCTCACCATTTCAGCCTTTGGAAGCTCATTACAGCAACACAAGCAAAGTACAGGAGGGTTTTGGGAAGAAAATGAGTCTTTGTTCACCCTTGAGCTGCTCAGAGCTCTGCTCCACAAAGTCTTGCTCTTCACAGCTGCCTGGCACAGCAGAGCACTGCACACAGATGCAAACAGGGCACTGAAGGTGGCTCTGGAGCCAACAGAAGTTACCACAAGAAGCACAGAGGTAGAAGGCTTCAAAGAACTAAACCTGAGATACACAACCACTGCTTCCTACACACCTGGCATGCTGAACTGCCTTGTGGCACCCAGCAGCTCTCCACAGCTGGGCAGTTGCTCAGCTGCACTGGGGCAGGGACCACAGTCAGCTCCTTGGGCCTTTCCCTGAAGTCATCATCTGTCCTTGCTACATCTGTTTGGGGTGGGGACAGGATCCCACATCAGGAGTAGCTGTTGTCTTAAAAACCAAAAGTAGTTTTGTGTCCTGACATTTAAAACCACAAAGGAGATCTACTGTGAGGGAACCAAGAGTGCCTGACACGGCCTGCAAGAGCAACCAAGTCAGGGACAGAACCACACTGAAAACATCCTCCAGTTTCCATCACCAAAGTGCATCCTGAGGCAGGGGGGAGGGACACAAATACCCCACAACAACTGGCTAAAGCTGCTCCATTTTGGCACCTGGGGTCTGTAGCACAGACCCCAAATAAAACCCAACCACAACCACCCCATCACTGCCTTTTACTTCTGGTTTATAGAGAACCTTTTGCTCTTGGGAAGGGTGAGAATGGGAAATGTGACTTCAAGGTATGGAAGTGCAAAGAAAGCAACTGGAGAGCTGTTGTCAGAATAAATACTGCTGGGAAAGCAACTGAATCACCATTTTAGGGAGCTCTTCACAGAACCCTGTTGGCAGACTGCTCCTTCACAGGACTTGCTGGGAGGAGTAGAGAGAAGCACATCCAACAGGAAAGGGCAAGGTGGAGGTTGTGGAGGGTGGTTTGTACAACCAGTCTGAAATTTAAGACTCCTAAAGTCAGGTTAAACAGGGCAGATAACTTGGAAGGACCAAATACTTCACATGGGCACCTCTCAAAGGGCAGCCTGTGCTGCCAGGCCTGCAGCAATTCCTCCTCCTATCAGTTGCAGCACTGCCACTACCAGCACAGTATCAGCCAGAAGAGACACTTCCAGCTTGGATTCTCTTCAGCCAAGCATCTGAGAACCAGCAAGAGGATAAAATGTGAAGTACTCCACATAGTAGGAACAGGGACTCTCAGCAAAACCACTTGGAAGTAGATCATGGAAAGTAGTCCCCAGCAAGGAGCTGCTGTCTACCACCCCACAGCTAGTGCATAAAATACACTCTGGTTCTCGGTGGTTTGAGTGTTTTCCCCCCACCTTCTTCCACTGGAAGCTGACAGCAGTCAACACTCTCTGAAAGTCATACAAGGAAGGAGAAAGTCCAGTCTGCAGTCTGTCCTGATGGATCCTGGCTTTGTGGTGTCTCCTGCCTCCTCTGCTCCTCAGCCGGCACCTCGAAGTTTAAACCTCCAGCTCGCGGCGTCCCCGCACCAGCAGCGACCAGTCCCCGCCAGGGAGCCTGCTTGCTTGCTGGGGCCTTGGGGGTTGCCTGGGGGGTTAAGTTGAATTAAGCATCAGAAGCAGAACGGAGCAGATGCACTTCAGAGTGCTGCCTGTTCATCTCCAGCGCTGGTGCTGCCTCACAGGCACAGCAGGGGCGTTCTAGCCTGGCCCGCGTCGTCCTCTGCTTCTGGAATGCGAGGCAGGAGAGCAGAGCGTGTCAAGCCCCAGAACTTCTGAGGGGACATATCCTTCTTGGTAGCTGTGAACTTCCAGCCCATGTGGTTCCCACAGATCCTGCACTGGGCTATAGTCCAGGCATACCTACCAAAAACAGAGCAGAAGGTTGATGCCAAAGTGCTGGAGCACAGCTCACCCAGCCTCAAACCGCTTGTCCAAGCAGAAGTTCCTGCCAGTGAGGGTGGGGAGACTCTGGAGCAGGCTGCCCAGCGAGCTGCTGGCTGCCCCCTCCCTGAAAGGTGTTCAAGGCCAGGTTGGATGAGGCCTTGAGCAAGCTGGGCTGGTGGGAGGTGTCCCTGCCCAGGGTGGGGAGGTTGGAGTAGATGATCTCTAAGGTGCCTTCCAACCTAAGCCACTCTATGATTCCATGATTTAAGGTTCCTTCCAACCCAACCATTCTATGAGCCTCTGCCTCAGGGTGCCCAGCTCCCATCTGAGAACACCTCTGCAGAAAACAAGTGAAAAAGCTATCAACCTTCAAGCAGAGACAGGAGCTGAGGCATTTTATTAGCACAACGTTTCAAAGGCCCAGTGAAATGCTGAGTGCCTTAAAGAGAGGCAGAAAGTGGCCCTCAGAGTAAGTTGCTTAGAAATTGAAGAAACAAAAGTTACTTAACTGAAATAAAAGTGATTTTTGAACAGGGAACTGCACCTTTCAGAGCAAGAGAGCTT
Source organism: Colaptes auratus (assembly GCA_015227895.2). Classification (NCBI taxonomy): domain Eukaryota; kingdom Metazoa; phylum Chordata; class Aves; order Piciformes; family Picidae; genus Colaptes; species Colaptes auratus. The sequence continues at coordinate 26,178,461 of CM026892.1, forward strand.
GCCTTTAACACTTTTAAAAGGCAGAGCATGAATATTTCAAAAGCCTCAGAGAAGGGGGAAAAAAAAAGCTGAGAACACACAGAAGGATGAGAAAAAATTAACTCCAGCTATGACAAGCTACAAGGGGCTTTCCTGGGAGCCTTCAAGCATTCCTGGTTTGTGCCAGATAGGGCACACACCCTGCAAGTCAGTGCTCAGTGCTGGGTGATAAGCCACCATCAGCATGAGAAGGTGGAGAGGTGGGCATGCAGCAGCCAAGAACCCTGGGCTGGCTGCAGATACACCAACACATCATGCTGCCTCAGGAGAGGCCATGAAAGCCAAAGGACAGCAGAAGGCTTTTTGACCCTCTGGCACAGAATCACAGAATGGTAGGGGTTGGGAGGGACCTCTGCAGGTCATCCAGGCCACCCCCCCTGCCAAAGGAGGATCAGCTGGAGAAGGTCACACCAGCACACATCCAGGTGGGTTTGGAATCTCCAGGAATGGAGACTCCAACATGTCTCTGAGCAGCCTGCTCCACTGCTCTCCCACCCTCAGATTAAGGAAGTTCCTCCTCATGTTTAGCTGGAGCTTCTGATGTTCCACTTCATGCTCATTGTGCTTGTCCTGCTGCTGGGCACCACTGAACAAAGCCTGCTCCCATCCTGCTGACAGCCACCCCTTAAGCATTGATCAGAACTGCTGAGACCCTCCCTCACTCTGCTCTTTTCCAGACTAAGCCTCATCTCTCTCAGCCTTTCCTCACAGGAGAGCTGCTCCAGGCCCCTTAGCATCTTTGTGGCTATTTTCTCTACCCTCTCTAGCAAGTCTCTGACCCTCTTGAACTGGCAAGCCCAGTGTCCTCCCACCCTCACAATCCAGCAGCACAGGGATACAATTTAGAATCACAGAGCTGTCAGGGTTGGAAGGGACCTCCAGGATCAGCCAGCTCCAATTCCCCTGCCATGGGCAGGGACCCCTCACACTACAGCAGGTTGCTCACAGCCACATCCAGACTGGCTGCAAACACCCCCAGGCATGAGGCTTCCACCACCTCCCTGGACAACCTGTGCCAGTCTCTCACCATCCCCATGGGGAACAACTTCTGCCTAACATCCAATCTCAATCTCCCCACTTCTAGCTTTGCTCCATCCCCCCCCAGTCCTATCACTCCCTGACACCCTCAGAAGTCCCTCCCCAGCTTTCTTGGAGCCCCCTTCAGATCCTGGAAGGCCACAAGGAGGTCTCCTGGGAGCCTTCTCCTCTCCAGCCTGCACAACCCCAACTCCCTCAGTCTGCCCTCACAGCAGAGCAGCTCCAGCCCTGGGCTCCTCCTCGTGGCCCTTCTCTGGCCACCTTCCAGCACATCCAGACCCTTTTTTACAACCCAATTTCTGCCATTTCCTACCAGAATGCCTTTGAGCTGTTACTTACCCAGGGAACCAGCTGTGCTCTGTCGATGGCCTCCCACTGAGGTTCAAGTTGCAGGCTTTATACACTGTAAGGGTTTCATGGATGTAGCCATGAGGATTCACATATGCTGCCATGGGGCCACACAGGGATAAACTGCAGCAGGGAAGAGTTTGGTCAGTGGTCAAGTAAGGAACCAAAAAACCCAAAGGATATCAAATGAAAACAGAGGGGAAAAGTCCTTCCAGTAGCTGAAGGAGGCTACAAGACAGGCTGGGAGAGAGTCTTTACAAAGACTTTTCAGAGATGTTCTCATAAGCAAGGATTCAGATGAACAGAGGAGTGGAACCAGCAGGTGAAGGGAGGCTCTTCCCCCCCTCTGCTCTGACCTAGGGAAGACACATCTGGGTCCAGGTCTGGGCTCCCCACTTCAAGAGAGATACAGAACTACTGGAGAGAGTCCAGGAGAGGCTACAAAGCTGCTGAGGGGCCTGGAGCAGCTCTGGGAGGAGCAGAGGCTGAGAGCCTGGAGAAGAGCAGCCCCAGAGGGGAACTGAGTAATGCTCAGCAAGAGATAGAGGGTGGGGGGCAAGAGGCTGGGGCCAGGCTCTGCTCAGTGGTGCCCAGGAGGAGGACAAGGGGCACAAAGTGGAAGCCAGGAGGTTCCACCTGAGCAGGAGGAGAAGCTGGTTTGTTGTGAGGATTCTGGAGGCCTGGAGCAGGCTGCCCAGAGAGGTTGTGGAGTCACCTTGTATGGAGAGATTCCAACCCCCCCTGGTCCTTGTGCTGCTGGGCAGCTGCTGTGGTGCCCTGCTGGAGCAGGAGGGTTGGACTGGGTGAGCTCCAGAGGTGCCTCCCAACCCCAGCATGCTGTGAAGTTTTCCCAGCTGTTTGGTAAAGGGGACAAGCTACTTAGAGGGTAGCTGAGAGGATGCTATGGAAACCACTTCACTGAGGGCTGTTGTCAATCTTTGCCTCAAAAAACCTACAGCTCAGTCTTAAAAAGAGAAGAAGAAAGTCCCAGATGGACTCCTCAGTTATTTCACTCCACTGCTTTGGAACTGTACCTTCCAGCACAGCCAAGTAACATTTATAGAGCTCCTTTGGAAATCCAACTTTGGAATTAAGCAGAAAAAATGTTCCCTCACTGCATTAACTTTCATCATCCTTCCCTCTGAATCCACACAGCAGGAACTGTGGTCTCTGCTATCCATTATTTGATGAGAAGATAGAGAGTGGCTTTTAATTACCACATCAGCTTCTTATTACCCTGATAAATGAAAGCTGTGGGGGGCTTTCCTCTCTTAAACCAAGCCCTCTTTTAACCTTCACATTATCATAGGTGATGGACAGATATTAGCTATTCAAGATGAAAACAGGGACCAAAGCTGCCAGAAGCAGCAATTATTTGGGAGAATGTATAATCTTATCATCATGAAACATGGAGGATCAGAGAATCCATCTAATGGGTTGGGCTGGAAGGGACTTCTAAAGCTCATCCAGTCCAACCCCACTGCAGCCAGCAGGGATGTCTGCAGCTAGAGCAGGTTGCTCAGAGCCCCAAACAATCTGAACTGGAATGGTTCAAGGGGTGGGGCATTTCCTACCTCTCTGGGCTGGGCCAGGGGCTCACCACCAAGATGTTGGATAGGTCAAATATATAATGCCTGGTGCAGTAATTAGGCTCAAGTAATCCATTTTGTTCCATAAAGAAAAGTCCCCTCTAAGTACTTAGTGCATGTGAGCAGAGCTGTGTAAAAGACAGTGGTCAGAAGACACAACCCAGCTGAAGCTGCTTTGCTGTGCCAAATGTTTCTGGTCAAAGATGAGGAGCCACAAACCCACCTGAATATTTCATTCTTGGTTGTTATTTCTGTGTCTTGGCACTGCTTGCAACAGAGGGATGTGCACTTGAAAAGAAGAAGAGAGAAGGGAATTCAATTCATTTCCAGGTGCTTGTGGCAGACAAAAATCTCCATCCTTTTCCCTCAGATTTTTGACCCAATTCCTTTGGTTCCACGAACAGCAGCCACCTCCATTTTCTACCACAGGATCATCTTTTCCTGTGTATCTTACTGAATTGTCTAAAAGGCAAGGTATTGTTTCAGAGACTTTCCCCCCATACCTCCAAAAAATAATCAATGAATCCACACAAGGGTAAGAAATGAGCCAAGCTCCTGAGGTCTCCAAAAGCTAATTTAGACCCAAAAAACCAAAGCCCTTTGCTCTTCTGAAATCCACCCCAGGAAGGGGAGCTGAGTCCCAATGCAATCATTAAGTCTCTCTGAACTTTTGAGAGTGCTGCAAGTCAATAGGTTTAATTTCCTCACCCCCCCCCCCAAAGAAATCATAATATGTAAGACATATTGATCTTTCTCTTCAGGATTGGAACAGATTCATCTATCTTCTACAGCTTCCAGAAAGGAGCAAGGAGCAATTCCTCACCCACATCAATGCTTGTTTTCTGAGCCATGATCAGCTTAGCAGAACACTCCCATTCATTTCCTACCTCTTCTTGTAAGGCTGATCACAGAATCAGACTGGTTTGGGTTGGAAGGGACCTCCAAGATCAGCAAGTGCCATGGGCAAGGACACCTCCTACCTGACCAGGCTGCTCAAAGCCTCATCCAGCTTGGTTTTGAACACTGCCACCAGGCTTGGAGGCTCCACAGCTTCCTCTCCTGAGGTACTGTGGGCTTGCTGTTGCATTTCAACCTCCTCCAGCTCTTCTCTGGCAGCTGACACTGCTCCTGCCCCACACTTTTATTACAGTCTACTGCTCTTGGAGATTCAGGGAGGCAAAGTGCTCTGCTGTGCAGATAGTATTTATCATACACCACTTCTCACAGCTCACTTGCTCTTTTCTCTCCTACAAGGGACCTTTAGCACTGCTCACTCTTACAACAGCCTCACTCACAGATGATTATCTAACACTCACATATCCTGCTTGGAATCCAGCTAGGTAATTCCATCCCTCCATTTCCAAACCTATCTCAGTCCTTCCACTAACACTCTCAAGTGGAATTCACACAAGTGTGAGTGGTCCACACTCCTTTAGAACTAACTACAGGGAAATGAATTCTCTGTAACAACAGGAAAAGCTTTTAAAATGTGGCAAAATGCACTGATGTCAGAAAATCATAGAAAGGTGAGAGGGGGGAAAAGAAAGAGAAAGGAACAAGAAGAAGGAAGGGAAAGGGTGGGGGGAAGAAGGAAGGGAAAGGGTGGGGAAGAAGGAAGGGAAAGGGGGGGAAAGAAGGAAGGGAAGGGGGGGAAGAAGGAAGGGAAAGGGGGGGAAAGAAGGAAGGGAAGGGGGGGGAAAAAGGAAGGGAAGGGGGGGAAAAAGGAAGGGAAGGGGGGGGAAGAAGGAAGGGAAAGGGGGGAAAAGAAGGAGGGAAAGGGGGGGAAAGAAGGAAGGGAAAGGGGGGGAAAGAAGGAAGGAAAAGGGGGGGAAGAAGGAAGGGAAGGGGGGGAAGAAGGAAGGGAAGGGGGGGAAGAAGGAAGGGAAGGGGGGGAAGAAGGAAGGGAAAGGGGGGGGAAAGAAGGAAGGGGAAGGGGGGGAAAGAAGGAAGGGGAAGGGGGGGGGAAATGGGGGAGAAGAAAGGAAAAGGGAAAATAGAAGAAAAAAAGGGAAAAAATAGAGGAAAGAGGAAAGGCAAAGGGAAGGGTGTGAGCATCTGACAAGGTATTGCCTGCTTAGCTTTACACTCCACAACTCAACACTACAAAGATTTTCCTTTAGTTACAAGCCCCAGCGGTGCTGGTGGCTCAACACCACTGGAGTGCAGTGCCTGGCACTGGCAGCATGGGGCTGGGATGCTCATGAGGTGGTTGGGAGCAACACTGCACTTCTAGCACCATCTCTTGGCTAAAGCAGCTGCTGTGGGATCTTGGAAGAGGATTTCTAGCAAAAGCAAGCATGATTGTGTTTCTTGTTTGCTACCACACACAAATCCAGTATGGAGAGAGAACACGACTCCAGCCTGGGGGAGGAGGGGCTTCAGAGCAGTCTCAAGAAGGCCTTGGGGGTGTCAGTTGGCGACAAACTCCCCAGGAGCCAGCAATGGTTGCTGGCAGCCCCTCTGCTCTGCTCTGCTGACACCTCACCTGGACAACTGCATCCAGTTCTGGTCCCCCAGCACAAGAAGGACATGGCGCTGTTGGAGGGAGTCCAGAGGAGGTCACAAAGATGATCAGAGGGCTGGAGAACCTCCCCTATGGGGACAGGCTGAGAGAGTTGGGGCAGTTCAGCCTGGAGAAGAGAAGGTTCCACAGGGAGACCTTTGAGCAGCCTTCCAGTACCTGAAGGGGGCTACAGGAGAGCTGGGGAGGGACTTCTGGCAAGGGCTTGTAGTGACAGGACAAGGGACAATGGCTTTGAGCTGGAAGAGGAGAGATTGAGACTGGAGATGAGGAAGAAATTCTTTCCAGTGAGGGTGAGGAGAGACTGGCACAGGCTGCCCAGGGAGGTTGTGGATGTCCCTTCCCTGGAGGTGTTGAAGGCCAGGCTGGAGCAAGCTGGGCTGGGGGGAGGTGTCCCTGCCCATGGCAGGGGGCTGGAACTGGATGAGCTTTAAGGCAACCCAAACCATTCTGTGAATCTGTGATTCTCTTTGCAGCAATCTTTTAAAGAGGAAGGAGGAACTAAAAGAGCACCAGAACTCACCCTCTAGAATGATTTGGCAATGTCACATGTTTAGTTCTAGCCTGCAGCAGTCCCTCCTGGCTCCTCTGGTGCCAGGCCAAGCCAGGCCACTCACCTTGTTCATGATGTCCAGCTCGCAGCGCAGCCGCTGCACCGCGCTGCCGATCTTCAGCAGCTGGATGCGCAGGGCGTCGTCGATGGGCAGGCAGGCAGCCACCCTGTAGGAGAAATCTGGAGAGAGAAAGGCCTTTTACTAGTGCAGAGACAAAGCAAACCTGCTCTTCCTACCCACTGGCAGATCAGCTCCTGGAACTCAGCTTTGCAGTGCTTTGCGAGGCCGCCTCGGGTACATCCTGCCCTGAGGCTGCGTCGTGCGCATCGAGAACCTCTTCTAAGAGATTTGCCTGATCCACGCTTGGAGATCACCAGGGATGGAGCCTCAGGATGGGGGTAAGGGTCTAAGCCTCAATGCTGCAAGTAGAGCAGCCCCCTGGAGAATGCTGCCTGATGCAGGATTCCACTTCAGCAGGGAAGTACTGAGCTTTCCAGCTCAGGAAGAACGGCAAAGGGGAAAAGGACAAAAGGAGGGGGTGGGGGGAAAGGGGAAGAAAAAAGGAAGGGGTGGGGGAAGGGAAAGGGGAAAGGCAAAGGGAGGGGAAGAAAAAGGAAAAGGAAGAGGAAGGGGAAAAAAGGGAAATGGGAAGAGGGAGGGGAAGGGAGGGAAAAGGAAAAAAGTAAATTCTCAGAGAGCAAAATTCCATCAGACGTTGCAAGGCACAAGGAGAAGGAGCAGTGGGTTTTGCTGTGCTCCTTCTCTAATCCAGCTAACATTCCCCTTGGCCTGTCTCCAGGCACCCTCAGGAAAAGTCTCTCTGCAGCCTTCCAGTAGGATCCCTTCAGCTATTGGAAGGCAGCTCTAAGGTGCCCCTGGAGTCTTCTCTTCTCCAGGCTGAACACCCCCAGCTCCCTCAGCCTGTGCTCACAGCAGAGCTGCTCCAGCCCTTGGAGCATCTTTGTGGCCTCCTCTGGACTCACTCCAGCAGCTCTCTGTCCTTCTGCTGGGGACATTGGAACTGGAGGCAGGATTGGAGGTGAGGTCTCAGCAGAGCAGAGCCAAGGGGCAGAATCCTCTCTTGCCCTGCTGCCCACACTCCTCTGGCTGCAGCCCAGCACACAGCTGCCTGCTGGGCTGCATGAGGGCACTGCTGGCTCCTGGGGAGCTGCTCAGCAACCAACACCCCCAAGGCTCTTTCTTCAGAGCTAGAGTCAACCCACTCTGCACCCAGCCTGGATTTGTGCCTGGGGCTGGCCCAAATTTATTGGAACCTGGAAGTGAGGGCTGGGTTATCAATAACACTTTTTGCTTTCTTAAGAACTTAACCCCCCAGCCCCCAGCTCACAAGCTCAGCAGCACCATACCTATTGGGTTTGTTGGAAGAGATTCATCTTTAAGATTTTCATCCCATTCATGCAGCTGCCTCTTGACTCTTTCCATCAAGGTTTCCTTGTGTTAGAAGAAAAGCCTACTTTAAATACACAGGTATTGCTGGGGGGTTAGGAAAAAGAAACAAAAAGGAAGCAAAATGCAGAGTAAGCTCTTCTCCCTAAGTGGACATCAGCTGTTTAAGACTTGCAATTCCTTACAGACTCATTCTGTGTTGAGCTGTTTGAAACTGAGAGGAAAACAGAATGGGGAAGGAGCCAGAATGAACCATTGGCCCATGGTGCTTGGAGCTATCACTTGAGGTGACAACTGGACAAATGAGATGGGGGCTGGCCTTCTCCCTGCTTCTGTCTCTCTTACACCCCCTGGTTTATCTGCTGATAGACATATGTACCCAGCTACAGACAGAAACAGGGACTGTAGAGAGTTGGGGTTGGACTAGAGGACCTGTAAAGGTTCCTTCCAACCCAAAGCATTCTATGATTCTATGACAAACCACCTCTAACAGGAAAGACAGACCTAAGACTGCCCTGGACCACAGTGGTCAGGACACTCACTTGAAGCATGTGGGACAGAGGATGGAGTTTTAGCTCCAGGACAACACAGCAGGAACCTCAACCTCTGTCAACCACCCTAGATCACAGAATCCACAGAATGCCTCAGGTTGGAAGGGACCCTGGCAGGTCATCTTATCCAAACTCCCTGCAGGGAGCAGGGGTATCTCCAACTAGATCTGGGTGTTCAGAGTCCCATTAAGCCTGACCCTGACTGTTTCCAAGGGTGGGGCTTCCACCCCATCAGTGGGCAACCTGTTGCCAGTATTTCACCACCCTCATGCTAGAGGGAGTGATTATACCCTCCAGGTTATACAGAGGGGGAAGTGAGCATACAGAGGGAGAAGTGATCATACAGAGGGGGTAGTGCTCTTACAGAGGGGGTAGTGCTCTTACAGAGGGGGGTAGTGCTCTTACAGAGGGGGAAGCCCCTTCTGCTCTTCCCACACTTTTGAAATGTAACCCATGAGCCAACAAAATGAGAGCTTTCACATCATCAAATGCTTAGACATCAAAACACAACTAATTGTAGATCATTTGGTGTAGTTCACAGGGTGAACTTACAGCATCATACAAGGAGTAGAGCCAGGGAGGCCAAGAGGTCAAACTTGCACAGTGGAACTTCCTCTGAAACCAAAAGCACAAATATTTATTCTGGAAGAGCAGCAGACTGCTGGGTGCTGCACTCTGGCCACAGCAGCCCCAGGCAGTGCCTCAGGCTGAGGACAGAGTGGCTGAGAGCAGCCAGGCAGAGAGGGACCTGGGGGTAGTGGTTGATAGTAGGCTGAGCATGAGCCTACAGTGTGCCCAGGTGGCCAAGAAGGCCAATGGCATCCTAGCCTGCATCAGGAAGAGTGTGGCCAGCAGGAGCAGGGAAGACATTGTGCCCTGTGCTCAGCACTGGTTAGGCCACACCTTGAGTCCTGTGTCCAGTTCTGGGCCCCTCAGTTTAAGAAGGACATTGAGACACTTGAAGGTGTCCAGAGAAGGGCAATGAGGCTGGGGAGGGGTCTGGAGCACAGCCCTGTGAGGAGAGGCTGAGGGAGCTGGGGTTGCTTAGCCTGCAGAAGAGGAGGCTCAGAGGAGACCTTGTTGCCATTTACAACTCCCTGAAAGGAGGTTGTAGCCAGGTGGGGGTTGGTCTCTTCTCCCAGGCAAGCAGCACCAGAACAAGAGGACACAGTCTCAAGCTGTGCCAGGGGAGGTTTGGGCTGGAGGTGAGGAGAAAGTTCTTCACAGAGAGAGTAATTGGCCATTGGGATGTGCTGCCCAGGGAGGTGGTGGAGTCCCCATCCCTGGAGGTGTTCAACAAAGGCTTGGATGTGGCACTTGGAGCCATGGTTTAGTTGATGAGATGGTGTTGGGTAATAGGTTGGACTTGATGATCTCTGAGGTCTTTCCAACCTTATTGATTCCATGATTCTATGACAGCTCTTGTTCAGGCCAGCAAGAGGAGGGACACCTGAGTCTTGCCAGACACAACTAATTGTCACCATCAGGACCAGCACTTGAGTGTGAAGCTTGCCAAGCACTTCTCCAACACACTGGGAGCTAAGGCTTCTGTACCAGCCATGGGCATCTCTCACACAACCTGGCTCAGCATTCAAAGTATTGCTGCTATTTAGTAATAAGACAGAATCAAGCCTGGAAAGGGATTTGCAATCCCCTGCACTCCCCCAAGCACTGTCTCTGGGCTTGTTAACACATCAATGAAGATGTTGAAGGACTATGAGAATCAATAGCACTTTGTTATTAATGTCTGGGACTTTGGGATGGTTGGTGGTTGGGTTTATTTTGGTTTTGGTGCAGAGTTCAAAATCATTGAAGGAAAAAAAGCCACATCAAAACCTTAACTGCATCTGACAATGAGGAGAGCTACTAGCACTCTGTAGCAACTCCCAGAGGTACTTCCAGAGATCTGTGCTCAGCTTAGAGCCCCTCACTGCAAGAAGGACATTGGGGTGCTGGAGTGGGTCCAGAGAAGGGCAATGAAGCCCTGGTGAAGAGTCTGGAGAACAGGTCTGGTGAGGAGCAGCTGAGGGAACTGGGGTTGTTTAGTCTGGAGAAGAGGAGGCTGAGGAAGACCACCTGGCTCTCTGCAACCCTCTGAGAGGAAGCTGAAGAGAGGTGGGGGTTGAAGTCTTCTCCCAGCTAAGAAGTGGTAGGGCAAGAGGAAATGGCCTCAAGCTGCACCAGGAGAGGCTTAGGTGGCCATCAGGGAAAATGGCTTCCCTGAAAGAAAGGTTCCCTCTCAGGTTGCCCTGAGAGGTGGAAGATGTCCCATCCCTGGAACCCTTCCAGTTCAGGTTGTTTTGGGCTCTGAGCAGCCTGCTCTGGCTGCAGATGTTCCTGCTGACTGCAGGGGGGGCTGGACTGGATGAGCTTGAAAGGTCCCTTCCAAGCTGAAGCATTCTGTTATTCTATCATTCAGTGCTTCCTTGATCTGCCTCCAAATGAAACCCTAGAAACTTGACCTCTTTTTTCCACCAACACTTCATCACCTACCAGCTTTAGCAACCAGCATCTGAGGTGTTTCATCATGCAAAACAATTATAACTGGAGTATTGCTTGAAATATTCTGTAATCAACACCTAATACCACTGTAACTAAACCCAAAGGGAACTCATAACACAGGACAAATGTTTCCCCACTGCTGATGGGGATGACACAACAGGTGTCAAAAGCAGGAGTGTGGCATTTCATATGCAGAACACAGAATCAACCAGGCTGGAAAAGACCTCAGAGATCATGGAGTCCAACCTATCACCCAGCACCATCTAACCAACTAAACCATGGCACTGAGTGCCTCATCCAGGCTCTCCCTAAACACCCTGGGCAGCACATTCCAAGGGCCAATCTCTCTGTCCTGTAGCACAGAAGAGGAACAGTTGGAATTTTCTGCTGATTCTCAAAATATCACCAGAAATGAATAGAAAAGAAAAAAAACCAACCAACAAGCCACAAACCAACACACATCCAGCTCCTAACCTTTTGGTATTTCTGCCACCACTGGTGTATGGCTTGGTCCTGCCAGGATGTAGGTCTGGAGGAAGGGACAAGGTGGCACCGGCTGAGGGACTGCAGCTGCACCGCTGACATGGTCGACGGCAGCACTCGCTCAGGAAGGATCTGGACTTTGGCCTGCTGGATGCTGAGGACAGGAAGAGAAGAGATGAGAGAGACAGCCACACAAAGCCTAAACAAATGGCTTTCTCTGCTTACAGAATGACAGGCTGCTGTGCCAGTGAGTCACTGCACAGCAGTACAGAACGGAAGCAGCAATCCATTTCTTCAGCTGGTTCAAGGTGTGCTCCTGGGACTCAAACCACCTGAGGGAACGCAGCACGTCTGCAGCAAACCAGCAACAGATCTTCCCATGCCCTTGGCTACATTACTGAAGCCACTGTGCTGCCTGGTCCTTGGTCTACCTGAACTGAAGACATAAGCAATCTCTGCTGTTGCACAGAACTGCTGAGGTTGGAAGAGACCTCTCAGATCATCGAGCCCAAGCGCCCACCCAGAGCTCACCATCCCACCACTACTGCTAGGCTACTGCCACTAGACCACAGCCCTCAGCACCACATCCACGCAGCTTCTAAACACCTCCAGGGATGGTGACCTCCCTGGGCAGCCTGTTCCAGTGCCTGAGAACCTTTTCTGGGAAGAAATTGTTCCTAATATCCAACCTGGACCTCCCCTGGCACAACTTGAGGCCATGTCCTCTTGTCCTGCCCCTTGCTGCATGTGAGGAGAGACCCTTTCCTTTAAACTGCAGAATCAGCTTTTTCCCAAGCCTGCCATACAGAACTCTAAAGACCACTGCTCTAAGTTTTTCAGCAGAGTTCTGTTGCTGGATTTCCCCCCCCCTCACCTTTTCCACGGGATACAACAGGCTGTCATTGTGGCTCAGAGCATGAGCTGAATGCTGGGATTGTGCTGGTCAGAATTAAAGACAGCTTGGCAGTGGTAACACAGCAGAATATTTCACCCTCTCAGCATTGTATTTTTAGGTTTTTCTCTCCTCAGATTACTTTTTCTATGAGCTAACAGCCAGCTACTACCCATCAAGAAAGGCAGCAGTGCTGAAATGCAGTTGGCTATCTTCAAACCACAAAAGCTGATGTGTTCAGAGTCCAAACTCAGCAGAAACAGGATACAGACTCTAATCAGCTTTGCATATCCCAGTGCCAACAAGGTAACCTATCCACAGAGAGGCTGCTTGGGACAGCAATGTGCCCTTGTGGCCAAGAAGGCCAAGGCCATCCAGGGGTGCATCAAGGAAAGTGTCTCCAGCAGGTCTAGGGAGGTTCTCTTCCCCCACTACTCCAAGGTCTCCCTGGGGTCTTCTCCAGGCTGAACAACCCCAACTCTCTCAGCCTATCCTCACAGCAGAGGGCCTCCAGCTCTCAGATGATTTTTGTGGCCTCTTCTGGACCCACCCCAACAGTTTGATGTCCTTCTGTTAGGGGGTCCAGAGCTGGATGCGGTATCCAGGTGAGGTCTCAGCAAAGCAGAGAGGAAGCATCACCTCCCTCCCCCTGCTGCCCACGCTGCTGGGCATACACAGGCTCATCTGCAAAGTGAACTGGCAATGTACCAGCAGGTTCAAGCTCACTACTCACTCCCCAAACCCACAAAAGGTGCAGCATTCAAAAGAAGAGCAACTCTATACAGCTGAAGTCATCCCAAGTACTCCAGAGCTTGCCATGGTGACAAACCCCACTGACCTCCTTTGTTTCACAGGTGTAAAAACTCACATTCACAAACGAAGGCTATGAATGGGCTGGGTAAAAACGAGCTCTGCTAGTCAGAAGAGATAAAATCATCCTAAAATGATCTGACAGCACAACAAAATCACTGCACAATGCTAACTGCTTGTGGACACTGAATTCTCAGTGGCAAGGCTGCTGTTACCAAGGCGTCCAGGTAGTGCCACCTTGTGTCCAAGCTGGTTTCTCTAAGCTCTACAAACAGTCTTAGAACAGGAAATGTTTGAAGTCCTTGATAACCAGAGAAGCCACTGACTAAGCCAGAACAACTCTCACTACCAATACAGACTGGGGAATGAGGTGACAGAAAGCAGCCCTGTGGAGAAGGACTTGGGGATGCTGATGGATGAGAAGCTGGACAGGAGCAGGCAGTGTGAGCTTGCAGCACAGAAGGCCAATGGCAGCCTGGGCTGCATCCAAAGCAGCATGGCCAGAGATGGAGAGAGGGGATCCTGCCCTGAAAATGATCAGGGCTTTGGAGCAGCTCTGCTGCAAGGACAGGCTGAGGAAGCTTGGGGTGTTCAGCCTGGAGAAGAGAAGGCTCCAGGGAGGCCTAAAAGGCCCTGTACCTGAAAGGGGCCTACAAGAAGGCTGCAGAGGGACTGTTTGCAAAGGCCTGCAGGGACAGGACCAGGGGCAATGGCTTCAAACTGGAGCAGAGCAGATTGAGATTGGATGTTAGGAACAAGTTCTGCACCATGAGGATAGTGGAACACTGGAACAGGCTGCCCAGGGAGGTGGTTGGGGACCCACCCTGGAGATATTCGAGGTGAAGCTGGACAGGGCTCTGGGCAATCTGATCTGGTCGAGGATGTCCCTGCTGATTGCAGGGGGAGTGGACTGGTGACTTTCAGAGGTCCTTTTCAACCCAGCCCATTCTGTGAAGCATTCGGTTACTACCCAGAGCAAACACTCAGCTGTGTGGCTGGAGAGAGAGATGCAACACCAATGTCTTGATGAAACCAGACATGTGACACCCAGGACCAAACACACACATCATTTCCTTACCCATCTGACTGGGTTCTTATTTCCAGAACTTTGAACCTCTGTCTTCCTATTGCTTTCACTTTGACTGTTTCAATGCCATATTCCTGCTCTTCTCTGTAGGCATAGATCTCTGCTGTCGTTCCAAAATGTGCTTCCCTCTCACGTGCGTTGCTGAAAGGAACAGAAGTGAGAAGGTTACCTCCCCTCCACCTGCTCACTCGGCTCCCACCTGCCCACACTGACTGGACTTGATTAGTCTGAGCCCAAAATAGATTTGGTAAAACACTTTCAGCTAACCACAATCATTGATTTTCCATCTTAAAGGCAACTTCTAAAGGTTGGGTTTGGGGGGGGGGGGGTGTGAGTCGGCTTGGTTTGATTTTAGGGCCTAGAAGTGAAATCCTTGAACGCAGGAGTCACCAATTTAGCTGAGTTTGAGAGGGTTTAAGAGAAAGAAGGTTGAGTGTTTGAGGGCCTGAAAATGAAGGGCTGCTTGGAATCAAGAATTTCATGTCATATTCAAGCCTTTCTCCCCAGCTCTCAGAGTGCTTTTTCTGCAGTTGAAATGCAGACACTCAGAAGCACCAAAAGTTCTGTAGACAGCCTCTACAGAAATGACTCTTCCCACCTCCCACATGGTCAAACCATACTAAAACAGGGGGGAGGAGAGGGAGGAACACTGAGCTGCTTCTGGCACAGACCAGCTTTTACCTTTTCCACTCTTCTATCACCCCCTGTCTCTCAACTCAGTTTGTCTGTGCTTGGTTTACACACACAGCAAGCAACCACACCTTTACCACAAGACACTTCTCAAACCCACAGTCTGCATTTTTACATTTCAGGCTGAATCCTTTCAGCAAGAGGCTGAGTAGTGCATTCAGACACCTGAAACCAAGAGGCTGCTCAAAGATAGAGATCAGCACTGACTCTCTGCACAAACAGTGCCAGGCTGGGCAGATGGGCAGAGTCCAAGGGCATGAGACTGAACACATCCAAGTGCCAGGTTCTACACATTGGCCACAACAACCCCAGGCAGTGCTACAGGCTGGGACAGAGTGGTTGGAGAGCAGCCAGGCAGAAAGGGACCTGGGGGTAGTGGTTAACAGCAGCGGAACATGAGGCAGCAGTGTGCCCAGGGGGCCAAGAAGGCCAATGGCATCCTGGCCTGCATCAGGAAGAGTGTGGCCAGCAGGAGCAGGGAAGTCCTTCTGCCCTGTGCTCAGCACTGGTTAGGCCACACCTTGAGTCCTGTGTCCAGTTCTGGGCCCCTCAGTGTAAAAAGGACATTGAGAGACTTGAAGGTGTCCAGAGAAGGACAACAAGGCTGGGGAGGAGTCTGGAGCACAGCCCTGGGAGGAGAGGCTGAGGCAGCTGGGGTTGCTTAGCCTGCAGAAGAGGAGGCTCAGGGGAGACCTTCTTGCTCTCTCCAACTCCCTGAAGGGAGGTTGTAGCCAGGTGGGGCTTGGTCTCTTCTCCCAGGCAAGCAGCACCAGAACAAGAGGACACAGTCTCAAGCTGTGCCAGGGAAGCTTCGATGTTAGGAGAAGTTCTTCCCAGCAAGAGAGATTGGCCATTGGAATGTGCTGCCCAGGGAGGTGGAGTCACCATCACTGGAGGTGTTTAGGAAGAGCCTGGATGAGGCACTTGGAGCCATGGTTTAGTTGATGAGATGGTGTTGGGTGAGAGGTTGGACTTGATGATCTCAAAGGTCCTTTCCAACCTAGTCTGGTCTATTCTATTCTATTCTATTCTATTCTATTCTATTCTATTCTATTCTATTCTATTCTATTCACCTGATGCTGCCAAGCAGCCACCCAGCCAAACACCAAATCCTTGGCCAGTTTCTGTCTGTTTCAAACCACAAAACTCATCTTTTCCACCACAGAACTGGTGCAGGCAGCTGCTGTTGATCTAGCAGCCAAAGAAACTGTGCTAAAAAAAGAATACAGGACATGCTGCATACCACCAGCACAGCCACTTGTGTAGTTTACCTGTATGCAAGAACAGCAAAGGTTCTGTCTTTCTGAATTAAATTCCGCACCATGCTAACCTCTTGAGGCCGAAAAAGCTGCAGAGGTAAGGTCTGGCCAGGAATCAACATCACCATCACGTGGGGCAACACTGGGATCACCTGGCAGCTGTCATCATCATGCACTGTTCTGCCATGAAACTCTTCCATATCAGAGCCTAAATACTGAAAAGGAGGAAGACAGGAAGAGGGTTTGGTGATTTGTAAGCCTAAAAAGAGAGGGTTTGGTGATTGTGAGGCTTAAAGGAGAGGGTTTGGTGACTTACAAGGGTAAAAAGAAAGGGTTTGGTGATTTACAAGGATAACAGGAGGGGGTTTGGTCATTTACAAGGATAAGAGGAGGGGGTTTGGTCATTTACAAGGATAAGAGGAGGGGGTTTGGTGATTTACAAGGATAACAGGAGAGGGTTTGGTGATTTACAAGGATAACAGGAGGGGTTTGGTGATTTACAAGGATAAGAGGAGGGGGTTTGGTCATTTACAAAGATAAGAGGAGAGGGTTTGGTCATTTACAAGGATAACAGGAGAGGGTTTGGTGATTTACAAGGACAAGAGGAGGGGGTTTGGTGATTTACAAGGATAAAACTTGCACTTAAGTATATTATAACAAAATGACACAAAAAGAATCAAAACCTCTTCTAGACCAGGTTGGATGGAGCCTTGAGCAACTTGGTCTAAGAGGAGCTGTCCCTGGTCATGGCAGGGAGGCTGGAACCAGTTATCTTTGAGGTCCCTTCCAACCCAAACCATTCTGTGCTTCTAAGGAGGTGCATGCAAAGGATGATCTGTAAGGCCCATACCATATGTGATGTTGGCAAGCTGGTATCAAAGTTGATGATGTTTGGCTTCTCAGCTTCTCTGCTGTCCTGATCTTCAACTTCCATTTCGTTGTCATCCTCTTCCTCATTCTCTGCTACTGAGCACACACAGAACATCAGTCAGTAAAGGCTAAGACAATGAACCACAGGAATTCACCCAACCTTCCCAGGCTGCAGCCTTTTGGTTTGGAAACTTGAACAATAACTTCCTTGCTGATCTGCCAAGTCACCATTCTCTAGGAAGGGTCACAAGCTGGCTCTTTGCTTTTGAAAGGCTAATGAGCAATTTATCTGGTTTTTTCCCTCAAAAGAAAACAGTAAACCAAGCCTGTCAGTCCAGATGTTCACTACAGAAGTACCTCCTTAACTCAGCTCCAAACAGCTTCTGTCTGTCCACCAGGGTGCCAGATAATTCAGTTTCTTGTGGGCTGCTGAACCCTGGGAGAAGCACAAACCTGAACACTCTACCTGGAAACAGTTAAAAGCAGTCTGAAGCTCTGTATTTATTGCTGGTAATTTAGACAAGTCACTGCTGCCAGCCTCTCCTGTACACCAGCAGAACCCAGCACATGCACGAGCCCAGCAAAGGCAGCTGCTAAGGAGGCAAATAATAACCTCTGCAAAGGACTTCAGCTACCAAAACCCCCCCAGTATTTAAACATTATTTTTCCTTCCCAATTCTCAGTACCAAGAGTAGATGCTAACATTAATTTCAGGCAACTGCACAGTTAAATTATCTTATTTCAATTTGGAAATGTAAATGGTGAGGCCACAGCTGGAGTGCTGGGTCCAGGTCTGGGCTCCACAGTTCAAGAGAGACAGGGAACTGCTGGACAGAGCCCAGGGAGGCTACAAAGCTGCTGAGGGGCCTGGAGCAGCTCTGCAAGGAGTGAAGGCTGAGAGCCCTGGGGCTGAGAGCCTGGAGAGGAGCAGCCCCAGAGGGCAGCTGAGCAATGCTCAGCAAGAGCTAAAGGAGCTGTGGGGGGCAAGAGGCTGGGGCCAGGCTCTGCTCAGTGGTGCCCAGGGACAGGACAAGGAGCAATGAGCAGAGACTGGAACCCAGGAGGTTCCACCTGAACAGGAGGAAAACTTGTTTGTTGTGAGGGTGCTGGAGGCCTGGAGCAGGCTGCCCAGAGAGGTTGTGGAGCCTCCTTGTGTGGAGAGCTTCAACCCCAGCTGGCCATTGCGATCCTGGGCAAGCTGCTGTGGGTGGCAGAACTTAAAACAGCGAGCCATCACCTTCTGAATTCCTGTCAAAGATCTTCCATGTCTCTGTGACATTTCTCTTCCATTTCAGTCAGTCAGGATCCCCAAACATAAATGACAGCGAAATGTTTAAGATAACAACTAAACTGCCAGCATTTTGCTGAGCTTGATGGAGAGAAACAGAAGGAAGCTTCTACTTGTTTTCTGTGCAGGGTGTGGGCAGCTGCCTCCCCCAAAATCCATATTCTGCTTTGCACCCACTCTCATCGAGCTGCACACCCCACTGGCAGCTCTCACAGCCTTTGAGAGAGAGAGGCTGTTTCACTGGCTGTTTGGTTTGGTTTTTTTTCTCTGAGCACAAAAGGAATTGCCAGCAGTTGGGTAGGAAAAGAACTGTGCCCTGCAAACTTTTGCTGCTTCTTGCCAGAAGAAGGCACAGTAGCTGCTGTGTGGTGGCAGAGGGGAGCGATGACTCATTCCACTGCAGCAGCACCCTGCCAACGGCGCAGGAACAGCCTCCACCCTCCTCACTCTCCTCCTCAGCCCCACCACAGGGCCAGCAGATGGAAGGCAAAAGAAAATGCACTGTCTGCACCCTCCACTGTATGTGCTTTCTGATTTGTGTTTTCAGTGTCAAGGTTAGTGAGACCTGCAGCACGCAGAGAGAAAGGGAGAGGCGAGTGCTGAAGGCACCTTGCATGACAGTGCTCCCATTTCCTTCAGGGCAGGTTGGATGTTCCCAGGTGTTCATGCTGGTCCACTGACACTACCAAGCCTACACCTCAGGGCAGACATAAGGAAATATTAAACTCATTAAACAGGATCAAGGGTGGAAATATTAAGGCTACAAAGCCTTGTAGTCATAGCCTGAGAGGGAATGGATTGAAGCTTGAGGAGGGGAGATTTAGACTGAAGATTAGGAGGAAATTCTTGATAGTGAGACACTGGAACAGGTTGCCCAGGGAGGCTGTGGCTGCCTCCTCCCTGGAGGTGCTCAAGGCCAGGCTGTGTGGGACCCTGAGCAACCTGGTCTGGTGGGAGGTGTCCCTGCCTATGGCAGGGGGGTTGGAACTGGATAAGCTTTAAGGTCCCTTCCAACCCAAACCATTCTATGAATGTATAAATCTGTGCTTCCTAAAATACTCAGTGAATATTTCTATACTCTTTTAACTACACAGGCACAAAATGCTCATAGAACTTCCAGCTACAGGAAACTCAATTACTGGCAGGACTTACTCCTGCATTCCCCTCCGAGTGCTTATAGACTCATTAAGGTTGGAAAAGACACAAGCAGGCTATTATGCAATAGGTATCCACAGGAGGAATATCACTGGGCTTCGGGGGCAGGCAAACCAGGCTGATCCACAAACTCCGGCAGGAATACTGCAGGAGTCTGGGCAGCATGTGGAGCCCAACGCTGCCCTCAAGTCCTCAGCACTGCACCTCCTGCTTCCCTGCTCGTTAGGGAGCACTGAAACGGAGACTTTTTAACCACAGACGTTTTCCTTAGACTATTTGCTTTTCCAGAGACCCAGATTCACAGGGAGGAGCGCCCGCGTTTGTCCTCCTTGGTGGAAGGTTCGCAGCACGTTCCGGCCAGCGCCTGAACGCCCTCTGACTGAGCATCTCCTCTTCCTCGGTCCGTCAGGGCTGCAGCAACCAACGTGCCAAACACCGTGGGAAGGCAGCGGCTCCGGAGCCAGCGCTGGCTCCGCACCACCTCCCACCCAGCGCCGCCCGGGCTCGCCGCACGCTCCTGCCCGGCCCCGTTCCGCCTTCCCTCACGCTGCGCCCGGGCCCGCGGGACAGCCCCCGCTCCCCACCCCGCCCCCTGCACCGTGCCCCGGCCCGAGCAACCCCCCCGGCACACAGCCCCGCAGCCATCCCCGCCGCCCCGAGCCCCCGAGCCCGCCCACCCACGCCGGGGTCCGGCCTCCTCCCCGCCCGCCGAGCCCCGGCCCGGCGCCTGACTCCCAGACCGCTCTGCTCCCCGGCTCGGCCGGGCTGGGCCGGGCTGGGCTCGGCCCGGAGCCACGCCGGCGCCCCCCGCGCCCTCAGCCGGCCGCGGCCATTACCGGGCACCAGCTGGAGGTGGTTCCCCATGTTGTTATGGGGCTCTCCGCCTCCCTCCTCGGCGGCCATCGCTGTTTACCCGGAGAGGAGCCTGGGAAGCCGCCGGGGCGGAGGGAGGAGGAGGAGGAGGAGGAGCTGGCGCCGGAGCGAGCCCGGCAGCCGCGGCCCGGCGGCCTCTAGCGGCGCCAGCCGGGGAGCCTGCGGGCTGCTGGCGGGTCAGGACCTATCCGCCGGCTCGGAGGGCTCGGTGCCAGCCCTCCCCGCGCTCACGTTATACCCAGGGCGATGGAAAAGGCTTCGCGGAGCGCCGGCGGCAGGGAGGGAGGGACGGGCACCGGCAGCGTGGCCCCAGGGAGGGACAGAGAGCTCTCCGGGGTTCGTGGAAGGGGACAGCGGTGACAAGGTCACGCCTGTCCCTCGCGTCCCCGAAGTACCACCAGGCCATGCCAGAGCCTCCCAGAGTGGTTCTAGAGCCCGTGATGCCTGAACCCTGTCCTTGAGTTGTGGGAGAGAGGAGGGATGTGAACAAAACCCAGGGCGGATCACTTCGTGGCTACAACAGCTCGAAGCAGATCCTGTAAACACAACGCTTAGTTATGTGCAGCCCCAGCAGAGATGCCCGAGGGAGAGCAGATCTCGCTGATGTGGAAATGGGAGCTGGAGAGCAGCCAGGGGAGCTGTGCTGGGCACAGGGGGAATGCATCTGAGCAACCTCATCTGGAGGTGTCCCTGCTGACTGCAGGGGGATTGGACTAGAAAGCCTTTAAAGGTCCTTTCCAAGCCAGACCAGTCTCTGATTCTATGAATGACCTCTGTTGTTAGTGGAACAAACCTCAGGGAGGTTGAAATGACCTTCATTATTCCTGGGGCAGACCTCGGAACCCGTGCACAATGACACTGCTCAACCTCCCTCATCTGCTTCCTGCATCTGATGACCCAACCTGTCCCACCAGCTCCCCACAGCTGTCTAACCAGAGCTCCACTCCTCTGGCATGCTGCTGTGTGAGCACAGCACAGGCCTGAAACAAAACCTGCCCCAAAGCAGCACTAATAACCACACCTGGGTGTCTGGCAGAGTGTTTGAGAGGCCACCGTGGCTCAACGTAGAGCCAAACCTCAGGTGTGCCATGCATGGTACTTACTGTGCCTTGCTGCTGCACAAATCATGGTTTCTTCTCTTTGAGGACTGAGGTCTTGGCAATTGTTGTTATTTTTCTTTAATCACTAAAAAAGAATAAAAATTAAGACTGTGTTTTGTAGTGCTGCTGGAAGAAAATGGTTGAGATTTGTCAGCTAAAATGGTAAAGTGTGGACCTGGCATGAGGCTGGTGTGGTAGCCAGAAAGGGTTCAGGGGATGTTCTGGTTTCTGGTGGGTAGAAACCCAGCTAATTACACCCCCACCCCCCAAAAAAAATCAGTTGGGTGGGGTTGCCTCTGCACTGCCCAACCCCTACACCAATGCTCTGTCTCATCATTTATTATCATTTCCTTCCCCCTTGGAAGAAAAGTCCCCACATGGACAAAAGTGCCCTGTCATGGCTCTGGGGTTTCTCACTTCCCAGCAAAAGGCTTCCCTGTCCCTGCTGCTGGCATTCTCTGCAGACTGCTACAGGTCACTACATCCCATACGGTGCTCCCAAGCATTTCATGGTTCACCAGTGCCTCAGCCCTGGTTGGTTTTCTCTCAGGTAAGGCCTTTTAACCTTTCTGCTGGTCTGTTTTGTATGTCCAGTTTCACAGACTCACAGAATGCCAGTGGATCAGGGGCACTGGAAGGGACCTCTGGAGAGCATCCAGCCCAACCCCCCTGCTAAAGCAGCTTGTCCAGGAGCACAATGCTCAGCTGGGCTTGGAAGCTCTCCACACAAGGAGACTCCACCACCTCTCTGTGCAGCCTGCTCCAGGCCTCCAGCACCCTCACACCTCCTCAACATCAGATGGAACCTCCTGGGTTCCAGTTTGTGCCCATTACCCCTTGTCCTGTCCCTGGGCACCACTCGGAAGAACCTGGCCTCATTCTCTTGCCCCCTACCCTTTAGCTCTTGCTGAGCATCGCTCAGATCCCCTCTGGGGCTGCTCTTCTCCAGGCTCTCAGCCTGCCCTCCCCCAGGCCCCCTCAGCATCCTTGTAGCTTCTGCTGGACTCTCTCCAGCAGTTCCCTGTTCATTCTGAATGTCTGTTCAGCAACAATATTCTCCCTGGACCAGTGACAGAGTAAACCAATGATTAGCCAGCAAGCAAAATACTAATTCTGTTCTGTTTTCTTTTGTTTTCAGAATTAAAATGGTTTAGAGAAAGACATTTCAAAGACAAATAGCAGTCTGATTTCCTTACCATCACAAGAGGGAAATTCACAGCACTACTGATACTGAACCAAACATGTCACAGAGTCATGGAGTGGCTTAGGTTGGAAGGGACCTCAGAGGTCACCTACTCCAACTTCCCTGCCACGGGCAGGGACACCTCTCAGCTAGACTCAGCTGCTCAAAATATGCATGAGCCACTTCTCTCAACCCTGGGGTTTCATTGTGCCCAGTTTTGGGTCCCTCAGTTCAAGAAGGACCTCAGGGAATTGCATGAAAGTGTCCAGCACAGAGCCACAAAGCCGCTGAATGGAGTGGAACATCTCCCTGTGAGGGCAGGCTGAGGGAGCTGGGCTCTTGAACTTGGAGCAGAGGAGCCTGAGGGGTGCCCTCACTGCTGCTGATACAGATGTGCAGGGCAGTGTTGGGAGCATGGAGCCTGGCTCTGCTCAGGGATGTCCAATGACAGGACAGGGGGCACCGGGGGCAAGCTGGAGCAGAGGGGGTGCCCCAGGAACAGAAGGGAAAACTTTTTCACTGTGAGGGTGACAGAACCCTGGCGCAGGCTGCACAGAGAGGTTGTGGAGTCTCCAGCTCAGGAGACTTTCAAAATCCTCCTGGGTGCATTCCTGTGTGCCCTGCCCTGGGTGATCCTGCTCTGGCAGGGGGCTTGGACTGGATGGTCTTTCAAGGTCCCTTCCAACCCCTTGACATTCTGTGATTCTGTGACATCTTCAACTAGATCAGGTTGCCCAGGGCCCCACCCCCCTTGCCTTAATAATTAACACAAATATTTCTATTTATTAGCACAGAAGGCAGCCTTTGGCTTGAAGAGTGTGAGAGCCATTAATCTCACACTGTAATCCACCCCTACATGTGGCCTGTTCCCAAGCTCAGACTGGAATGGCTGGGAAAGCCTTTTGCTACTCATAGGATAGGATAGGATAGGATAGGATAGGATAGGATAGGATAGGATAGGATAGGATAGGATAGGATAGAATTAACCAGGTTGGAAAAGACCTTTGAGATCATCAAGTCCAACCTCTCACCCAACACCATCTGATCAACTAAACCATGGCACCAAGTGCCTCATCCAGGCTCTTCCTAAACACCTCCAGGGATGGGGACTCCACCACCTCCCTGGGCAGCACATTCCAAAGGCCAATCTCTCTTAATGGGAAGAACTTCTTCCTAACCTCCAGCCTAAACCTCCCCTGGCACAGCTTGAGACTGTGTCCTCTTGTTCTGGTGCTGCTTGCCTGGGAGAAGAGACCAAGCCCCACCTGGCTACAACCTCCCTTCAGGTAGAGCAAGAAAGTCTCCCCTGAGCCTCCTCTTCTCCAGGCTAAGCAACCCCAGCTCCCTCAGCCTCTCCTCACAGGGCTGTGCTCCAAACCCCTCCCCAACTTTGTTGCCCTTCTCTGGACACCTTCCAGCAACTCAACATCTTTCTCTTCCAGCAGTGTTAACCCTGGGTCAGGTTAACAACAGAAAGCAGCAGTTTGGAGCTTGAAGAGCAACTGGGTGAGGGCAAGTGTATGTAACATCCCCTAATACATCAGTTAATCTGGTCAGGGCTAATTTGTCTGTGAGCAGCCCAAATGACTGTGATTTAGATGAAGTTGGAGCACTTCAGGAGCATGAAGGGCTTCTTTCCTTTCAGCAGCTGTCTATCCAAGATCCCCACAGCCAGCTGTGATGCACTTCCATTTTATTTCAGGAAGAAATACTTGATCAAGAATGTTGATTTAGAAACAAAATCTAAATGCCAGGCCAGCAGACCCTGGGGGGGTTGGGGGGAGGGCCTTTAATGCCCAAATTCACATTGCCTTGCCATATGAATTTGTCTTGCAATTGCTGCTTGGGAACAGTGGCTAATTGCAAAGGTGCTCTTAGGAGTCAGAGGATGTTAACACCTTTCCAGAAGAAAGAAAAACCCAAGCCATAGAAAAGAACAGCAATGGAAAGGATATAAAGGGTGGTGAAACACTAAACCAGGTTGCCCAGAGAGGTGGGAGATGCCCCATCCTTGGAGATATTCAAGGTGAAGTTGGGCAGGACTCTGAGCAACCTGCCCACTGTGGGGGGATTGAACTAGGTGAGCTTTAAAGATCCCTTCCAACCTAAACCTGTCACTCTATATTAAAACATAGCAATAGCTAGAATGTCATTTAGTGTGGCTGAGGGTCAACCTCAGAGGGTAGATTTAGATTAGAGCAGGGTAGATTTAGGTTAGACATAAGGAGGAAGTTCTTCACAATGAGTGGTGAAAAACTGGAACAGCTTACCCAGGGCTGTGGTTGAGGCTCCATCCCTGCAGACATTCAAGGTCAAGCTTGATGTGGCCCTCAAATTCTTTACACTGATGGTGATGAGAGCCTGGCCCAGCCTGCCCAGAGAGGTGATAGATGCTCCATGTCTGGAACCATGGCAGGACAGGTTGTATGGGCCTCTGAGCAACCTGCTCTAGTTGGGGATGTCCCTGCTGACTGCAAGGAGGTTGGACAAGATGACCTGCAAGGGTCCCTCCCAACCCAAACCAGCCTGGGAGTGTCTGATATTAAAACATAGCAACAGTTAGAATGTCCTCAGGAGGAGGAAAGCAAAGGCTTGGGTGCTGCTTACCTGAGACGAGTAGAGAGTCATGGAATGGTAGGGGTTGGAAGGGGTCTCTGGAGATCATCCAGTCCGACCTCCCTGCCAGAGCAGGATCACCTAGGGCAGGCCACACAGAAACACATTCAGGCAGGTTTTGAAAGTCCCTAGAGAAGAAGACTCCAGAACCTCTCTGGGCAGTCCCTTCATTGTGGGTGCAGTTCCCAACAACAGATGTTTGCAAATGGAACACCAAACCTCCCTCTTTACCAACAATACCTCTCTGCCTCTCTCCTCAAAACACCCCACTGGATCAATCTGCTGTTTCACCACAGTACTTTTCCTCCCATTTTCCCTGCATCTCCACTTCCCTACTATCCTCAGGAGGAGAAAAGACAAAAGGTGTGACTGGCAAGAGGATAAAAGAAGAGGAATTAGCAGCAGCTCTGCCGACATCATCTTCACCGTGTAAAACACCAAAGCTCATGTACATCCCTTCTGTCCCAGGCACCAGCTGAGAGAAAAGAAGTTGTCAGGATGCATAAGCAGCCAGTGCACTCCCTCCTTCCCCACCTACACCTCTGAATTAAGCGGAACATGGCACTAACGCCCTGCGTTTCTGGGGCAAGAGGCACTAGATGGTGCTGCGAGCTGAGCCTGTGCAGCGCTGGGGCTCTGCCAGCCCGAGCCCGGCAGCTGCGCCGCACTTTCAGCTCGGGGATTTCTGTGTGTAGGGGATTCACAGCAAACAATGGCAAAGTTTGCTCTCTGACCTTAATCCCTTTAAATTAGGCTTTTGTGTGCTTCTGCAACATGCTGTTTTGACTGCTTCTGTTTCTCAAGTGGTCTGTATAGTCTAATTAAACTGGGGGGGGGGGAGTAAGCCTGTGTATGCCATTGATTTCTGCTCTGCCAATAAATTGCCTTGTTGTACAGCCACAGCCACTAATTTGAGGCAGAGCAAAGCAATATGCCTAAGTATTCCCAAACAAACAGTGTCTCCCAACCTTTAGCCAGTTTATTAAATGCTGACAGGATGTAGGATTCACAGCACTAAAAGAAAAATCTATACTTCAGAGATAAATAAACCCCAAAAGATTACTCCAAAGAGCATCACAGATTCACAGAATGCTTTGGGTTGCCTTAAAGCTCAGCCAGCTCCAACCCCCTGCCATGGCAGGGACACCTCCCCCCAGCCCAGCTTGCTCAAGGCCTCATCCAGCCTGGCCTTGAGCACCTCCAGGGAGGGGACAGCCACAGCCTCCCTGGGCAGCCTGTGCCAGGGTCTCCCCACCCTCCAGCAGATCTGGACAGAGTCTTAAGCTGTGCCAGGGGAGGTGCAGGCTGGATGTTAGGAAGAAGTTCTTCATAGAGAGAGAGATTGGCCATTGGAATGTGCTGCCCAGGGAGGTGGTGGAGTCCCCATCCCTGGAGGTGTTTAGGAAGAGCCTGGATGAGGCACTTGGTGCCATGGTTTTGGCTGATCAGATGGTGCTGGGTGATAGGTTGGCTGGAATGATCTCAAAGGTCTTTTCCAACCTGGTTAATTCCATTCCATTCCATTCCATTCCATTCCATTCCATTCCATCCCATCCCATCCCATCCCTGACCACTCTTGCAGCAAAGAAATTTGTCCTCATCTCCAACCTAACCCTCCCCTGGCACAATTTCAGGCCATTTCTTCTCCCTCTATCACCTGATATGAGGGAGAAGAGACCAACCCTCACCTCACTCCAGCCTCCTCTCAGGGAGCTGCAGAGAGCAAGGAGGTCTCCCCTCAGCATCCTCTTCTCCACATTAAACACCCCCAGCACCCTCAGCTGCTCCTCTCCAGCCCTGTTCTCCAGACCCTTCCCTACCTTTGTTCCCCTTCTCTGGGCACACTGCTGCACATCAATCCCAAAAGCAAACAAAACCAAATCAGTGCTGGGCAGGAGAAGTGTTCCAGAATGAAGTGTGGTGAGCCAATGCTTGTGAATCAAAGAGCAGCAGAGGACTGGTTCAGCACCAAAAGGCAGAGGCTGGCCTCAGTTGGCATTCTGGTAAGAACAGGGCATTTTCACCACTCTTCCTGAGCATTGGCTGCCCAGCTCAGGCTGGCGTGACAAATGAGCAGCTCTGAGCATCAAGAGGCTTTCAGACAAAGAGCCTATTAGCCAAACATGCCTATTACTGTGCTGAGAAGCAAATTCTCTTTGCCAGTGAACTCTCAGCCAAGTGACAAACTGGTGTGCCTGCAAAAGCCATACCCCACGTGAGTGACAGACAGCATGGGACGGGAAGCAAATGTGACTGGAAGCAGGAGTTCGGTTCAATAAGGAGAATAGAAATTGAGGGGGAAAGATGCTACCTGGAAGGGGACACAAAGCCAAAGACACCCAGGTCCTTTAGGTAGCCTTTAGGAGGATCTCCTCTGTGCAAATCCACAGCTTCCAGACAGCTTCGAGGTGACTGCTTGAGAGGACAGGCACCAAGGTGTGTCCCTCTGCGACTGCTCCTCTCACACATGCAGCTGTAAAGCAGTGTGCTCAAGGCACAGACTTTTGAGCAGGGCCTGTTGTGACAGGACAAAGGGTGAGAAAAGAGACACAAGGAAGACTTTTTTTATGCTGAAGTTGGTGAGAGCCTGTCCCAGGTTGCCCAGGGAGCTGGGAGCTGCCCCATCCCTGGAACCATTGCAGGTCAGGGGTTGTGTGGGGCTCTGAGCAGCCTGCTCTAGTTGGGGATGTCCCTGCTCATTGTGCAGGGGTTAAAGTAGATGACCTTGCAAGGTCCTTTCCAACCCAAATGATTCTCTATCCTATGATTCTATAAACCAGGACTATGTCCTCCTGGTACAACTGAGTCCCTTCAGGAGGGGAGTCCCAGCCTCAGAGAGATGTTTAGATTCCCCAGCTGCCCATTTCGTCTCTGCTGGAAGGGAAACAAGGATCCTGCTGCCAACTGTATTGGTAAGGAAAGCTCTGCCAGATAACCTCTCTCCTGAACAAAGCTCCTTCCAGAGCAGCATTCTCTCTTTCCCAGCATAATTGTCATGTTAAGAGGATTCCTCCACCTGAGAGAATCCCCTAGAGAAATCCTGAACCAGCAGCTTGAAAAGACTTCAGAGATCGTGATGGTGAAACCCCACCCCGGGATGGGGAGTGAACAGATCTCCTGCAACGTGGCAGTGCTCCCCCTGCACAAGCTGTTCCAGCTATTTCATCACCAGGAAGTTCCACAGCTAGGAGCTGAACCTTCAGCTGGCATCACATTAGCTCTCCATGAGGAGCTTTGGCCTGTTGGTGCATTCAGAGTGCAGGCTGGGAGTGAACGTTCAAGAGGTCTGGATGCACCTGTGGGTGGAATCATGGAATGGTTTGGGTTGGAAGGGACCTCAGAGATCAGCCAGTTCCACACCCACTGCCATGGGCAGGGACACCTCCCACCAGCCCAGCTTGCTCAAGGCCTCATCCAGCCTGGTCTTGAACACCTCCAGGGAGGGGACAGCCACAGCCTCCCTGGGCAGCCTGTGCCAGTGTCTCCCCACCCTCACTGCCAGGAATCCCTTCCTCATCTCCAGTCTCAGTCTGCCCTGCTCAAGCTTCAATCCATTCCCTCTTGTTCTGTCACTAGAAACCCCTCCAAAAAGTCCCTCCCCAGCTTTCTTTCAGGCCCTGGAAGGCTGCTGGAAGGTCTCCCCAGAGCCTGCACACGAGAGGAGCTCCGAGAGGAGGAAGCAGTTATGGCAAAGCTCCTTACAAGGATGTCTCCCTCCAAGGACTTCACACGCCAAAGAATAAACCAATTCTCTTTAAAATCTTATACATCTCAGCCCTTTGATTTCTCTCATGCTTAAAATATCAGTGAAAGAGGAGAGATTAAGGAAACACTTTCTAATAATACACCCAGGGGGACATCCAAAATGCAGCAATCTTATTTTAAGGTGTTGTCAGGTTGCAGAGAGCAGAGCACTGCAGAAGAAAAGCCCCAGCAATTCAGTCCTGGGAGATACCACTCCAGGTTTGCACCTTCAGGGCAGATGTAGGCTGACTCCAAAAGGAAACAGATGTTTACAAAGCATCACAGCTCATTTCTAGGGATAATTCATAGATTTACAGAATGGGTTTAGGTTGGAAGGGACCTCAAAGATCAGCCAGCTCCACCCCCACTGCCATGGGCAGAGACACCTCCCAGCAGCCCAGCTTGCTCAAGGCCTCATCCAACCTGGCCTTGAACACCTCCAGGGAGGGGGCAGCCACAGGTTGCTCCCTGGGCAGCCTGTGCCAGTGTCTCCTCCCTCTCACTGGAAAGAATTTCTTTCTTCTCCAGTCTCAATCTCCCCTCTCCCAGCTCAAAGCCATCACCTCTTGTCCTGGCACTCCCAGCCCATGTCAAAAGTCCCTCCCCAGCTCTCCTGGAGCCTCCTTCACGTACTGGATGGCTCCTCTAAGGTCTCCCTGGAGCCTTCTCTTCTCCAGGCTGAACAACCCCAACTCTCTCAGCCTGTCCCCATAGGGAGCTTCTCCATCCCTCTGATCATCCTCTTGGCCTCCTCTGGACCCTCTCCAGCAGCTTCTTGTCCCTCTCATTCCGGGGGCCCCAGAACTGGACGCAGGGCTCAGGATGAGGTCTCACCAGAGCAGAGCAGCAGGGGGAAGAATCCCCTCCCTGTCCTGCTGTAAACACTAAGATTATTAATATTATGAGTTGTCTATCACTATCAAGCATGAGAAATCCACCACAATACAAGTTCTGCCAACGAGGTCCCACTTAGCATTAATTCCCTGCCATGGCTGAGCATTTCAGGAGGTACTCAGCAATCTATCACCTTTTGTTGGCCATTCACAAAGCAGTTGATTTTCTACAATGCTCCAAATCACTGTCAGCTCTAAATCTTCAATGTTTGTCATTGATTTCACACTTCACAAGTTTTAAAACCCTGAAGAAGCCAACAAACTCTTCCACGAGGAATTAGCTTTCATTTTATGTCCTGGTATTGCTAACAGCAGACAGGAACAGTAACTAACAGCCAATGCTGGGACACAGATCAGTGGACTCCAGGCCAAGACTCCAGTTTGATCCCCATTGTTTTCTTCCTTTTCATGAATTCTATTTCATTTAAATTAAATATTACAGGTTCTTAAAGGGTTTAGTAGATATTGTCCAAATAAGAATCAGACACCTAAGCATCTTTTCTTCAGAGTTTTTGTCTGCTGGGAGCCAGAGCAGAGCTGATTCTGCTCAGGGCTGGCTGCCCAGCTCAGGCTCTGCTCAGGGAGCTCCTTGCTGAAGCTCAGGGCAGCTTGGCACAGCCAGGGGCTGCTCCTAGCAGGGAGAAGCTCAGGGCAGAGCTCCTGCCAAGGCCTGGGCTGCACAAAGCCTCTGCCTCACACTTGCTGCTGCCCACACCAAGGGCACTGCCACAGCCTGTGCCACCCCTTGGGGGGCAGCAAGGCAGAGCTGGCAGCTGTGGAGAGGAGCAGCCAAGACAGGGGAGTCTCAGCTGCCCCCCAAGGGATTGCAGCCCCTGGAAGGCATCTTCAGGAGCCAGCTGAGGGATGCCCAGGGCCAAGCCTCTCCTTCCCTGGCTGCTGTGCCAGCAGCACTCTGTCCCTTCTGCCTTCCAGCCCCAGCCCTGTGCTCCTCAATCCAGCTCCTGAATCTGCTTCCCCTCTGGTGCTGAGCCCAGGCTGGGCCTTGCCCAGTGCCTGCCCCCAGCAGCAGTGGTGCCAGTGGTGCCCTCCTTGCCCTCAGGCCTTGGCTTGGCTCTTGCTTTGTGTCTCTGTGTCTCTATCCCATGGCATTGTTCTTCTTCCCAGCCCAGCTGCTTGAGTTCCTCTCCCAGCCCATCAGCCTCTCTGCCTTCTTCCCTTTCTGTCCCCTCTGGGAAGGCAGAAGGGTTCAGAGAGAGCCTCTGGCACTTGGCTGGTGCCCATCTCAGCCTTTATTTTTCTGACAGTGTTTTTTAAAGAATGTATCCTGCACATTTTCTTCTCTCTTGTTCCCCCCCCACCCCCTGGCATCCAGTTAAAGCACCTGGAATGGAAGCCAGATTCATTTTGCCTTTGCCTAAATGCCTGAACATTCAATTGGTCAATTCATCTTTCATTAAAACCTGGACAAATAAACAAGTTCCTGAAGGCTTTAGCAAAGACACAGAAACAGGGAGGCAAAGGGCTGTGTTCCCTCAGCTGAAGTGTTCTGTTGTGCTGGTTAAGAGATCTTACCACCCTTGCCCTGCCATGGAAGGCAAGCTGA